>CM055092.1:56358990-56739460 GCA_029204225.1 Diphasiastrum complanatum | reverse complement strand
AATAAATCAGAGCCATAATGTACACCATTGTCCACAGCCACCGCCTGAATCACAACCAAGCTGTGAATTAGGGAATCTGCACATGCTCAAAAAGCCAAAAGTAAAAACGAGTTTGAACGCAAAACAGGCCCAACTCTTGAAGACTGACGGAGTTGTAAAGAGTCAAATAAGGCTATTTTGACCTTGTGCCTTTCGTAGTCATCCCTCTGAATGCTATGAGGAAATGAATGCCCAGCTTCGACAGCCTGAAGTCCTGTGCCGTATGCTCCCCCTGCAACAAGATTGCTAGAGTCAACCTCAGGGGTTTTAAGCAGATGACCACACTCCAAATGAATGATTCCTGTCAGGAAAATTTCTATGACGCACCTTGAGTACCACTAGTTTTGGCCTTCTTCACACTTGTTAGCTCTGCGTGTAATTTTCTCTACTTCTTTTGCCAGTAATATTAAAGTCTTCTCCATGGCCTGCCTCTGTTCATCCTGATGAAGGCTGGCCTTCTTCTCATATTCATAAACAGCCCTGAACGGATTTAAAAAAAATGCCAAGATGTAAACCCCAGTCAGCAACTAAGACAAAGAAGCTCAAAAAGTCAAGGCCAAGAAAATGTTGCAGCTGTATTATTACCAAGGAATCCGTGTAACATTTCCAAGGTCATTATAGTACTGCATATTCAGAAAAGTCTCCGATCGGTATCAACAAGCAAGCATCCCATCAACCAAAGTCTTATCCTGTAGATGGGCATCAACACTGATAACTGTATTCCAGCATTTGTGTAGGCTGTGTTTTAAGTCAAAGTCCATAAAAACATAGAAAATTATTTTCAGGGTAAAACAATGCGAGTAGGGCCCTTCAACTTGAAACCACCAGCTGTATGAACTATACATCCATCCAGAAAAGGCAGTTGACTTGCAACATCAAAATTTAGTAGATGCTCTCAAAGCACAGCTAGCATCAGTGAGCCATTTGGAAGAAAGTGCTCAAAACTGGGAAAACTTTCTTTGGAAGTTCAAAACAAATATTCACCAGCTTCTAAAGATGACGATTGCCTCAAACTAAACTTGGCTACACGAATTCACGTCTACTTTGAGTTGCATTTCAAGAGTGTATTGAAAAGACCAGGCAGCAGGTGCACATTAAGATGTTAATAAGAAGCCTGAGCTTCCTATATGATGTAGACTGGATTTCCTTCACAAACTCGGCACTCCAGGTAGCATATCATATGGATCACGTCATCAGCATCCAACGGTAGGCGCAGGTCGTACGCTCGGTTAGTCTATAGTCACAACAAACCACGATCTGGAGCGTTCCGAGCCTATTCGAAGCAAAACTCTAAATAACCTTTTTTGGGGGGGAACGTTTAATTTTCCCCACGTTTTATCAAAATTTACGAAAACAGTGGCTGTTTTGCAGATCATTCTGCAGTGGGGGACCATTCGAACAGTCAAATTCTGAATTGGATTCCATTCGAATCGACATGTAACTATCCTTCGGCCTAGGCTTTATTTGTCCTTTTTACACATTTAGACCGTGGCTTGGGTCTATCACAAGACATTCTAAAAAAGCTATTAGACCTTTACTAACCAGCAAATTGTTTGCAAACTAGTTTCTTGGATCGAAGAGAGAGATAATTTCAGCATAGCTTCAAGTAACATTCAAGTTAGATCATTTAGTATTGTCATTCTATCTGTCTTTATGGTGTTGCTTTGATCATAATTTTGTACTAAGTTTGTAGCAAATCACTATTTTGGTGTAAAGGATTAGGATCCACATTCAATATAGTTTAGATTTTGACAAAAGTACTTTATCTCATCGACCTACACCTTTTTTAAGCACCTTACTAGGAAAATTGTCAACTAGTTTTCTAGCTTTCCACTTAATTTGGCAATTTGAGCCTAAATGAGGCAAAATTAGTAAATAAAGTGCACATGGTTATTTCACATGCATAAAACCAGTGTATATAACCATTTTTTAGTTGGGTCCAAGTTCATTTAGTCACTTGTACACAAAAGTTAATTTTTAACTTTACTTCGCATTTTTGGCCAAATATGACTAGTTTAGGTCAAGTTTTGGATAAGCTAGGCCAAAACAATCTAGAGAGAGGAGAGTCATCACTCTCAGCTATAATAGCAGGCTTTATGCTGGAATAGCAGAACCTAAGAGGTATTCCACTTTTGAAAACTTTGGAGACAATACTATCATCTCATCTTTGGTTCTCTTCCACATTGCATGCTTGTTCAACCTCTATTGGAGGAAGGAATTAAATGCATTGTTGTTGTTGTACGGGCTGTTTACAAAGAAAAGGATCAATTCTAATCATGTGTTGCATAGCTTTGATTTTCATTTGGGTAGAGTGATCTTGATCAAACTAGTAAGATTGTGTAGAAATTGTCTAACGATTTGGCAAGTGATTTGTTGTGCAATTGCTATTGCCTAGATCCAAGTTTAGCATCATCATTAGATCTTAAAATTTTCACACTTACCTCATTGACCACTAGACTTCCCATGTCATTTCTTGATTTTCCAAAATTTTCAGACATTTACAAACTGCTCCCTCAAAGCCAACACGTCCCTTCATGATTCTCTACTTTTAAAACTAGAATTTTTTATGGATTCCTTATAAAGTTAGTCATTAATGTTACAAATCTCCCCCTTGATGAAAAGTTTATTTTCTCCAACTCCCATTGATGATCTAAGCTCCTCAAATCTCTACTTGCAAAGTCCTTTCGTAAGTACATCTATACCACTTGATCATTTGTACAGCAGTTATGAGTTTCGACTTTCCGCAACTAAAGTGATAGTGAAACTCAATATATTTACTTGAGCAATAATAGACTCTTAGCACTTTGAATACAGTTTTGCTTGTCATAAAACATAGAGTTACTTTCATTGAGGAGTTTGCTAACCCAAGGTCGTGGGGCCAAAAACAGCTGTATTAAAACAACAGTTCTCACAACTAGTGCCATCCGTAAAGGATAAATCAACAAAAGAAATGTTAGAATTATTGGCACAGATTTAGGATGCCCACCAAATTTGTTTTGTTTTTTTGGGCAATCTTTTGAGAGATGCCTCTTCTCCATGAAAGGGAAGCACAAGCCGTCGGTCCTTGCCTTGTCATACTCAGCGCGATCCAGCTTCACACACTTTTTCCCGCATTGAGAACCAAAGTCCGTCTTGTCATTGCCCCGCTTCTTGAAATATTTCTTTTCCTTTTGCTCAAAACTCTGCTCCTTACAAGAGCCTAAGTAGGCGTCATCCAAGATCTTCGCAAAGCGAATTGCATCCTCGATAGTCTATGGTTGGTTGTGTTGCACTTCAAATTGAAACGCTTTCGAAGCCCCAAAATAAAATGAATCTTTATTGAAACAGGATCGATTCGCGAAGCGAATCGGGGTAAGGCTTCTTGGAACTCCTGAATGTAGGCGTCTAACGGCCTACTATTCATCTACACGGTGGCGAAACGCCACCAATTCTCAAAGTCATCAAGGACTGGGAGAAAAGCAATTTTTAAGGGTTCTTGAAAAGCGTTCCAAGTGGTAGGGGTACCCGTCCTATCCTTCATATCCTGCCACCATGTATACACCTTACCACGTAAAAACATAAGGGCAGTAGCAATCTTTGTGCTGTCAAGCGAATCGTGCATGGAAAAATGACTATTCCACCGATCCAACCATGAAAGCACCATGTCGGAATGTCGGTCCTTCTTTTCTCTCAAAAAGAATTCCGAGTTAAACATGGGGTACAGGACTGTGGACCGCGAGTGGGTTGAAGAACGCCACTCTTGCTCGGTCGCGGCATGCCTAGACTACATTTCTAGGATTTGGTTTTGTAAAGAATTAAGGGCCTATACAAGTTAGGGCGGTGTCTAGCTCAGGATGAGGGGTTGGTGAACATGATCCTTCACCCACGGGTATTGCAGGATCCATAGTGCACTAAGGTAAGTTTGAAGTAAAAAATGGCAAGAGCTTGATTACAAATTGGCTTAGAAAGCTTGGCCTTACTAGGTGGCGGGCCTTATGGGCACCACCTAGCAACCATATGGCCCCTAAGGCAAGTGGCAACCCTTCTGGGCACCACCTTACCCTCAAATCACATGGATACCACCCTCCCTATACCACCTCACCCAAGGGTCACTTGGGTCACTACCCACAAACACCTCTAGCCACCTCCTTTGGTCCCATGGCCTTATGGCCCCAAGAAACTCCTAGAACTCTCCTAAGGCTTATCCTTAGGCTTGACAGGAGGAGAAAGTACAATTGTACATGCCTAAGAGAGGAGGTGGAGAGAAAATTACAAATTTCCTCCTTTGAGGTTGTGAGAATGCATTAGTGTAAATTCGTTTGTGTTTTGCAAGTGGCTTAAGGAAAGGAGGATGGAAGAGGTTCAAGAAGAGGCTATGGGAGGTGGAGAATTGCACCCCAGGCCTGTACTTGTTGCAGGTACTGCCTGTGGTACCTTCTCCACTCCCTCACCCTCTTTCTTTTTTGTTTTAATTTACAGACTTAAGCAAGCTAAGGTTTCAAAGACTTCAAAATTTCTTTTAAGACTTTTATAAAACTTAAGTTATTAACTTTTAAAAAGTTTCAACTTATGAACTTAAGTTAAAAGTTCTTCTACGATTAAAATTTTTTACAAAATATCGTAAGCTTTTAGCTTATAACAACTCTGCAACTTGTAAGCTCTACTTTTGATAAGTACATAAGATGTGATGAGGGGTGTATGCCCTCCCCTCTCTCACCCCAACACAAGATTGAGCAGGGAGGCGGATTGCAGAGCTGCGATTGCCTGTAACCACCACCCCCTTTCACCCGAACCACAAGCCACCCCCAACTAGTGACCGTATGGCAGCGCAGACACGAGCGGGTACCAAAAAAAATTGGGTTTGGCTTAAAAAACTTTTCTCCCCCGTGCACTGGAGCCGTAGATCACCATCACGCAAGCTTAGATCTCCGATAAGCCATGGTGTCCCATATCACCGTGCCTTACCCTCGACCCTCACCTACCTACATCCTAAGGCCCAAATTATCATCCCGACCTAACCACCAATGGAAGAGTTCTTCATTTTCCATGAGAGAATGAACAAATCTGAATGCACAAGCTCAAGACCCTTGGCTTTTCCCTTCACAAACCTTTGCCTTTCTTGCTTCCCTAGCGCACAAGACTCACATGCATTTGAAGAAGACTCAACGCTAGGAAGATCTACTACCATATTGTGTTTGTTCAATACTCTCTTGATTACCTTCACCTCTCCTGATGATAGCTTCACTAGAACTGTGCTTATGCCCCTCACCTCATGTGTATAGTAGTCTCCAAGGCATACTTGTTGATCTTCACTTGTCTCATGGTGTTGAACCATTGTCTATGAGGTGTCGTGTGCTTCGAGGCTCCAGAATCAATGTACCATCCACCAAATGTGATTTATATGATAGGGCTGCGATGAATAGATCAAGTCCATAAGATTGTTCTTCTTCTAAAACTTTATCAACAAAGTGACCTTGCTAGTTCTTGCCCTTCTTTTGATCACTTTGCTTCTTTTGGCATTCAAAAGTGAAATGCCCATACTCGCGAAGATGAAGAATTGGTGCTCGTCTCCTCTCCAATCTGCAACTTGGACACTTGCTACTTTGAGTTTTTCCCCTTGCCTTTGCCTTTCTTCTAAAAATTCTACTTCTTCTTAGAAGCAAATGCATGTTCAAAATTATCTTCCCTTTCAAAAAGATTCCTCCTTTTCATCTCCTCCACATAGCTCCCCAAAGGTTGGGAGTCTCTCCCTTGGAGCAAGTTGGTCCATAAGGTCCTCGACTTTTATAATGTAATCATTGATTGTTGCACCTGCCTCCATCTTGAGAGTATGTAGTAAATGCGCATGGTTGAATCCACTCTCATACATAGACTTAAGAATGCCCCAAGCTTCCATTGCATCCCTGTAGTCCTTCAATTCAGGTTCAGATTTAGGTATAGGTTCTCTACCTGTAACTATCGCCCAACAATTCTTATCCATCAAAGTGTTGACCATCTTGAACTTCCACACCCTGTAGTTAGTGCCATCAAGTCTGCTTGATTCACCCAACAAACTCTCTCCAAGACTAGCCATGCTAAAATCTTTGCTCATATAGAAGCTCAACTTGAAAGGAATCATAAAAGAAACAACTTCCAACAACTAGGGTATGTAGCCACTTCAAGATAACCATCCAACTCCTGCTTTTGACTTTGCCACTTTGTTGGCCTTGCTAACACTAGCACTAGACTCCACTGGACCATAAACCAAAAGCCCCTACAGTAAGAGCGCCCTACTTTTGTGTAAACTCCTCCATAAAGTCTGCCCAAAACTCAGCCAAAATTAGCAAGTTTTTGGATCATCACACACTCCTTGCCAACAGCTCTCCAACAGTGCAAGACTCAACCTGATCTGACTCCAAATCAAAGCGCCCTCCTACAAGGTTTAGATGCTTCTAGAAGATCAGAATCTTCTCAAGAATCTGAGCACCGAAGTTTCTCTCACTCTCAAACTCACAGGCTAGAGTACCTGCTCTAATACCATGATGAATCGCAAGACCTAGTTATGGAGTATCTTAACTGCAATACAAGATCAACCAAGACCTAGTTATGGAGTATCTTAACTGCAATACTTGTATGGTAGTAAGTTCATAGTGTATACGGATCATCAACTTTTCAAGAAATTTTGCAATCAACACAATGGTCAAAAAGCCCAATGAGTTGAACTAATGCAAAAGTTTGGTCATGAGATCCAATATATTAAAGGCACTCTAGCCAAATTGCAGATGCCCTCGGTCAGATAGGTGAGTTAAATGAACTTTCATTCACCCAAATTTTTACAAATCTCTCTCTTTCATTTAAATATGAAAAAAATTCTAATTTTGGTTGAATATGGACCTTTGTTCAAACAGAATCATAGTTGGGCGCCCATCCTCTTCTCTCTTGTTTTCTGTGGAGATTGATTGATAACTAGATCTTGGTGACTTGACCCTTGCTTTCCTACATGGTAAAGAATCGGAAGCTATCGATTCTTTGTTTAGTGAAGATCGGTTGGATGGCACAAACTACTCCTTGTGGAGTTACATGATGAAGAATCTTCTCATAGCGAAAGGGCTGTGGGATTTGGTCAATGGTGATGAGGAAAGGCCTCCGTCTTTGGCACCTCCTACACCTCGTGGATCATCATCATCAACATCATCTTCTCCATCTTTAGAAGAACAAAAGAAGTGGGATAGAAGGGATGCACAAGCACATTCTATGGTTGCTCTTGCTGTGAAAAGATCTATCTTACCTCATATTAGGTCTTGTAAGACATCTACATTGCGTGGGATACACTTTATACTATGTATAGAGTCAAAAATCCAGCAAGAGTGGTGTATCTCAGAAATCAACTTTCTTTGTTGAAGATGCAAGAAGGGGATCAAGTGACCAATCACTTGACGAAGATCAAGGATCTTCGTCAGGAGCTTCTCAAAATTGATGAGATAATTGAGGATGCTCAATTTGTTTCCATTACTCTCAACTCATTACCTTCATCTTATCTTCCATTTGTTTCATCTTTGAGTATCTCTCTTAGGGGACAGCAACTCTCTTTTGATGAACTTGTTGGGCTTGGGCTGCTTCTTCAAGAGGAGCAAACGAGGCAAAACTGATTTTTCAGATTTTGCTCTTAGATCTCATGAAGATATTGCGGAAAAACCTGATTTTTATGAGCAGGCCAAGGGAGTAAAACGTTGGGAGGATGTGATGCAAGATGAGTATGACTCACTTATGAAGAACCAGATTTGGGTTTTTGTTGATCTTCCTCGTGGGAAGAAGGCAATTGGTTCTAAATGGGTATACATAATCAAGTATAAGGCAGATGGTACCATTGAAAGGTACAAGGCAAGGCTCGTTGCCAAAGACTGCTCAGCAAAAGGGGATTGATTATGAGGAGACTTTTTCTCTTACTGCTCGGATGATTACCGTGAGGGTAGTAACCTCTTTGGCTGCCCATTTTGGTTGGCGTTTGCGGCAACTTGACATAAAGACAGCATTCCTCAACGGTGATCTCAATGAGAAAGTGTACCTTCAACAACCTGCTGGTTTTTTGGTTGAAGGCCAAGAAGATAAAGTTTGTCTTCTCAAGAAGGCACTTTATGGACTGAAGCAAGCTCCGAGGATGTGGCATCAAAAGATACATGCCTACTTTTGTGATCGAGGGTTTACTAATAGTCCTAGCAAATCTACTCTTTATGTCAAGCATACTTCAGATTATATCATCATTATATTGCTTTGTGTTGATGATATTATTATTACGGGAAGTAATGAGCAACAGATTGATGTCATAATACTTGATCTTGGTATGGTTTTTGAAACCTCGGATTTAGGCCTATTGCATTTTTATCTTGGTCTTGAATTTGTACAAAAAGGGGCTGGAATTTTCATCTCTCAAGAACATTACATTGGGCAGATTTTGAAGCGGTTCAAGATGGAAGATTGCAAGCCAGTCTACACCTATGGAAACAGGCCTGAAATTAAGTAGTCAAGATGATGGTGAACCATTTGATACTACTTTATATTGTCAAGCTATTGGCTGTCTCATTTACCTGTGTAATTCAAGACCGGACATTTCTTATAGTGTTTCACTCATGAGTCAATTCATGCATGCCCCGATGACATCACATTGGAAAGCATTGAAGAGGATCTTTCAATATCTTCAAGGAACAAGAAGTCATGGACTGGTTTTTCCTGCTTGTGATGATGCATGTTTGGTTGGTTTTAGTGACTCGGATTGGGGTGGAGATCAAGACACTAGACGCTCTACAAGTGGACATTGCTTTTTCTATGGAAATTCTGCAATTTCGTGGTCAAGTAAAAAGCAGCCCACTGTTGCTACTTCTTCTAGTGAGGCAGAATATAGAGCGATATTTTCAGCCACAACGGAGTGTTTATGGCTAAGAAAAATACTTGTTGACATGAAGTTTGGCGAGCCCTCAGCCACTCTTATCTTAAGTGATAGTCAAAGTGCTATTGCCATTGCACGGAATCCTGTTTTTCATGCAAGGACAAAGCACATCGAGATCCATTATCACTTTGTTCGGGAGAGACTTCATGATGGCAACATTTTACTTGAATATTGTCCTACGGAGGATAATATTGCGGATCTCTTCACTAAGGCGTTGCCTAGAGTCAGATTTGAAGCTTTATGCAAAGCTTTAAATTTAATACCACATGGTGGTTTTATTACATAGTGAAGATTTCAATTTTTGCATTGTCATTTAAAGAGGGTGTTAGAAATAAATAACTATGCTGAAGTTAATCCATAGGTTACTTTGACCCAAAAGGTCGAGATTTGTGTAACCACGGGTATTTAGTTATTTAGGCCATCTTAAGTTTGTCTTAAGTTCAGTTGGACCCAATTTTGGTCATGTACTGACTCGTGGGTCCTTAAGGGTCTAATTTTGTTTAGGGACCCTATCTTGACTTCTGGTGGTGCCCTACATTTAGTAAGTGGTTAGCCTTAGGATTTGGTGGCATTTGGCCACATCCAGGTAGAGTACTTAGATGATCATTGTGTATTCCATTTTGGACAATTTGGCTAAGCATTGCTCTCCATTGCTCTTGTTGTTGTTTTCTCTCTCTCTCTCTCTCTCTCTCTCTCTCTCTCTCTCTCTCTCTCTCTCTCTCTCTCTCTCTCTCTCTCTGGGTGCCCAGCCTCTTCTCTCTTGGTGACTTGACTCTTGCTTTCCTACAGAAATTAGCTATGGAAGCATGTAAAACCATGGAAAACTTAAGCATCTCAAGAAAGCAAAAGTAGGAGCTCAAAAAGCTTGATTAGAGAGAGAGAGGAGGGTGTGGGCCTCCTTGAGAATCAATCCTCTACATAGATAGTAACTAGTGAGGTGTCACCTCCCACTTGAGTCTCATGCCACACGGCATGCCAACTTGGTCCCTTGGACCCACTTGCACTTACTAACTTTAATTTACAAAGAGGAGTGCAAAGTAATTACAGACAAGTTGCCCCCATGATAAACCCCCCAATCCTCATTGCCTCCTCCACTTCCTCCTCTTCTTCTTTTATGTCCCACCTAGCTCCCTTACTGTTATGAGCCTGTAACCAGTGCCGAACCCTAGAGGACACAGGACGTCAGATATCACAGTCAGGGGCGTGTCCAACGTACACGTCCAACAGGGCAAGACAGTGTGAGTAGTGTGCCCCGGCACAGACCATAGCCATGACGGGCCTAACACAGCCTAGGGACCCTGTCAGCAGGATAGGGCCCCACGTTGGGTCCCGACGTGCAATCGGCCACATCAGTGCCACGTGGCCGACACTTGGCAGTATGCATGCTACCAGTCCTCACACTGGGCTAGGAGGGGCTTACTCCATACAGGGAGTGGGCAAGGTTAAGTGGATCAGTTAGTGTTTGCCCTACTGTGGTGTTTAGAGCTCTAACACTGGCATCAGAGCCATCTCCATCTTTTGGGAGTTTTTCAGCAATAGAAAAAGTTATCAGAGGGTAGGAAAAATCTTCTGGCATTCAAAAAAGAGTGGGGGAGATATATCGCTGTAAAATCAGCTATCCATCGCTGTAATTTTAGTGAAATTACTTACTTTCTGAGAGAAAATCCAACGAGGCAGTTCCAGCTCTCCATCGCTGCTTTTTCAGGGTAATTTGTTGCAAACTGAGTGGATTTCAGATCAGAATTGGAGTGCAGATCCATCGCTGTAGTTGCAGCATCAAATCCTTCTTTGCAAGCAGATTTTGTGTGTGAAATCAAGGGTAAAGTCAGCGCTGGACAGGGAATCATAAGTTTTTAAGTCCATTGCTGTAAATCCAGCCTCCAGCGCTACAAATTCAGAGAAATCTTTTGCAGATTGAGCGGATTCAGATCAGAATCTGAGAGCAAATCCATCGCTGTTGTTCCTGAAGGCCATGAAGTGAATTCTTCTACAAAATTCGAACCAGTTTCCAGCTGGAAATCTGAGTTTTTTGGAGCAGCAGGGCCACTAGTCTGACAGTGAGGATAGTTAGCAATCAAAATCAGATTTTTCTTGCAAACTCAGACCTTCAATGCTGGTTTTTTGGGGACAGCAGACCCATCGCTCTACCAGCGAGGGTTTCTGAAATAGGAATCCAGAAAATTTTCCCCATTTTCGAGGGAGGGAACCAGGGATTTTTTAAGAATCTTGTTGCAGTCAGATTCTCCAAATTACCTTCAGTTAATTGCATGCAGATTGGGGAGACAGATTGCACAGTCATCAAAAGACTGAGGGGTTTTCTTGCTTTTCTCTTTGAAAGTACAGTCCTGAGACAGAGCTAAGTATTCTACTTTCGTTTTTCTAGTTCAGTCAATCTTTCTTCTTATTTTAGTCAGAATCTAAGGTACATCTCTTTCCGTTCCGAAATGACCACTCCTCAAGGACCTGATCAACCCCCAGAGAGAGGCATCGACGAGCTGGAAACAGAAGCCTTAATTTTCAGTAAAGGAAAAGAACCTATGGAAGTGGAAGAGCAAGCAATTCGCCAAAGAACTCAACGATTTGGTTACCAAGGAGCAGCATCTCCAGTTGGTTACAGAAGTGGATGAGTTGAAACTAGCTTTAGCCAATTTCAAGTCCAGTATGGAAGACTCATTCGCTGAGCTCAATTCTGAGCTCCGCGAAAGGAAGTCTCCCTTCCACTTTTCAACCGTCCCCTTCACCACTTCCATCAGTGTCGAGTGAGCCCATTCGGTCTCATTCCAATGTGTTTAAAGATTTCAAACCTCCTACTTTTAATGGGGAAGAGAAGGATAGAAATGCAAATATTTTACATACCTTCCTCAACAAATGGAAGAACATTCATTCTCTCAAACAGACCCCTGAACATTTGCAAGCAATCGAGGTCAATCTTTCCCTAGGACCCATGGCCTACAAGTGGTGGTTAAACCTCCAGGAGACCGGACAGACCCCCCGGTCATGGAAGGCTTTTGAAGAGGCCTTCCTACGAGAGTTTCTACCAGAAAATGAACTTGATAGAGCCTGGGAAGCCTGGGAGAGAACAGTAATGGACAAATCCTTAATACAATATATCTCGTAGTATTGAGAGGCCATATTAAAGATTAAAAATATGGATGACTATCAGAAAGTCAGAAGGTTTGTCCGTGGGCTTCGAGATGAATATAAAGTAGAGGTCCAAAGAAATTCGCCTACTACCATAGAGCAAGCTCTCAGATATGCCCAAATCTATGATGATTCCGTAGGTAGGAAGAAGGCAAGACAACAATCCTTTTCTGAGCAGCCTACTCAGAAGGACTTTCAATTTAAAAAGAAAGAAAGAAGAAAAAGTTAAAAATGAAGCTCCTCAGAAACGTCCATCACTCATACAGCCCTTGAAACTAGAGGATTTCAAAAAAGCCAAACAAGAACGTTTGTGCTTTGTGTGTATGGGCAAGGGTCACACAGTGTCCCAAGGGGCCATTTATTAAAAAAGATAAAAAAGATAAAAAACAAGTTCATCTTGTGCAGACTGTAAGCTTCCCAAATGACTCGGCAGCTACCGGCATAAAAGTGTTTCATGAAGATCATGAACATTGTTGCCAATTGACCTCTGCGATGCTAGGGAGACCCATCAACTTTGGGCCACATGAAATAGTACGTCTGCATGGTAAAATTGGTAACCAGTCAGTAAGAGTCATGGTTGATGATGGAGCGACCCATAATTTCATCAACTACACCCTAGTTAAGAAACTCAAACTTCCAGAGGTACCTAGTCAGCATAGGTACATAGTTTCTTTGGCCAAGGGTGACAACAAAAAAAATTTGGGAAACTATGGTAAGCAGTTTAGATCTTGATATTCAGGGATATCAAGATGAGATTAACTTTCAGATAATGCACCTGGATCGTACAAACCTTGTTCTCGGGAGAGACTGGCTCTAGGACCTTCCCTCCACAGAATATCAGGAGAACACCCTCAGCTTTCGGCATAATGGCAGAGAGATCCAGTTGCAGGGGGAGCATGATGTCCCCAATAGTCCTATGGTCTGCAGTTCAGAGCTCCGTCAGTTAATCGAGGATAGTGACCATCAGGTATTTTTATGTGACTTTCAGTTTATTCCAGAAGTTTCTATTTCCAGTTCTTCACAGCAGCAAGTAAATAAATTAAAAACTTTATTGTCTAAGTTTAAGGATGTTTTTCCTGAAGATTTACCGCATGGTTTACCACCTAGCAAAGATGTAGATCATGTAATAAACCTAGTACCAGGTACAACACTTGTTTCTAAACCTCCATATCGGGTCAGCCGAACAGAGGATGAAAAAATAACTAGGTAGTTATCAAACTATCTTGGGAAAGG
Source organism: Diphasiastrum complanatum (assembly GCA_029204225.1). Classification (NCBI taxonomy): domain Eukaryota; kingdom Viridiplantae; phylum Streptophyta; class Lycopodiopsida; order Lycopodiales; family Lycopodiaceae; genus Diphasiastrum; species Diphasiastrum complanatum. Next base: position 56,726,145 of record CM055092.1, on the reverse strand, counting down.
CCAAATTCAAACCAGTAGTTCACCGTGGGCATCACCAATCCTTTTGGTGAAAAAGAAGGAGGGGTCTATGCGTCTTTGCGTAGACTCCACCAGAGCCCTCAAAAAGGTCACCATAAAAATAAGTACCCAATGCCTCGGGCAAACAAGTTGTTTGATCAACTCGACAGGGCTAAGTTTTTCAGTAAAATTGACCTTAGATCGGGATATCATCAAGTCTGTATAAAAATAAATGATGTCCCGAAAACAGCTTTTTGGACTCGTCACGGTCACTATGAGTTTAAGGTGAAGCCATTTGGGCTCACAAATGCTCCAGCTACCTATATGACTTTGATGAACAGTGTCCTCAGACCATACTTAGGTAAGTTTGTGATCGTATTTTAAGATGACATCCTCGTCTATAGCACGAGTCCCAGTTGACTCTAAAACCCTCTTACAGACGAGATGTGCTAAGTTGTCTCCTAGGTATTGTGGTTCCTTTACGGAGACTAGGCGAGGTCACCTATGAACTAGAACTCCCACGCAGCAGTAAGGTTTTTCCAGTTTTTCATGTAAGTCAGTTACGAAAAGCCTTAACCAGATCTGAAAATTTGGTAGGGGACAGTGTTCTAGTTCTCCCATTGGATTCTCAGCAACTTCCACGAGAACCAGAGGAGATCCTTAGTAGTAGAGAGACGCAGACTCGTCATACTCTGTACCATAGTTGCACAGAATCGCGTTTCTAGGAGTAGACATTTCGGAAACCGCATTTCTCCTCCCAGATTCGCAAAAAAAAAAAAAAAAAAAAAAAAAAAATTGGAAAAATTGCTTATGGCTGAAATTTTTTTAGGAGATCAATGGTCAAACGAGCGTTTTGCCTCCCAGAAGTGCAGTAGATGGGTCACAAACAGATCTTATTTTCAATAGCTATTTGGTTGTTATTGGCTCTGGTTTTCAATAAATGCTCAGGGGGTTCGGGGGGCGGTAGGCCCCCGAGAAACAGGGGGTCCGGGGGGGGTAGCCCCCCGGTGGGGGTTTGGGGGGCAGCGCCCCCCAACGACTAGAGGTTAGTTTTGAATTTTTATCCTTGACGAAACCCAACATGGATTAATGCACCTGAACTGGACCATCCTGCACCCGAAACAGTCGGTAAATTACATAGTAAATATGCTCTTAATTAGAGCTTTCACCTGATACCCATATTGCACAAAAAAAAACAAAAAAAAAACAAAAAAATTAAAAAAACGTTTCTGAAAAAAAATTCCATATTTCCGAAACGCGTTTCAGAAACGCAGTGCAACTATGCTCTATACCAAGAATATCTAATCAAGTGGACGGATCAGCCTGTTGAGAATGCCACTTGGGAAAAGGGCAGCGTCCTTCGCAAGTTATTTCTAGACTTTTTAGCATGGCAAAACAAGAAATCAAGATCATCAAAAGATTAAGAAACTAAATAAAAGTGGCAAATCTTCACCAAATTAGGCGAAGTAAGATAGCAATCTTCATCGTTATTAATCATTCAATACATTGGGCCTAGAGAATGATCAATCTCTCATGTGATTTTAAGCACATGAACCACCAATTACGTCAAGAACACTTTCAAAGAAAAGCTTCAAAAACACAGAGAGTTCAAAAATGACAAATGTAGTATAGCCTCCAAATTTAGCATGACCTCAGCTATTTACAATGGTCCTTTGTTCCTCTAGTATGAGTTTGAGGTCTTATTCAGCTAAATTGGGCCTTACAACCATTACTACAATGCCGCTATTTACAAATATAGTGTAGTTGTTCAAGCCAACTTGTGAACTATCCTATTGAGTGAGTCTGATCTAATTTAACTCCATGGCCATCTTTAGCATTGCAATTATTAAGCTCATGAGTGACATAACTCTTTTTTTCCAGATGTTTTTAAAAAGATTCTTGCTCTCCAATACTTAGATACATACATCAATGTACTTATTTTATCTTCTGTACCATTTTTTTTTTAAAATACATTGACGATTCCCTTCTCCTTCCTTCGTCCTCCTCCTTTTTCTCTGTTTATAGTAGATTGGCCAATTTTCAACATAAATTTGATTCCAAGAAGTGATTGTCCAGCAAATTGCCTAGATCAGCAAATGTCCAAAAGAAGGATATTTGGTTTGGTAAGTAATATATTTTTTCTTATTTTTTATTTTATATTACAGACTGGGATACTGAGTATATTTCCATGCTATCCTCCCACTCTAGTTGAAATACTGGGATGTACTAACACTCATCTCCTATAAAATGTAATACTTATAGATCCATCTTTTAGACATAAGAGAAAGAGTACAGGTCAGAATAGACAAGAACAGCTTGCATGAAAGTGTTCCATTTTCTTGGAAGATATATCAGAATGAACCTATCGACACAACACAGGGCCATGCAGATGCACAAAGTGACCTTTTACAGCAATGTGCTACACAAAGGCACAAATATAGACAATGTGGGATATTATGAGTGTGAGGTTCAGCAGCAAAACCATTCATTCCATAGGCCACAAAAGTCATAACATGGAGGACAATAATGAGAACCAATACTTGTAGAAAGAGATCTCAGATGTTAGCAGTCAATAATACCTTGCACGATGGAGCTCTTGTCGTAAATTCTCATTTTCGAGCTGAAGAGCACTAGTCTTGTGAGCATCTGACCCATTCTTCTGCAATTCGTCTGTGAGCTGTTCAACTTGTGCCAAAAGTTCCTGCTTATGAGCACTAAGTTCTTGGGCATCGTCGCGCACTTTTTGCAGCTCAGCATTGAGGGGTTCAAGTGCATTCAATTCAGCCTCTAAGTTGGCTGTTTTTTCTAAAAGTGCTAAGAACTTTCCTTCACTTTCAGCCTGCATGCTACTTTTGAGCTGTTGAAGACGCTGAGCTTCTTGATGAGCAACTGAAAGCTCCTGTCTAAGAGCCACATGGGTTGCTGCCAGTCGCTGATTCTCAGTCAGAAGCTTCTGAATTTCAGCATGTTGGGTGGCCAATTTCTGCTCAATGAGCACCACAGAGATTGGTATTGATTGCTGCGGAGGTAATAAAGGGGGTTGTTGTCCAAAACCTCCAGAGCCAGGTCGTGTGCCTGGAGCTGGTGGTTGACCTGAGCCACCGATATGTGCAGGCTGCCCTCTTCCCCTACCTGCCATCCAACCTTTTCAACTGGACCTGCCAAGTCCAGCATACTTCATCATAAACATAGTGACAAGGCAGAATTGGTATTTCCAAAATGTAACTTGACATGCAGTAATTCTCATGAACCAAAGGTAAACACACAAACTGCTGTGATAATAGTTCATGCAGTACCAGATGAAAGCAAAGGAGTAGAAGGGATATAAGAAAGTTGAAAACATTCCACATCCATCTCCACAAAGTTTGTAACTCTTTATTTTGGCTCCAAAAAATGCTGAATCGAGACAGTAGCTTGAAAGTGATGCACCCTTTTGACTAAGCCCCACTTGCTCAGCAAAATGGGCATTCCAATCTACTAGCAACCAGATGAAAGGAAATCAAAACCTGGAAGAACAACAAATTGTAAAGGTAGAAATGAAGAAGTCAAATACAGACTTCATCTTCCTCAACCTTTGCAAACTTCCCACCAAAGCACAGGTTATTCTAACCAACATAATGACAAAGCCAGAAATTACCAAGAAATATTTCAAGAAAATACACAAAGGATGAGAACTCTCAACCAGCCAACAAGTACATAACATGCACTAACCATCAGTACAAGAAAACGTCCACAAACAGATTCATACCACAAACATGCAAAATTTATGAGTTGGTGCATTCGTTAACTTTATAAAACATAAATGGAATAAGTTTACACACACCATACACTTCAGCTACAAAAAAGAAGACAGAAGTCTTTATCTTGGATAAAGAAGTAAATACATTATGCATCTTAAAACTCAAAGAGATTTTCTTAGGGAAAGAAATCTCCTAGTGTAAGCATAAGTGACAGATCCTAGCATGTGTAGTCTGCTTAACACTAATTGTGTCAACTCGTGTTAAGGCTTCTTCCAGTAACACTTTGCCTGCTTCTTCTGTTTCCTAAACAGTTATTTACCTGCTGCTTCTGTTTCCTGATCAGTTTTTCATTGAGTTTTCAGTAACTTGAGAGACAAAAAATACTGTACTTTTCCTCTGAAAAATGACTGCTAATTTAGCCAAGAGTGTTTTTCCTGTTATTTCCCCTCAGTTATGTCTCCATATTGAGCCACATTTTCAGCATAGTACTTAAGAACCAGATAATGGGAATAGAACCTCCAACTGCCACTCTTGACTTGAGGATAAAGCTACATTTTAAATTAGAAAAGGGAGGAGACATCTGTTTGGTAAAAACTTCATAGGACAAGGGGCAGCTACCTAAAGAGTTCCATTAGGGCGCAAGCATGGCCTCTACTGCACACCATAAACACAATTATTCTTCAAACTTCACAAATGAAAGTCCCAGGAGTGACCAGAATTAAGCCTGTCCAGGCTAACCACCAACTGTCCCCTTATTCATTGCACTTCATCTAGCTTGGGAGAGTGGGTCAAATCATAGAAGGTCGTGGTGATGTTCATGGCTGGCTTGTGAGCTAGTCTCTAGGCTTCCAATTCCACACATTTTGCAGCAAAGAGAAGTAGATCACAATCCCCCTAAGCAGAAGATCCATCCCAGCTCCTTGGAGGCACACAAATCGTGGAGGAACCCACTTTTCTTAAATGAGAAGTCAATCCTCAATACAGATTTAGTTCCAACCCTTACTAGGGTAACCTAGAATCAACAACAAGCAAAGGTTAAAAGTTTTAACTTTTTAAGCAAGCAGTACTCATTCTTGATGGAAAATCAGAAATCAACAAACAGATGGGCTAGTTCTTCAGTCCCTTCTAGAGTGATATTTCTACTTGAAGTTGTCCATAGACTAAGTAGCTGAAGATTTAGAAGACCATGCACATGATTTTAAGACATGCATGCCAAAGTTTCACGAGCAAATAAAGGTATGTTCCCATGACTGCCTTGTTGATCTAAATATGGTTAAGCAAGGGAATAGTCTCACCGTTGCGATTAGCCCTGATTTTTATAACACGGCCAGCACGAAAGAAGGAGAAGGTATGCCGGTCATAGTCCACTGCAAATTTGTTGAATGTCGCCATGGAATACCCACAATCGCATCCGCACCATTAATAGGTCCCATAAGGAAGTCGATCTCATCCTCATAATCCTAAGTTTTGGCCTTGAGCTTTTTAGGTAACGAAGTGATTGTGGCATGATAGTGCCCAAAAGCTCCTTGGGCTTCTAGCACGTTGGAATCCAATGAAGGATGGAATCCAAGGCTTTGAGCCAATTCTTTTGAAATGAGATTGTGAGTAGAACATCTTCTAGTAAAAACAAAGCAAGCTTATGATTTATTTGTCCCCAAACCCCACAACCACACACAAAGGAGATGGAAGGACAAGATCATTAATGCATCACTCAAGAAACAAGAATGATCAAGGAGCTCAAGGATGCATCAAACTCATGGAAGCTATTTCTCATTGAAGCATGGAGTAGATACAATACACAAAAAGCTCCCTTCTACAGTCTCTTAAAAGGGCGGAACATCGGTGATGTAGAAGGGGATAAGTAAGAGAGCCCCTTAGGTGGCATCCTAGTGGCATTTCCACATTACACAGATTACAAGTGGAATTACTTCCTCCACTAGAGGTCACAGTCAAAAGGCGACTCACTTTACTTTTCTAAGAGGGGCCTACTTGCATTTATTACATTTGCCTAGAAATACTAGTTCCTACATGGTCATTCCATTTTTCGGGATTCACCATGAGGCTTACAGAGTTTCTGTCTGTCATGCTTAACTAGTACTTCTCGGCTCTCAGTCTTCATTCATCTCAACTTCTTAGAGACCTCGGTCTAAGGTGAGAGGTGCTCTTGGGTAGCTCTGGCCGAGTATCTTGGGGATTCGACAGAATCAACCAACACTGGCGTTGACAAATATCAATTCCAACTCACACCTTCAGACCTTTGAGTTCAATAGAAACTAGTGAACGAGGCTAAAAGCCATACATCAGCATAAACCGACTGAATTATGTGGCAAAATGCTTTGCACTATTGTGAGTCTATGGTGAAGAATCAAACAAACAAGATCCTAAACTTAAATAAGGGTGTTGAACCTTCAATAAAACTAATGCCCCCTAAACCCCCCACCGGGAGGCTACCACCCCCCGAACCCCTTGTTTCTCGGGGGGCTACCGCCCCCCGAACCCCCTGGGACCTTCTGCTATATAGACACTGTAATCTAGCCATCTCCTAACCATCATGGTCTCACAATAGACCCCATACTAACAACCGTGCTCACTAATGGCTTCTCCTCATAACGGGTGCCTTACATATTTGAGCTCACGGTTAACTAGTGACTACTAAACTGAGAGGTGCATTATTTAGTTATGTCTAACAAATCCATGTTGGGTTCTGTCAAGGACTTTTATCTATTTGTGCCCTATCTAATGCACTTATGGGAGGAAAAACGCTGGAAAAAAAAATTTACGATTCTGGGTTCAGAATCGCGATTCGTAGAATTGTGATTCGCGAATCGCGGACCCAGCGAATTGCGATTCGCTGCAACTATGATTCTTGGTTTATAGTGAAGAAAAAAAAGCATATAGGCTATATAGTCGACAAGCTAACAAGCAAATAATAGATTGGATGTACTCTTTCTTGAAGAAGCTCCACCATAAATTCAAGAAAATAAAGAAAGAACGAACCAAGACACACATCCTTGACGAAAAGACCAAGAAAAAGGCAAGAACACAAACACGAGTGAACAAGAGCCATAAGATTCACAAGAAGGTGAATATTTAAATAAAAAAATCAATGTCATTGACCACAAAGACTTTTATCTCCATGATCACCTACGAGTAAGCTGCCAAGATGGAATTATTAGAATATCAAGAAGGGGCAAATGATGGAGGGAGCATAATTGAGCGAGCAAGGAGCAAGGCAATTGGGTAGTTGTCCTAGCCAAAAAAAGGACAAGGAAATATCAAACAAAATAGTCTTACAGAACGAAATTTAATGTTCATAGATCTAGAGATAAACATACAAAAAGGCTAGTGGCTGAGTAATATGCACAACAAGAGGGCATATATGATGCGACATCTACTCCCATCGCTAAAGCACCTACCATCTAAACAATTTAAGCTTTGGCAACTTGTTTTATGTACGGAGTGCCTTTTTAGGAGATTATTTGGAGGAAAAGTGTTTTTTAATAGCCTCAAAGATATGAGAAAGTGAAGAAGAAAATTGTATTTAAACTTAAGAAAAAGTATATGGGTCAAAACAAGCAACGCATGCCCAATACAACATAATCGATGTATGTTTCAAGAAACTAGGCTTGGAAAGGATTAGATTGAAAGCTAACCTCTATATAGGAAAAGAAGGAAAAACATGACTTGTTGTAGTGGTGTTACGTATAGACCATCTAGCCTTACCTAGCAATAAATGGAGTTTAATTGCACAAACAAAAGGGTTGTCCAAAGAATTTGACATGACATTTTTACAGTTTTGGCATTAGTGCTTAAGAACATCATGTAGACAATTGATGGGTGGCCTGATATATTTGAGCGCCACAAGACAAAATATAACCCATGTTCAGGTTGCAAGCAAATTTTTGAGCAATCTAGAGAAGTACATTGGAAGGCTGCCAGAAAAGATATCAAGATACATCAAGGGAGCTCCAATCTACCACATTGAGTATAACAATGAAAGTTCAAAAATAGGGACTTTCCCCCACATTAATAGGAGCACAAGGCTTCTACAAAAGACCACTTGTGTGAAGTGCAAGTGGCCTCAACTTAAACTTGGATAATGTGGTTAGTAAATCCCATCGCATGAGTCCCATCAATTACCAAGGGTAGTGAACATAGCAAGGACCTCCCCTGACAAGTGCACTTACCCCATGTTGGCATCCATTCTTGTCACCTAGGAGTAGCTCCCACCTTGTGTGAAACGCATGGAGCACTTGAAGTGAGCTCAACCAATGGGGGGACAATATTTGGGCCCTCTTGACTTCCCAAGCTCTCAAGAAAAACCACCTCTTTGGATAAGGACTATAAAACCATTTAATTGATCGAAAAAGGTCTAGGAAGAACATATATTCTACCCCATCCTTGTAGCAAAAGGTCTCAAAAATTTTGAATATAATGTGTGTCGCAGTACATGAAGTTGGATTGTAATTTGTGCAGAATCTTGTATGACTCATGCGTCAAACTACTTAGGGTTCTATAAAACATATAGTTTTCCAATTTTGCTATATTTTCAAGGTTTTGCTAATGGTAATAATATAGAAAATAGCGAAAAACAAATTTTAAAGACTTACTAAACATACTCAAAATGTCTACATAGCTGCCCCATAGACGATAATATGCATCCACAAAGAACTATAAAGACTCATTTCCTAGAGACTAGTTTAAAAAATCAATATTTGACCATTTTTTTAGAGTAAGGTATGTTGTTCGACATTGTTTAAGCATTTGGTTGTAAATCTACCAAGTTTTATACTCAATAAGGTATTTTATGTCATGAATTGCCATTAATAAATGGACCTATCTATGTGGCTAGCATGTTAACCTATTGAATTGTCGTGCCATTGCCCTCTTAGTGTGAAATGTATTGTTCATTTTTCGTAGTTCTATGATCTAAAAGAATGTAAACACCATAATGAAGTGCATGCTATCAAGAATCCTTATTCAAGTTTCAAGATAGGGACATAGGTGATTTGTGATTGCATTATGAGTATGTACTATGTAGTTTGCAACCTAAACCCTAAACTAGGAACTGATATTCATTGCAACACATCTACAAAAGAAATTCACTTTTTCCAAACCCTAAATCGAATTTAACATATCTTGGGGGCGACAATTCCTCACAGTGAGGTTATGGCCACAGAGAAATTGAAATGGCATTGAATGAACTAACCAAGAGTGCTGCAGCTAATATTGTTACCGCAGCAAATATCTTATAAATGGTGAGAAAACCATCAGTAAACATTAGCTTATTAGCTCCTTGTTCTAGGTAGAGAACAAAATATGCAACTCTCCTATTTATGTTGAAAATACACGCAATCTCTAACCCACACATTTTTTGTCATTATTGACTATGCTGAGAACTGAGCTACCAATCAGATCAATTGGTGCGTAGTATATGCAATCCATAAGATTGTCCCTCTAAAGTATCTAATATCAAAGTCAGTCTGCCAACTTACAATACGTCATAAGAATGAGGAAGTGCTCAAATGCTTTGAGTGGAAATTTTGATAAAAAACGGAAAGGAAAAGCCCCACTCAGCTTTTGCAGAGAATGGAAACAGACCCTTGTTAAAAAATAATGTTCATTTTACCTCCTAATGTTATTAGGCCAGGCCTGCGAGGGCCTACGCTATTCATTAACTTGGACATTTACCAAGTATAGGAGCTAGGTTTAGGAATAGGCTATATGCTTTAGCTTTAGCTTTTGCCTAAGTTAGAGATTAGCAAATATTATATAAAGAGGATCTGTGGCCTCCTTTATATTCCATTGCAGAGCGTTTCAGACGTGTGATTTTAATCTGAGATTTTCTCCTTTGTTCTATCTATTCATTGTTGTATGTGTGTGAGTGCTAATAAGATTAGATCACTCCTCTTGAAATATTCTTATAGTCCTAATAAGCCTACATGATGAGACACAGATGCTACTCCTGCTGTAACCCTTATTTATGGATACAGTCGATGCATGTAACTTAAATATGGGGAAGTCAAGAAACGTGAAAAAGGTCACTTATGTTTTGGATGCTCTTCAGAACTTTGTACAATGTAACATATTTTCATATCCTCATAGGGCAGCCGAAGTTAAAAATTTAGTATTCTGCGAACTAAATCTAGTGTTAGTCAAAATAATCGATCTATCAACTCAAAAGAATGCTTTGGTTTACTGCTATGTTTCAATATAACTCGTTTCCAGTCGCCAAACAGCCTTCCAAAACATATGAACTCAATACGACGCTCTTTGGAAAGGACTGACGCTCGATTAACTGAAACGAAACCCTAAAATGTACTGAAAGCAATGTCGTTCTTCATTTCATTACAACCAAAGAGGACGCTCATCGACCTACCTAAATAGTCGCAAGAATCAAGAGTCCGCGCTTCTGCCGACGCCTGCCCCTTGCGACTAGATCATGCTGCTCCTGCGATGTATGGCGTGCTGATGAAGACGACGATCAGTCGACCCGTACTCGCCAGCAGCCGAATCCCCAAGCGGTTTGAAATGCCGGGTGAACAATTACGCTCTCCTTTTGGCCACGTAACCCTACTGGCTCCAATGGTGTCTTTTATTCGAGTGACCATTTCTGGCTTGGTCGCCATAGGGGGTAAGCGATTGTGACTATTTTTGAAAGGTGAGATGTCCATCCGAGCACGATGTACAGTTAGAGTTGTTGATTGCGACCCCCCACGGCGCAGATTCGAATCCCAACCACTGCGTAGTGACTTGTTAGGAGCTTGTTCCTCACTTGGCGTTGCTCGCATGGAGTTGTCAAGCTGTATACGTTAACTACTAGGTGCCTAACTCTCTATACAAAAAAAAAAATGAGATGTTATTTTTAGACATTATATCAAGTATTTTTATAATCAAGCAATGTTTATTTTAATGACCTTTTCACTCAATAAAAACAACATTAAAATTACAACTCGTATGCAACTCAATTCTCCATCAAATGTTTGTGTGTCTTCCAGTTTTCTAGATTACTAGCCATTTGTCACATGATTATGGATGTAGTGGACCCTTTGAAGAGGATTTTAGTGCATCTCTTTCTAAATTGGGCTTCCCTGCTCCATCTATAATATTTGTAAATAATATACTTGCCATGATTTTAAGATCGCTTTATTGAGTGCAAAGGCATCTAAGAAAAACATTCTCCTCTCCCAAAAAATTTATGGACATTAGATGAGCAATAATTTGCTTTTTAAAAGTGTTATGGACTTATATTGTTGCCCACGAAGAACGCCTAATATGGCAATGCCATCATTGAAACCATAATTTCTACATGAATTAAGTTTTTTGCACAATCTAATCCACGTCAAAGAGATGAAGTAAAATGCCAACACAGTCCTTTATAATTTTTTAATTCTTTTAAATTGCAATCTTTGGTTTTTTCTTTGATTTTTAATGATATGAATGTCCTTTGTAAGGCAAAGCATCTGGTAATGTCTTGATCACCTAGTTTTATCTTGGACCATCTCATTTTATATGTGTCTGATAAGTATAGATACAACATTCTAATGTGATTGGCTTGTTTAAATTTGTGTCTTTTTATGTATTGAGATATACCTTTTAGTGATCTTGCACCCGGTAAAACGGTTGGTACGCCAAGCCATTATTGAATGCCAGTTGAAGCTAGTGTAAAGATCACTAGAAAGTTCTTTCACAAGGTAAAGGATGCTGAGGAAAACCTCCTTTATGGCTAAAGTATTTTTACAAATCTCACTCATGCATCTTTATGAGTCATAATATATGTTTCAAATTTTTTTACAACCTTTTTGTGAGCACAATGTTCATGTGAAAGCTTGTCTATGGACTTTAGATTTCATAACATGCCATAAGGTCACAATAAAATCGCACACTACGAGAAAAAAAAAAAAAACAAGGCGATGTCACTCTCAAAGTTGCTAATATGAAGTTTTATAGATTCATGGACTTCGCAAGTGCAACCTCAACACATAATGTATTGAGGAAAGGCAACAACCTTTTGTAGGATATTTTCATACATATATGTCAAAATTATCTAGGTTAGACAAGCATATCATTTAGAGATTTGGCAAGAAGGAGAATGTTGTTGTACCATCTTAAAATGGTTTCGGCTACCACTCTCTTCGATCATCTCTCACCATCATTTCTGATCCTAACGAGTTTTTAATACTAAGCCAATCTATCATTGTTTTAATAAATATTATCAGACCATAATGAAATGAGGTATAGTTAATTTCCAACTCCCAATGATTAATGGTCAAGGTTGACCATTTGCTCAAATTTATATCATCCATTCACACTTTGTTGCCCAATCTTTGAAACTAATGAAAATCAATTCTTGGACAAAATGTCAATGATATTGTTGGGTATGATCTACTTAAAGATGTTACATCTACTTCTTTGAAGCCATCTTGTTGTTCAAATTTCTTGGCGGGATCGTGAATATTGTTGTACAATGCCCTTTAAGGTCATAAAAACTCTTCATATGAGTCACAAAACTGATTGCAAAATCAACGATTGAGCAACTCTCCACACAAGCATTACACAACAATGTTATTAAGTTCCAATCAAAACTACAAGCTAAATACTGATTAGGGCTTTGGGTAGATACTAGCTCATCAGTCTAGTAGTCTACAGAGAAAAATACCATAAAAGAAACAATTAAACATTGCATTTTCAACTCTCTTCTTCAATGATTAACGTTTACATCAACATTAGCCAATTTTATGACATAGCAAAATTGGGCTAAGAAAATCTCTTTTTGAATGTAATGACGAAATAACAAGAAGTTATAATAAATGACAAAATAAGTACCACCAGTAGTGCTGGGAATCGTGTCGGGCTACGCGATAGTGGGCCAACGGACGATTCCTCGATGCATATATATACTACGCCTATCAAATCAAAGTAGCATGATGAGTCGAATGACTCGACTGATTCTACTTGATTCTTTTTTTGAAGTTGTTAAAATTGATTACATAGGCAAATACAAAGAATTTCTTGCAACTGATATTGCGAAAGCAAAAAGTAGACAATTCAGACAAAACATTAAGAGAAATCAGACAAAATAATCAAGAAAGCGCTGCATACATACTAACAATAATCTAAACACAATGAGACAATAATTCGGTTCAAAAAGAGTATGAAAATACAAGTCAGTCAATGTTGGAACACGAGACAATTGTGGGCAAAGCCGCGTGCTCAAATCTATTTTAAGTCTGTAATAGTTATGAGCTTATTCAGTCTCTCAGTTTGAAGCATCTACAATGTCTTTCTTACAAAATCATCATCTATCTCCTTATGCAATATACATTTGTGTAGATATATACGGAATGGCATAAAGTCGTTATGTCGTTTGAAAATAGATCTTGGCTGATGTCATTGTCAATAGTTGCACAACTAGAAAAGTGGGCGAGTGGTATGATGTTAGCAATTGAGTTAGGATCAGTCGATTTGTGGAGTGGAGTGTGACAAGAGTTCGATTGTTTAATCCGACGGTTTGTTGAATCAAATGGTCGAGAATTTGTTGATAGTCGATAGATGATACTCTTTCGATCGTCCAACTTAGCTCGATAGTTTGACTGTCTTTGACAGTCTGACTGTCGTGTTGATACTTGTCTTTGACACTAGAGTATTTCTGTTGACTTGCGACAATGTGTGTAAAAGTACATCAATATGAATGAAACGATTAACATGGGATTTAGGAGAGCAGAGGACTAAATCCAACAAGTAGATGATAGTGAAGGGGTCTCAGCACCAGCTAAAAAGAGCTAGCACCAAATTGTAAAATTGGTCTTAGAGTTGGTTGTATTAATTTTTAATATCTTAAGGTTTTTTGAAATGTGTCGGCTATGTCGTAACTACATTGTACTATTTTTATTTTGAAGCTAATAGATAAATAACTGGTGCTTGTTTTCAAAAAAGTCGGTCCACCAAAAACCAAAGTCATGAGTCTTGAGAACCAAAATAAAGAAAATTAGAATTGACAAACAAAGCTACTAACAATTGAGGTAAAGAAACCGGCAAAAAAAATGAATTAACCGTCAACAAATTAAACCACAAACCCAAGAGAAGAGAATCGGCAAAAATATATATACACGGCAATGGAGAACGAATGTAAAAGAGACTAATCTAAAAGGGGAGATAGTAGCTGACTAGCAGCCTATAGAAAATCAAACCACCATTGCTAAGAGACAGGTTAAAGGGACAACGTCTTTCAAACCCTCATCACCCATGTATTGTCCAAGGAGGATAATAAATGGTGCAAGTTGAAAATAAAATCCAAGCAAATAGCAATAGTTATAATTTGCTTCAAACATGATCATGAATCATAATACAGTAACACCCACACATAAAGCACTCTCCCACACCAAGCTCACATAGCAGCTGTATTTCTCAAACCAAAATACATTGTACATATAGTCTCTTCTTTGGCTAATCGGAGCCACAGTACAGTAGCACAATAGTTCTATTTGTATTCTAACTCTCTCCCTAAAAGTAGAATCTACTTTTTGTAAACTCTTATACATAGCATCAAAATTAACAAACTTTAAGTATAGAAAGTTTTGATCTAAACTTATCAAACTTTTCTTTAATGAGTGGCTTAGTGATAATGTCAGCATATGTATACCACAATGAACAATATTTATTTCTTTACTCAACAACCTCTCATGTATAAAGTGATAGCGAATCTCAATGTAAGTTGGTTTTCGCATGAAACACCAGATTTTTCGCCAGTTGAATGCCACTTTGATTGTCACTATGTATAGGCGTGGTTTTTTCCTGCTTCATGTCCATGTCATCCAATATTTGCCTCAACCAAATGGCTTCCTATGTTGTGCTAAGCATTGTCTTATACTCTACTTCTGTTGTGGATAAAGCAAATGACTTTGCTTCTTACTAGACCAAGAAAAGCAACTACCACAAAGCTAGAATACATACCCTATGGTAGATCTACGATCATCACAATCGCCTCTCCAATCCACATCCACATAGCCACATAACTCAGGTGAACTTTAACGAGTCGATCGATGAAGTAGTCAAATGAGTCGGATACTTCGGACACTTCGGTCGATCGTCGAAGTAGTCGAGTGACTTGATGGTCGAAATAGTCGTAGATGGCCAAATCTTCGATCTCCTTCAAATGGTTTGAAATGACAGGCGCCCATATGTGAAGCCCAAAAAGGATTTCACATCACGAATTGTCAGAGAGGTCTCGACCATTCTCGCACCTTATGGACTTTGTCATAATCGATTTCAAGACCTTTATCCGATATGATGCGGCCCAGGTATTTGAGTTTAGTCTGGAAGAACTCACATTTTGACTCCTTAGCATAGAGCTTTTCTTGCCTTAAAAGATCCAAGACAATACGAAGATGCTCTTCATGCTCCTCAAGGGTCCTCCTCAAGGGTCCGACTATAAATTAGTATGTCGTCCAAATACACACCACAAACTTTCCTAGATATGTACGAAGAATATCATTCATCATCTGCTGAAAGTGGCAGGCGCATTTGTGAGTCCAAAGGGTAACACTAAAACTCATAATGGCCAAACCTGGATCGAAATCCAGTCTTAGGAACATCTTCGTTCCTAATCCTTATTTGATGGTAACTTGATCTAAGATCAATCTTGAAGAAATACTTGGCCCCATTCAAACGATTCATAAGATCATCCATCCTAGGTAAGGGATATATGTTCCTGATGGTTAAATCATTTAACTTTTTAAAGTCACCACACAAATGTGTGCCGCCATCCTTTTTACTAACTAAAAGGATTGGTGCTCCCCAAGGGAACTTACTAGGCCGAATTGGCCCATCCTAAGAAGTTCTTGTAGTTGCATAGAAATTTCATCCTCTTCCTTGATGTTAACCCTATATGGAAAAAGAGATCCAGGTTGGCTTCCAAGAAGCAACTCGATCTAATGGTCAACACTCCTTTGGGGAGGTAGGCCATCAGGGAGTTTATCAAGAAAAACATCGCTATACTCTTGCCTAAGTTTGTTAAATATTATTCCTTTAGGTGAATTAACACTTAGGGAATTATTTACAAGCAAATTCAAAGGAAAATGCGATAAATCAATATTTAGACTCTAGACTACATGGTCATTGACATAAATTTCATCTTTCAAAAAACAAAGATAAATTTTAATACCAGAATCTTTAAAATATTCAACAACTTCTAAAGCACAAACCATAAGATCAGAAGGTCTATTTACATTGCCTTTTAGCTCAACCAACGAGCCCTTATGCAAAAAGGAAATACTATGAGTAACATAATCCTTTCTTAAAGACTCGTTTTTAGAATAAAACCATTCTATTCCTAAGATTATGTCTACGCTACCCAAATTCATGATATGAAAATCTAGCGGTTCAACATAATCTTGAATATGAAGCGATAGCTGAGGAACAAGCTGGTCCCAAGCTTGTTGATCTTCCCTTGACACCATTTTCCATACACTTTGCCGCTTCGACTAAGGTTCAATTCTTTCTCTTAACAAGTCCATTCGACTGAGGCAGGTATGAGGTAATAAATTGTTGTTCAATGTTGTTGTTAAGGCAATACTCCTTGAATTCGGTTAAGATGTATTCTCCCCCCTGTCAGACCTTAGTGCTTTGATTTTTTTGCCAGTTTCCATTTATGCACGCTCCTTGAATTGTCAATATTATTTCAAAGCCTCCAACTTCTGTTTAATGAAATAAACAGATGTTCTTCTGTAATATTCATCAATAAAGGTAATGAAATACTTTGCATCAAGCAATGATGGAGTTGCATTGTGTTAGGCCACTTTGGCCATTGCAATGTAATTGTAAAATATTAGTTTTACTCAAATGTAATTGTGTAATTTGTAAAATTACGGTTTTATTGGAAATGTATTTACATGGTTAGGTGAATAGGTTAGGAGACGTCGTTGTAGAATGATTGAGAATTATTGTTATGTACTGTAGCAATGGGATATGGAATGTGAATGCTCTAATTAGTTTTATCACATATTGCGAATGATTGTAAGTAGTTTGTAATCTGTGGGATTGTAGTGCTATGGTTTTGTAACTGTTGTCTGTACTAGAATAGGTTGGTGTACAAGTATTAGCTGTAATTAGTAGAAGGTAGTTGGGTAAATAGTTCAATGGCAACGGAACCAAAGATGTTAGTGGTGGGATTGGAACTTGAGACCTTTGGGATACAACATATACTTCGTAAACACTAATTTCAAAACCATATGGGAATGAGGGTGTGTAAGCCATTCCATATATGTTGCATCTTAAGGCTCCCAAATCCCCTAACCCATTGGACCACATATATCTAAGTGAACAACAACTAGAATGTCTTTTGCTACATGCACATTGTTGGAGATTAAGCTCACAGTTTCCTCCTTGGTGTTTGAATTTCATCAAGACTTTTTTTGCACATTTTTTATCTCTGAATTAATCATTGATCTAGGATCAGATGCAATCTCTTTAGGTTTCTGTCTGCTCATCTAATATCTACAAGAATAATAGTCTTCTGTTTTGCCATTCTGCATATTTAGTTGTGTTTCTTAACACATATCGTAGTACCTGCAAAACTACTTTCATTTTGTGTGCAGGGCAATGCCTGGTAAAATACACGGGTTTATGTGTGCAACAATTCGACACCTGCGACTTTCTACACATAATTGAATCAGTCGAGAATTATTCAAAGGACGAATACATCGACCTTCTGGCTATTCCTCATCTCCGGAGTAAAGGGTATCAATTCCCATCAATATCCATTATACATGGTTACAGCAAGTAGCATAATCTACCACACCAAATAAGATCAACTCTCGTGTAATAAGGCGTTTCCAACGAAGCCTTTCAAAAAAGGTATGAACTCTTACCGACATCTTTATTCGGCATTGTTTGCTTACGATAAGGCAAAACATAGATATGGCAAAGAACGTATGATTATTACTTATTATTGGTTTATCCTAATCGTCGGAGGGTGACAAACCATTAGATTTATGGTGAAAGGGCCCACGAAGATTTGAAAGCCATTTTTTAAGGCTTTTCATTAAAAAAATTTAAAAGAAAATGGGCTGAAGGGACCCGAAGTCCAGAAAATGGATTTCTTCATTAAAAATTTTCTTTTTAAAGAAATAGTTCAAATTTGCAAATCACCCTTTCAAAAGGGCTATCTTTGGCTAGAAGGCACCTTTTTGGCCATCCTTGGGCCAAAATAACCCCTGAAATTGCCTTCTCAAAGCCAGCATATAGAGCGACCTCACAAAGCAGAGAAAAATGTGTTTCGGAATGTTTTCGTCACCATTCTATCAAGCGGAGTGCGGGTGACCTAGTGATGGGCTACATTTGCTATTTGGGTACCGTAGGGCCAAATTCGGGGCAATTTTTGGCTGTGAAACCTGCTACAGGGTGGTACAATGTGGCATTATCGCTCGGAATCATTATCCTTACTCTAACAGGGTAACAAGGTGTTTGGAGGTGGTAAATGCAGTATGGGGACGAATGGTAGCAAAATTGTGTGGAGAAAGCTAGTTTTGGCGACGGAAGTGCAGTTTGGCGTTGTGACTACTCATCATTGGCGACAATTTTGAGAGGGCAAGCAATCACAGGTGAGAGGTAGGCATGGTATGTCGGTTACAGGTGAAAAATTCTTGTGATCAGGTTCAACTCTTGGGGTTCGAACCAACCAACGTCAAGTGGCATTTTGGAGGAACGCTCTCACAGGCATGATCGACGATGGTATTGTCAAGTCAGGTGATAGCTTCATTGACACACGCATCTGTAGCTTGAAAATTTCTCGTTTGTAGGAAAATATGGGCTAGCTTGAAGGTACACACATTTTGGCTGTCATAGGTGATGGAAGTGCGAGGTGGTGCCAGTTGGAAGCCATTGGGCAAGATAGTGGACTTGCATTGGACGAGCTGTGTGTGGGACACATGGAGGACGAAGAATGGGTCGGTAATCACACTTTGGATGCTCTTGGTGAGTGGTGAGTGTGATGATTTTGCGGTTTTGCAGTTGGTAAGTCAATTTTGATCAAGCCATTTTAGCTGTGGAGCAGTGTATCAGGTTTGTCATCGAGGAGATACACTTCAACTGCTAGTTTGGATAAGTCAAGTCAATTTGCAATATCAGTATTGCATCAACAATGCAAATCCAGTGATAGCAGGGTGCAAATCGTTTGGTTTGGGCCATAGAAGATCTCATAAGTCCACTTGGAGGGATGCACATTTATGTGAGGGACTTGATGGTGGCTTTGGAGTTCACATCTCAATGTATTCTCAGGGAGTGGTTTGGAACCATTCACAAGAGCAGCTTAGAGCTAGCTTGGAGGAATACAGGTGGGCACTACAAGGTAGATGCTCAGATCTTTGTGATCAGGGATGGCATTGGGATATCTGGTAGGGATAGCACTGTAGGATGACATGGGATGATCATCAGGGGGAAGCTATTTCATATTGGACTTGAGTCATTGGCATGGACAGGACTTACAGGGGCGATTCATGACGGAATCAGGAAGCTGCAAACGCAAATGGACAAAGCGTGAAGCTTTGAGAGCTAGCTCTAGGTTGGAGAGCTGATGGAGATCGCACAGCGTGTGATCAAAGGGAAAATACTGTGGTAAGTGTTTTGCTAGTGATCTACTGCAGGGGACACTAATGGTGAGGACTTCATGGGGTGCTCATTTGGTAGTACAGGTTGGCATTACAGTAGGGGGCCAGTCATTGGACGTTGGCATCAATGGGGAGGCATCTACCATCACGAGCGTGGATAAGCTACTTATAGCTTTCATGCAGTTGGCTGTATTTGCAGGAGTCTAGGCTTGGCACAAGTGTTGGAATTTCCATGGTGCAGATTCTCAGGTGGTGAGATCATGGATAAGCCTAGAGGAAGTTACTAAGAGCCATATACCTTAGTACGATCAGGGGGACAGTGGTCTTGGGGTCCCGTGAGCAGCCACTCAGGGATATGCTTGGGTTGGCATGGTGTCGGGTGGCACATAGCCAGGGAGAGCGAGCAGATGCTAGGAGCTAGATAGAATAGGTGATGCTTTGGAGTTCGGCTTGTCTAGAAAGATGGTGACAAGGATCGGAGACATCAGGTGAGCATAGTATGTGGATGACTAGTCCATTAGGGTGGCACTCAGGGAGATGCTACAGTTGCTCAGATATGATATGTCAATTGATGTATGGAAGATGTTCTTCAGCTGGTGCATCATGTGGTGACCTAGGGACGGGTCATGCTTACTTGGAGGTAGGTGGCACGGAGTGTACCTGGAGGTGGTACATATCCTGAGGGCATGGAGTGCATTACGGGGTGATGTGGATCCAGCATGCCCATGGTTTTGAGCCGACAAGGATGGAGATGGTTGCTCAGGGAGTGACAGCTGATACTTTGGCGAGTGATCAGGTGAGCTGCATGGTTATATGCACATTTATCTCCAGGTTGGCATCACATGTTGTTTCTATCCATCATTATTTGGTAAGCAGGATGCAGTTATTTGGTTAGATCTAGTTGGAGTCTAGTTGCACTACAGGTGGACAGATTTTTGGGGAGAAGTTAGTACCTACCAAGAAACCAGAGATGAAACCATCAATGGCAGATACAAGTGATAAGAAAGAAGACATGCGAGAAGCACTCAGGTATGCAAGTTATGTCAAGTCCATGCTGAAATGAGAAGAGCCTCCACGAGTTAGGTGCATCCGTTGAGCTCCTTGATCATGCTTGTTTCTTGAGTGATGCATTCATGATCTTGCCCTTCCATCCTTTGTGTGTGGTTGTGGATAGTAGAGTGGATTAGATTTTCTGCTTTCCTAGAGTGGATTAGTTTTTATTTCTTGTTTGTGGATTAATGTAGGAATCAGCATTCAGGTAAACCAAATAGGCTAGAAATGTGGAATAAATCTTGCATATCCTCCAACATTCTAGTTCTTGATGTTCTTGGGATGTCCAAGAATCAAAAGACTGGTTGGTATCTTGATTCTTGGACCTCTAAAATGCTGTAGATTAGTTTCTTGTTTTAGTTTTGTGGATTTATATAGATTTAGTAGCATTTAGGATCTGATTCAGTTCATTTTGCAGCCAAGCAGAAGTAGATTTCATGCTTGTTCGCATGGACTGCATGCTGATCATTTGTTTGAACGTTTTGGTTACATGATGGTTTGATTGCATGTGACATGGTTCAAGAGAGACAGATCCGAGTTGTCCTCTGACAGGCAGGACAAAATACTACAATGATAACCAGTCTTCTCTGCCTGAGCTTGGGCTCTGAAATAAGAAGATAATCTAAACAAGCGCCCACAGTTTCTGCTGACAGGCAGAGCACAAACTCAAAATGTAAGCAAGAAGAAGCAAGTAGAAAATCAGTAGACAGATCCTTCCAAGCAGAGAATCTGTCAACATATGCTATAAGATTGAACGTGATTTCTATCGCTATTGTTTTGCTCAAAATTGATAGGCGTAATCATGCATAAAGAAAGAGGAAGATAGTTTATTTCGCTGCGCACGATAAGTTTTCTTTCTTGTCGTTCGATTTTTTTTTATTCAAATTCTTTTTTTTTCAAGTTCGACCTTAGTTTTCAACCTATCTTTCATACACCTCTTTCCAACAATATATATATATATATATATATACAGAGAAAAGCTCATTTTGGAATGGCAAGGTAATACCCTCACGGTCCGTGGGATTTCATATTATCAAATGTGCGTTTGTGTCAAAGTTCATGTTGGGCATTTACTCTCCACCCTTAAATAACATTATTCAAATGATGACATTCATCAAGATTATAGGGGCCCACATGTAAATTGTGTGGATTCATAGTTTGTGAGGCTACAAAACAGATGTACATATAAGTAGAATATGAATATTGAAGTTTATAGCAATGTGGCATTTTACTTTTCACCTTGGAAGTGCATTGAACTTTGAGTTCCTTACAAATCTACATAGTTGCATGTAGATTGAATGTATTTCATGATTCTGGAGATCATGAGAATCACATGTATGCCAACATAATATGAACCTATAAAAAGTTTCAAAAGAATATTATGCCCATGAAAAGTCTATAAAGAAGTTGCAAAAGGGTATTATAGACTCTAAAAAGTAAAACATTACAGGTCATACAAAAGAAGTCATGCATAAACTAAAGAACCCTTTATGCTTGAGATAGGATTGTTTGTGACCTTTACACTGGGTTCAATGTTCATTCAATTATGGCTCGATCTGGTGGCCGTCCCAATCTTACAACCAAGCCATTTTGCTCGATGAATAAGTTACTAAAAAACTCATTCCATAATGTTGAATATTTTCAAAAGCAAACTATGGGCCATAAAAAAAAAATGTAAAGAAGTTGGAAAAAGATTGTGGGCCATAAAAGAAGCTTTAGCCATAAAGTAGATTGCTTTGCCAATCCTTTGCCTTTTGGGAAGGAGTGATCCTTACACTAGTTCAATCAGGCATGAGCTAAGGACCTCTCAATGGTTATACGACAATTTTATTATGTTCAAAGATCCCATCACAAAAAAACCAATTAAAGTATGGCTAGAGCTAACGACCTCTCAATAATTATATGTAACTGCATGGCAATTTTTACTCTTTGCAAATATATCTGAAAACCTCTTTCCTCAATACACAATAAGCACATAACTTTTCTTTGCCCATTTTTCAAGACTCCTACAAAGCAAAATGTGCAGAGTTGAAAAAAGTAAGATGTTCTATTTTTCAAGAGACATTTTTTGTTTTTGAGATGAAGATTCAAGTTTCATTATAATAATGTGCTCATCATGCAATGCAAGTAGTACCAGGGCATATTGTTATGCAGCTAGAATTATGGAAGGGCCGAGGCACATGCCATTCTATCGGGTAAAGAGTTCAATGTGAAGCACACTCTATATATGGTACTTGCCATAAAGAGGAGAATAGAATAAAAGAAAAGAAAAGAAAAGAAAAAGAGAGAGAGAGATATGTATTCACAGCAAGGCGTCGGAGCAGCCTATTCTCTTTCTCGCCGACATTACTTTGGTACAGCTTCCCATGCGCTTCCTTCCAAATTATGCAGAACGACAGCCCGTCTCAGGGTACGAGCTGCTTCAGTAGTTCACTCTGACACCATCAAATGTAGCTACATATCACAGCTTCCAGGCTTCCATGCAGAGCCAATGCGTCTGCCCACTAACAATTTTGAGCTTGAAACCTCTCAGCTGGTGAGCTCCCCAAGGAAGAGGGGCAGAAAGAACAGAGCGCAGCTGCCCAGATGCAGAACTTGGGTTGTTTCCATGTGTATGGATAGTGCACGCATTAAGGTGATTGGAATTGGTGGTGGTGGTAATAATGCAATCAATCGCATGGTTGGAGGCGGCCTCCAGGTACAGGATTTGTGCTTCCACCTCTATCTTTTTGGAGTCTTCAGTGAGGTCGGTTGCCTACGGCCCTTTTATCTAGCTCAAGAACTGGAGCGCAACATTTGCTCTTACTTTTACCCTTTCTTTCATATAAATAAAGAACATAGACTTTGTGGGTAAACTCTGTAAGGTAAGGGTGACGATGTAAGTATTTTGTCCATGTTATGCATGTTGAATTTGATGAGCTAAGACTTTGTGGTAGGACTCCATAAGGTTGACCATGTCAGGTGTTATCCTAAACATACCATCAATATATTCTTATTCAGTATCTATTTTTTTCTAGATGCAAGTGATTGTTGACAAAATGTTCTATTAAGTAAATGTAAAAGTTTGCCTTGGAAATATCCTAATTCTTAGGTGCCCTTCTATATCTACTCAAAAGATCATTTTGTCAACACTCAAAATATTTTAGGATGTAGGTTTGTTTTAGGGTTTTGTGTGTTGTGAGTCACGATGACAACTCCTTATAGTTGCAATTATTAGCCAAGAAATTTTGAAAACCCTCCTTTTTCTTTTTGGGTGTAAGAGATTAGTGCCTTATTTTGACTTGAAGGCTGAAGCGCAACCATCCTAGGCAAGAATGCACTAGGCAAATGCAGAGGATTGTTGGGGGGGTAGCCAATAATGCCCCATCATATCACGAGCTCCACCAAGTTTAATTGATTGATGAGCACTACTTGTGCCCATATATTTGAGTGTGGATAATGGAGAGTGACAGAGAGAGGAGAGGAATGTCAGATATTTTGATTGGGTACGTGTATCAGTGTAGATGCCTAGTACTTTGTGCATAGTCTTGAGACCGTTCTTCTAGGCCCGTGAGCTAACAGAGTCTTTATGTACACTATCATTTTAATGTAGTTTGCATTTTATCAACGCAACTATGTCGTGTGTGCATCTTTGATTCTATTTTCTACTCATTATTGTGTTTGTTTCTTAGTGACGCTGTAGATTAAATCAAAGTGGGGAAATATGGTACTCTTTGATGCCTCTGATTTTTGACACATGGTCGTCCGTGACACCTTTTGATTTAATCTATTATAAGTTTTGTTATGACAGGTAATTCTTAGTTTTCCGCAAATTAATATCAGAAGTTTGCGATGCACTCACTAGTTATCATAGTATTAGGCCCACATGCACTATCTATTGTTGTCTGATATTCTGTCTGGCTTAGTGTTCTGCTATTCCACATTTCCAGCAATGGTAGTAGAGCTATGTTGATATTCATTAACATTTCCATGATTGGATATATCACATCCCCAATCTGGTAGTCTTATCCCTTTAGAGAAAAATTTCTTCAATAGGATCTCTGATGATTCTTCAAGCTTGGACCATTCAGCAATGGAGGATTTTTCATGTATTTGAATTCTCCAGCTGCTTATAGGTTCATATAATTTTTTTTTTCAATACATAGGATCTCTTGCTTGATTTGTACATGCAGAATCAACCATACATGTGTCAAAATGTACTGAAATACTCAAAAGGGAAAGGTTCATATCCACTCAAGCCATACCCATGTAAGGTATCTGTTTCTTCAGGTTTCAACTCGCTTCTTCATAAGAGAATATTTACAAAAATGTGTCCCTTGTCTCCATGCCGGAAACACTTCCCTTTTTATATCACTCATTTGCTGCCTGGATAGTCATTTCCTCTTTTTTATAGTTGGCTGCTTGCTGTTTCTTGATGTATTCTGGCCCTGAACTTTTCCTTTGATCTGGTAATTTTTTGGGGTTTTGTTTGCCATCTGCATTTCTCTCAGATGTCAAAAGTTTTGCTTGTAGTTGCTGCTTGAAACAATGTTTGTCACCTCTACAACAATCTGCATGTGCTTGGCTCTGAGGTGCTTGCTGATTTGGACTAGCACAGGAATGACCAGGTGCAAAGTACAAATTTCCTAGAATCAAGGATTTGAGAGAAAGCGGTGCAAACCTTGACTTTTGGATTTTACGAAGTCTGGAATGGAGCATTTACAAAGCTCTGATGTCAATATGACTTACCTAGGCACGGAATTTCCACTTAGAGATCTAAAAGACTAGAATCTAGGCCAGTCAAATTCTCACAACAGAACATAACAGAGGACATAATGTAACACATTCAAACTAACTTTTAGTATAGAACTATGGTCAAGTAACTTAAAGGTCTCAGAAAAAATCCAAGATGATGTAGAAAGACAAAATCATCAGATGTACTACCACAATTAGAGGGTTCAAGATGGGGGAAGTCACACACGCAAAAAAAGGAAACTCTCCCATTCCAGTAGGGAATGAAGAAATACAACTTGCACAAGTAAAGATTACAATCAATTTGTCAGAGTTAGACTGGAATTCCTAATTGTATGCTTGTAGCTCGCTTGTCATTTGTGGAAGTTCTTTACTTTACAATTCCTTGTGACTGCCTCATGTTCCCTACTGAAACTTTTTCAAGTTGATGTCTTCTTTACCAATGATGGCAACTTGGCAGCAGGCGGGACTAAAAAGCTTCACTGCTAGTTGTTCATTGACTGGCTGCATCCATCCCTTTCTGATAGCTGTAGAATAGCATGCAAAACTTCATGAAGAAACCATGTTTGATAACTATGATGGAGAATGTGAGACTTTGACTTGGATCAGAGTTCATTTGACAGATTCATGAAAAAGCATAGGGGATATGCCTACACATTTTGCTTAGGCGATCACTTATAGAAGAGGTGCACCAAGATTTTAGCTAGATTGCTTGATTGGTGTGCTTTTTGCAGCCCCAACTCATGGCTGGTGTTCCACATGACATCAAGCCGATGAATTTACTGTTGCACCGAATTCATCTACATCTTCAAGGTACACACTGCATTTGAGATCAATGGTTAAATTTTTTCTATTTTTACTTTTGATGTGGAGAATGAGATTAGGAGATATCAGAGAGTCGCTAGGCTTGGCTGGTAAGCAGTGAGACGAAGATACCAGAGGTTCCAAGGGGCTAAAAATATTGCATAACCTCATAGGTCATATTTGATTTTGGACTTGTGTTACTTGCAGATATATTGTGTTGATTATGCAACTTTGGATCCCAATCCTCTCTTCAGCCATTTGTCATGACATGTAATTAATTGTGATGCTCGTTTCTCAGTACCATTTATTTGTAGACGGCTGTAAGTTGTCATCAGGGCTTTGAACTAAATTTTAGCCATTTGGTGATTGATTCAAGTTTATTGAATGCATGGCTAGCTTAGGCTTTTACCTGAAAAATAGTGGCAAACTGCTGGATGATAATCTGCAGAACTGTCTTATTTAAGGTCTGTTTATCTGGAACATCTCCTGAGATGGAGATCTTTGCACCAACTTATCTTTACTGGCTGCAGTAATTGTGGTCCTTAATTTTGTTTCTTTAATTATTATCCGTTCTTCAGTTAACTAGCTGCTTTAGAACAAAAGCAAACAAGTGACAGAGATGTCTAAACTAAAATTCGTGACAGTCTTAGCTGAGTGCATATTGTCATGACATTTGAAAAGTTTACCAGTAGCTTCTGCTCTGCTTAAACCTTATTTGTTGGCAAAATCTTTTAGTTTTAAGGGCTGTGACCTGTGTATCACAAATGCTCTTTTCTACTCCCCAACTCAATTCACTCTGTTTGTGCAGGGTGTGGATTTTTGGGCCATTAATACTGACGCTCAAGCATTATTGCAATCAGCTGCCACTCATCGTTTGCAGATTGGGGAGACATTAACACGTGGCTTAGGCTCTCTCTCTCTCTCTCTCTCTCTCTCTCTCTCTCTCATTCAGGCTCTTATTTCCAAGTTATAGAGTCGAAATTTGAATGGAAAAAGTGAGCACTGTTGGATGGCTGTTTTACTCAATCAAGAGCCAGAAATGGGTTGAGCCATACGTACCCACGCACTCATGCTGTTACGTTCAAGCCCTTACTTCTTGAGCTGTACTCTCTTGGTCATCCTTTAAGGGTGTCGGCTTCTTCAAATCCTTGGCATGTATTCAAGCTTGCAAAAGTAGCTGTCAGCAACTTGATGCACAGCTGCATTGCTTGAAATGTGACAAGATGGTTGAAAATGTTTGTTCAAAAAAGTTAGTTTTTTAATGCTTTCTTTGACTTACTTGTTTTTGATGCAGTACAGGTGTTTTACCACTTTAAGTGTGTGAATTTTTTTTCTTCTTTAAGATTTGCAGGGACTGGTGGAAATCCTCAACTGGGCGAGGAAGCCGCGGAGGAGTCAAAAGAAGCAATCAAAGAGGCTGTTGCAGATTCAGATCTTGTTTTTATAACTGCAGGCATGGGAGGAGGAACGGGCTCTGGTGGAGCCCCTGTGGTTGCTCGCTTATCCAAGGAGAAGGAACAGTTAACTGTGGGGGTTGTAACATATCCATTCACATTTGAAGGCCGTCGAAGAGCTCAACAGGTATATGCAACTGGTCAACGAAATGCATGAAAATACTCAACTGCAGAACCTACATAGATTCAAGTCTTGAAAATAATATCATGAAGCCTGTTATGAAGGTAAATAGGATTTCAATTGGAAGTTGTTCGTTTGCAATAACGTCCTTTTTGTTCCCACTTCATCTTTCTTGAGCCTCTAATGCATTCATTTACCCCTGCTGTGTGCAACTTCAATGCGTTCACTCCTTCCACGGTTAGATTGCTGGTAAATTAACTCTATACACAGAACTGCCTGACTTTCCTTACTGTTCTTTTTTCCTTTCACTTGTATGTAAATTCTTGTCACAAAAATGATATACACTTACCTCCAGATTTTTTTTTTTAATGGTATCAATCCTACAAAGTGTATAGGAATCCTGATTTTGTACAATGCACTTGATAGAGGACAAGTTCTCAATATACTTGGATATTTTCTTTCTGAGCTTGCTTAGTGATCACTGGCAACAATAAAGGGGCAAGCTTTTTTCTGTGGAATCTCCAGGCATTGGAAGCCATCGAGGAACTCCGTAAATTTGTTGATACTCTTATTGTGATACCCAATGACCGATTGCTTGATGTCGTGCAAGAGCAAACACCACTACAAGAAGCCTTTCTGTTAGCTGATGATGTTCTTCACCAAGGTGTACAGGGAATTTCAGATATCATCACTGTAAGTGGTGCTTACTTAAAAAATACCATGTTTGGTGTTCAATTCTCAAAGCTTCCACGCTGAAATTGTGTTTAGACGATTGGAGTTCTCTTATACCTTTTGCTAGAATGTCCAAGTTCACTCTTGCTCTTTTGGTATAGCAAAGTAGTTGTGCATCTGAAGTAGTAGAAGGCCCAAAACAAATAGTCATTATAAAGTCTATTCTCAAATCTACGGAAGTGCATTTTTTGGTAAAAATTCACCTGGCAACTTGACTGAATGGGGAGGAATTGTTCATTGGTAT
Source organism: Diphasiastrum complanatum (assembly GCA_029204225.1). NCBI lineage: Eukaryota > Viridiplantae > Streptophyta > Lycopodiopsida > Lycopodiales > Lycopodiaceae > Diphasiastrum > Diphasiastrum complanatum. Next base: position 56,697,667 of record CM055092.1, on the reverse strand, counting down.
GTGTGCAAACAGATTCCGGGTCTTGTTAATGTAGACTTTGCAGATGTGAAAGCCGTCATGACAAATTCAGGCACTGCAATGCTTGGAGTGGGTGTATCAACTGGGAAAAATCGTGCAGAAGAAGCTGCTCAACAAGCTACTTCCGCACCTTTGATTGAGAGATCAATTGAGCAGGCCACTGGTATTGTCTACAACATTACTGGAGGGAGGGATCTCACATTGAGAGAGGTCAATACAATTTCTCAGGTATTATAGCTGCACTTTAAGTTTTGCTTCTTGGGCATGTACTATAAAGCATAGGTACCTGATTTGCATAAGCTTGTACATCAGCACCTGCTCATTGTAGAGGCCAATCGATACTCTGCTGAAGAATTGCTTCCCAAACTCAGGTTGTTATTGGTTTGGCTCATCCTTCAGCAAATATAATTTTTGGTGCCGTGGTTGATGAAAGATATGATGGAGAAGTTCGCGTGACCATAATTGCGACCGGTTTCTCCCAAACATTTCAAAAAACTCTTGTGGATCCCAGGGCTTCCAGAGAAGAAATGCAGCAGAACAAAGGAGTGGAACTTCCGTGGAAGAGGGCTGCTCCTGTGGCATCAAGGTTTTCTCAAGGATCCAACGGGAAAGGGTACCTGTAAGCTTACTGTGGTATTAAAGTTCCAATGAGAATCAGCTTGCAGCTTTAAGCACTCCAAGCGAAAAGTATTATAGCTATCACGGACCTAAGTGCAGGTGACACAAGTGATACTCATCCTAATGATTGTATGTATGTTGAGATGATGTTTGAGCTCAACTTTATATCGTGTTGACATTTGCGTGGGTGGCTTTGATACCGAAAACTTCTAAAAAGCTTTTGGATTGATACATGATTTTGACATTTGGGTTTGTCTTTACAAGATGCAACAACGTTGTACAATTCAGTTTTAGACCATTCTTCTTGAGGCCTTGTTTGGTACTGCAATGTTATGGTTAGGATTAGGCCTGACAGTACTTACGTCAAGAGATATTCTTGTATACTATTTTGCTCCCCATCCTCTCTTTGACATTCGAAAAGGGGCTCTAGTCTGGCTTGTATAGTAGCTCTTCATGTTTATGTTGTGCTATCTTCTAGCGTCTAGTAGGAGCTCCAGATGGCATTGTTTTATACGTTCATTAGGCATCATTGTGAAAGATTTAAATTGCAAAGAAAGGTAGAACAAAAGGGCCATGCAATTTTACGTGCCTGAATTATATTCAGGGTCTGGCACCTGAAATATCATACACATTGTTGGAGTTGTAGCATGCTAACATAAGGTTTGATGGTATTCTAAATATGTGATGTATTTCTATGTAATTTTAGTTTGAGACACTACTCAAAATGATTGTTTTTACAAAAGGTTAGGAAGATTGCGGGTCCTTTTGTATGATTCCAAAGTAGCCCATCTTTGGGGCATTGGTTTTGCGTATCCAAAAACTCAATTTGTTATACCCTTTTTGCTTCATATATCGTGTAAAAAATGGATTGATGAGTTTATTTTTCTTACCAAAATATATCATATGCAACATCTAAAATCTTTGATTCAAATTGCTCAGTTTACAAATGGTCGGCCATGTTCTTTTATACTTATGATAACATTAGATGCCACAAAACACAGGTTCAAGTGATATTAGAATAATTTTAGGGTTCTCTTGAAAAGAAATTAGTTGGCTCATGTGGCTTTGTAGAAAAATCACACAACATGGGTTTGGAATAGATATCACCCAAAGATGTGCAAAACATGTGACCCCAAGAGATGTGCAAGCAATTGCTTTAGGCTGAAGTGAGCTATTGCATCCAAGTTGGTTCTAGCTTTTTCAGCCCTTGCTTTTCTATATTTAGGTTCATTACAGAAAATTAGAAGCTTCTATCAGGTCCAACAAAGTGAGCTTGCATCCAAGTTGGTTTTAGCTTTTTCAGCCCCTGCTTTTCTATATTTAGGTTCATTAGAGAAAATGAGAAGCTTCTATCAAGTCCAACAAAGATCAGTAGGCTTAGATCCATCTAAAAAATGAATTTCAGAAGTGCACCTACAAGAAAAGCCTGGGTGAATTGTTGCCTAAGCCTCTAGGCACTAATTTGGGTGTATGATGACTACTGCACATAAAATTTTAAGAACAAAAAGTTAATTGGTTAACCCATGTTTTCATGCCTTGTATAGGTCAATAGAACAAAGGAAACAAATTACTATATATATATATATATATATGCTTAGTAAAAAATTGGAAGTTTCTCAGATTGATATTGAGTTAAGCATGTGTATATTGAAATCAAGGTATAATTCAAAATCAAAGACCCAATGTGAAAAATGTAACATATTCTAACAGAGATAACATCTTCCCAAAAAGCTCCTTGGTGTATATTACAAGCAGCCACTTTGTTGCTTGCTGCCAAAATATTGCTGCATGTAAGTATTGGCTTTCAATTCAGCATAAGATATCGTATCTTTCCCATCTCTGCAAATTTTAAAAAACAATCATAAATTTATTAGGACAAAGTAAAAATCGTGCCTTATAAATCTTGAGAAAGTTTCCTCAACTATGCAATCAATCCTAAATATAAGCTTCAAGGCAATTTCAAACTAGAAATGTTTGTTGTTCTCGACATCATTGGTAGGAGATGTGTTGCGAGTTCTAATCTTTAGAAGAATCAGCAATTAGAGCGACATAGCGATGGGAAACTCATTTCAGAACTGAAATAACACACTTAGCAAAACACATATTGTCCAAGCCCCAAATCAAGGCTCAATGGTAATGTGAGCTGAAATTTCAAGCTTGCCACCAAAGTCTAGACTTTACACATCATAACCTACAAGAATTCTCTTTTCGCTCTAGGAATTCTTATTGATAGTTTGAGTCTAATAATGGAGAGATGTATGCCCTGGACAATTGCATTCAACTTGAGGTGCTAGTGATAAATACTCATTCGTTTCAGAAATTCCAGCTGTTAAGAACTGAGGTAAACAAATAACATATCTGATGCGTGTTTTAGGCATCAAGAAGTTCAATCACAAAATATAAATACAATGACTGCCTTCTCAAATGAAAACTTTTGCAATGGACAACGTCCCAACAAGGATGTCAAATCCGAATTCACCACACCTTAAGCAGGTTTGTTTCTGAGCATTGTAGCAAATAGATGTACATAATTTACTGTCTAAGAGTCACTGAAATTTTCTCATTGATTTGTAGTAAATTTATTAACCTGATAGTTTTCTAGAGAGGATGAAATGAACTAGACTCACAAGTCTTGTGTGAGGCTGGTCACAAACTGAGAAGAAATATCTGGATCCCGCTTTGCCAGAAGAAACAATACTTTGAAGAAAAGTGCTATCGAAAGTCTGTTGCCAGTTTTATGTCCAAAGACTTTGAATGTAAAGTCCAATACACTCACAAAAGTCTGCAATTGCTCCGAAAAATTACTCTCCAAGAATTGAAGCTTTTATTTCATGCTCTAATTTTCAGTGCTAGTCCTTTGTAAACTACAAGAATTGCAGTTTATTGAGGAAATCTTTCAAAGTCTCAAAGAACCAATGCTTTCTTTTCATGCGTTTACTTTGCCGTAATGGTTTCTGTAAAGTGAGAATAGTTGTTTATTGAGAAAATCTTCTATAAAAACTTCAACTCACAATGTAACCCAATTTGGCATTAAGTACCACCTTTACCTTTGCGACTGTAGTAATGAGCAAAGCAATAACTTCCTTGGGATCAACTGGATCAGATGGAAATTCTACTAGTTGAAACACCTTCTGAAACATTGTTCGGGAAACACCATGTGATACGCATAATTCAGCTACATCATCTGGGCTCATAGAGTCTGCATCCTTGAGTTGGTCCCATATTGCTTGCAGCTGTAAACAATCAAGTATGCCTAAAGGTATCATGGCTAGAGCAAGATGAGTTGCCACAGGCTAGACCATGCATGACTCCAATTAGTGCAAAATAGTCTGGATCTTGTTTTATTAATAAAACACCTTTGCTAATTAATATTCCGCAACTGCACTGCTTTTGAACATGAAAAAATACTTGAAATTATTCGTTCAGTGACAGAAAGTTCGTTTTTAAGCATTCAATCTATAAAAAAGAAGTGGTAGCTTTAAAGATGAAAGTTTCAAGGACAACAATGTCTAGCTCATGTAACCAGCGAGCCCTTTCTCCCACAGGCATGTTGATGTAGCTTAGAGCTCATTTGAAGGTGCTCATCAACTGGACAAAACCGCTACAAGTTGTCCACTACATATTGGTGCATGCAATAAGCCAGAACATTTCTATTCAGTTGAAATCCAAAGCTTTATCAATGAAAGTTGGCATTGATCAATGCCTGCAAAAGAGTAGGTGAAGGAGCCTTAGCATCCTGCTTTGTTGTCCTCAAAAGATTGTTAAAATAGCTAGCCGCAAATTCTTCCAAGCTTGATGGCTGTGAGCGTATCACTTCTTTTGCAAAACGTTTAAGTAATTGAGGCAGGCCTGGAGGTATCTGAATTTGCTCCACACAGTAAATCGGATCATAATCTAGATCCATTGGGTGTTGCTGACATCAAATCTCTGCAGCCTCGGTGGTAAGAGTGAAGTCAATAAAATAAAGTTTAGCTCTAACAGTCAAGAGGGCAAATAAAGAGAGAAAATTTGAAAGCCTGAGAACACTATTTGCTTGCAAGTCCTGCAGTCACATGCACTAGCATTAAATATGTCAAATTACACAATCTAAAACTGATTATTGCTAATTACGAGTCAAGAATCAACTCATAAAATGCCAAGCATACCCAACTTCAACAATCCAAAGAACGAAAAAATACAATGTTAAATATAGAGGATTTGGATTATTTGGCCCTCGATGATTACTACCCGAAGGGGCCCATTCCCTGAGTTGGATCAATGTGATTAGTCTTAGAAAGACACAAGCCTTCCAATATAGAATAAATTCTTTAATGGAGGTGCCTATTCTGACACCTTAAGATTGAATATTGAAGTGAACTATTCGTATTCCAAAAGTCTCAAACATTGTCTATGATTTCTGTTTTTAGGAAGTTCCAAAAAGTTTATTTTTATTTCGATCCTCAAGCTCTTCTATACATGATAAACAAATGCATTACCGCATTGATACGACGACAAGATTAGTTCAGTTGAATTCTCTTCAAGAATTTGGATTTAAAATTTGTACTCCGAACTCCTTAACTGTAAAAGCATGGGTGACGTATTTTATAGATGTGCATGTTGAGAGACTCCCAAATTCTCTATATTTTTACCTTTTAGACAATTTGTCAAGATTGGAAATATTCATGATGTACAAAGATTTTGCAATGTCGAAGAATGTTCAGCATATAAGTTATTCTTATTTCGTGAAACTATGAAAGAGAGATTTTGGTCTGGTAAAAATCCCGAAAAAATCCAAAATGTTTGTTTGTACCATTTGCGAACAGGCAAAAATTCCTTGGGAAAAAAGTATTTGACACATACTAAATTTTGTCATTTTTTTTTCAACCACCCAATTTGAATTTCTCTTACTCTCACTTAACCAGGACAACAACACGTCGGAGATCAGCTATTATCACGGCTTCCTAGTGGTGATTGAGCTAAAGCTATTGAATAATTACCAGACCAATCTTCAAATTCTATCATTCTAATGAATCCGGTATCAAGATTTGATTGAATATATCTCAGGACCAATACCATATAGGATGATTGCTTGAGCAACCCAACTTGTGCTTCAACAAACACTATTTTGGAGCCCATGGCATAGAATCCTTTTTGGACCCTTCTGTGTAGCCTCGCATCAATACTAGCACTGACATAGTACCTACAATTTCTCACATTCCCTTAATTACCTATTTAACACCTTCCCTAAGTTTCTTTACTCCTAAATCCCTAAACTTTGCCATTTACTCATTCCAATCGCTCTACAGTTCTTTCAGTTTGCACTCATATAAGCTCTTGCTCCTGCTCTCACCGCCAGATTTCAATCTTCTTAGCACAAACAATATTTTTTCCCTTGATCCCACGAATGGTTTCCTCTTCAAGCACTACCAATATTGCTGCTCAATGGACGTGGGAAGTTCACAACAATTTTTTTACCGCTGAATTCCAAACCCATGTGCCTAATTTGCCCACCATTTTACATCTTCCAATTATAATCAGCATAGATGCTCCCACATAATTATTACAAAACATGCAGTTGCTGACCAGTGACAACACGATCGCTACAAAGGTTCAAAGGTTCACAGTCATCCAAAATCAAGTTTTCTTTCTGTAAGCATCCGGATTCACAATGGGTAAAGATCTCCCTTAAGCTAAAATGTTTTGACATCCCAGTGGCAACATACTTCAAGCTGATAATTATTTCCCAACATTTTAAATTTAGAATTAAAAAATAGGGAATGACATTGGGCTGCCTTACGTAGACTGTTAGACATTAAAAAAACCATCTATACATTGCATTTTGAAGGGGGATCAATCATTGTAGAATTTAAAAGAAATCTGATCTAAATTTAAAAACGGACTTTTCCCAAAAGAATATTGAATACTGATTGAAAAGCATCCCTTTCCCCAAAAAATATTGAGATCAAATACATACACTAGAGAGAGAAGTACGTACAGTCAGCCCGCAGGGACAATGACAGACCTCTATGACCTTCTATCACCTTCTTTGATTGTCAAGCACAGACACTCGATAGATACCATAATATATACATCAGCATGCATGGACCTGGGAAAAAGTTTCCATTTATGGGGATAACACTGTCACATGTTTCGTCGAAACTCTTGCAGCACATTGGATTTACCCAGGTTTGCATCAGCATTCTTTGACCCGCCGACTTGTGCATTAGAATTTCTGAAACCTGTGAAAGGACAGAAAAAGATTCTGTAACTGTAAAATGCTTCAAGTTCATTTATAGAACGAATTATGTTAGAATTCTGTGAAAGAAATAGGGACAGTCTACTTCAAAAAATAGACAAATTGGGAAAAAGGATTTTTATTTGAAGGGAAAACAAAGCGTTTAAAACTAAATGGTTCAAAACAAATACCTATGATTATTTCACCATTGGGTTCACTGATTTCAATTCGTTCACTACATTACAAGAGAAATAAGCAGATTTTGAAAATTTGGCATGTAGTCACCTTCCCAACTAAGTAGTTCACTCAGAGGAGAACCCACAACCCTCATATCTACACAAAAGCAAAATTTGGTCATCAATCAACCTTCCCAAATTACGATCACAACTACCGGAGGCAGTTGGCAACCCAACTTCACTCTTTGATTGAGGAGCCTCAGACTGGCATTACGCACATTGTTTTTTTTCTCAAAAGCAGAAATATAGTTATAACAAAGGCGATATAATTTGTGAAGCAATATCATCTTGCAAACTAGAATATCAAATTTAAACATAACATTCTATTTGAATGGAAATAATATCACAACTAAAATTTAAAAGATATGAAAAAAAACACGAGCTTTTCAACATTATACGAATAATGTCCACCACGTTGCCTACATTCTGGTTTCCACGAGGCTATTGCTTGCTCATAAAGACAATTTGTAATGGAATACTAAGTAGCAAATAATCAAAGACATAACTCTAGATTGTCTAGTCTATTTCAAAGTTTGTCCTTCAAAAAGTTTAAAGTTCTTAAGCATCTTTCGGCTTCAATTGAACCCAAGATGAAAGCTTGACACAAACTTGCAAGTTTAAAGTTCTGTGAAATCCATAGCTATAAAAAAGAACTTTTGTCAAGTAGCTCCCAAAGTCTTCTGATTGGTACTCCAATACATTTTGCACAATATTACTGATGACATATGACCATAATGCCACCGTTTGGGCCGTAAGAGGATCAATTAAGTTTAATTATCTATAGAAATTTGTAGGAACAGATGGCTTGAAAAACTAAGTCTTGGAGGTTGACATTGAATTCATGACTCACAAATTGTCTAATTAGACTAGCATTTCTTTGGTTGAACAACTTATATAGACACATTGCATGTCAATTCTTATTAAAATCGAACTTGCTCATCCCTAGTGGACCTACACCAGTCCGAGGCAGCTGCAGATCAATCCACATTTCGTCCCAATTCCATGATGATACAAATGGGCGAAATGTGGAACTCCTTTGGACCAGAGCACCATCGGTACCTTCAACTGGCCAAAAATCTACTCAGAGTATGGGTGGGGCACGAGCGTAGATGCCAAAAGGGCTCTAGTCCAATTTTCCAAACGTTATATCAAGTGCCCCGATCCAACAGTCCATGCGGCAACCGAATTCACCCGGGACTTAGAATTTTTGCTGTAGGTTCCCACCAAATGGGACAGCTTTTTGCCACCTCTATTTTTTTATCCCAACATGGCCCTGGCATAGACGAAAATTGAAGACCAACTTCTAGTGGCCCGAGTGTATTATAGAGCAGCAATGTTAGGCCATCCTTGGCCCGACAAATTTCAGACCAAGATCGTCCAATTTTGGCTGACAGGTGTTCACAAGGTCTTTTTTCCTCCCAAAGACGAGCACAACCTGACGCGAGTCGATTATACGGACGACGTCACTGGCTATCTAATAAAGCGCTGCCATGAAACCTGAGGCCCATACTAGCACCATAGTGCCGAAGGACGGGCACTACTTCAGGTCGGAGGCCCTGTTGTGAGTATTTTCAATACATATATAAATAAAGCGAAGCAGAAAAAAAGTTGCGAGTGACGTGACATCCTGCGTGCGTAAGCCCATAGCCCAATGAGCATTTGTAAAATATTGTGTTTAAATAAATTAGACTTTGGGCCATGTAATTAAAATAATGCAAAAAGGGCCCAAAGTTTAAGTTAACTAAGTTTTGTTAAGTTCTGATTAGTAGTGAAAGTCAAAATGGTGGTAGGTGGAGTGTGCTTCTTTGTGCACCATAGATTGAAGTGTGTTTCTTTTGAAGGGTTAGGATTTCAATCCTCTCTTTCTTGAAGTAGCCAATAGGAACCAAGGGGTAAGGGCCTCCCCAAAGATAAAAAGGCACCTCTTGTACTCCATTTCACATGCTAATAGAGAGGAGGAAACTCTACCATTTTGGTGAATCAAGCATCCTCATGAGCTTGCTTTGTGTCCTATGCTCTTTTACTTGAAGCTTTCCATTGTTTATGCTATTCGATTTTGCTCTCTAAATTAGGAGAGTTTCAGCATATTGAGGATTCTTTTACAGTAACCAATAAGAAGAAATGACCTCCGACATGTTTTCATTATCATCAAGGCAACAATATATTCTTAGATCTGGAAAAGGTCCAAGCGATGATGATCCGACATTACGAAGTTAGAACAAATGGTAAGAACATTTATTGTGGATTTCGGTTTTCAATTGTATGCTTTTCTTCAACTAATATGTTTTTGTAATGAAATTTTTGTTTTACAGATTGCGGAGGTAAAGTTATATTTGTTACTAAGTTGGACGAAGCAGAAATCGTAAAAGGGTGTAAACTTGAACGTGTCACAATCACCTTGATGAATCGTGAATTGCAATAGTTTGGCGGAAGTTATTGTAAAGAATTTAGCGTGCAATCCGAAAATCACATATGGTGGATAGCTGCATTTGAAGTTCCTAAGGAGTCTCGCGACGTACTGGAGTGGCTATTTGAAAAATGTAGTATATCTAAGATAATACATGCACAAAATGAAGGCAAATTGCTCAATGTTGAAGGAGAAAGCTTTGCTTTAGAATGGCACCTAGCTGCTGATTTGAAGACCTTGAAATGCATGTACGGTTGTGGTCTCGGTGCAAATGCAAAGAATTTTTGTATATATTGTATCTGGGCGGAACAAAAGTATTTTGAATTGCAACCAACGTCTTGCACCAAATAGTCACAATCTAGACAAAGCTTGGAGTCCTGTGTTAAACATTCCTCTCGAAAGAGTCCATTTTTGCACAATGCATGGTGAATTACGAATACTGGACAAATTATTATTTTTGCATTGTTGTTACGCATGGAACATGTAGCCCAAATCAAGAGCAGATGTTAGCATTAGAAATCTAGAGATAATTTTATCCGATACGGGATTGCATGGGGTCCACGTGAGTCTTACCAAAATGTTGAGATGAGTGAAAAAACGCAAGATGTTCCAAGAAAAGTTTCAATGGGTGGTGCGAAAGTGAGACACTTATTGTCAAATCATACTGCGCGTGAAAGCAGTGATGAATGGGAGTATTGGAAGAAAATATGTCAATGCACAACAAATATTGGCTCAGATCCTCGCATGGCAAGTACACGTGCTAAGGTTTGGCAAGCATTGATGCTTGTCACAAACTATCAACAAAAAGATTGTGAGAGATGAAGATTTGGATAGATACGCAAGAGAAGTCAAAACATTTACTGAACTGATGATCGATGCATGGGGAGAAACACACATAACTCACTATATGGTATGTGTGTCTCATATTTTTTACTTTCATATTTATGTATTTATAAAGATTCAAACTAATACAAATTTTCTATGAACATCACATCTTCTATGCTCATGGACCTTGGTTTATGAAAACCTCTGGATCATTAGCTATTTGGAATACGCAAGGCATGGAAAAGAGTCATTACAGGGCAAAGGCTGCACATTTCAAAAATTCACGCCATGGCGGAGGAAAGGGTCTTAGTAATGCATTGGTTGAGATATTCCAATGGTTTTACAGAGGAGTTTTGGGCCGAGGACACTTTCAAAACACAAGAACTGAAGAGTTGAGTTCAATGATCTCCAATTCAAATTCAGTTAGAAAGACGACATGGCAATCCTCTAATGCTAGAACAAGGCATCAAGAATGGAGGATGTATAGAGTCCGAGTTGGAAAGAGATGGATGCCGAGGACACCAACATCCAATGTTTTGGAAAACAACGCTAGAGAAGCTACGGAAACTGATGAGATAGAATAGAAGCAATTTATGTTGAATTGTAATTCGAATATTCCTTTGTGATAAGTATTACTGACGAATTGGATTGTTGTTATAAATAGAATTTTTTTAATTTAATTTTATAATAATATCTATTTTTGGAAATACGTCCCTCTATATAAGAGTGGATGTTTTCATTTTGTTGTCACTTCTTGCTTTGTTGAAATTTCTTTCCTCGTAATTTGGCTTTTCTTGTTCAATTAGACTACTAGTTTGCTGGTGAATTAGTGTTCTTAGTTGCATAACAATGTCGATTTCTAAAATAGAGTTGGCCAATCGCTAGCCCCCACACAATTTTTTGAGCAATTAGATCGTATTTATTGTATGTTTACCGGTAGAATAGACACGCTTGCCACTCTACGGGCTAATACGAATGCATTCACGTATGTGAGTGAGTATATAGATGAAACTTTGAAGCCTTATGCCATACAAATTCCTGGCTCAACTATCATGCGGATTCCATATAACTTGCTTAGTTATATATGGAAAGGAGATAGACCCTTTATCGCTCGTCTCAACAGATTTATTAGTCACTTGGGTAACGATCATTACTTGGAGCGGACCAAGGATCAGCTGAAAATTTTTGATCTTAAAAGTGTAGGAAAGAAGTTTCTATCCGGTGAGATTACTGTTATTTTTTTGCTTAATGAGTTTCTAGGTACTGTGGCCAGCAATGAACACAATCCTAGTGAGCAGGTGAACGAGATGCACGACCCGGGTGAAGAGGAAGATTTATTCACGGAGCACGAAGCAGTCTTGGCTGTGCAAGAGGCAACAGGTGCATCCACATCAGCGGAGCTAGAAGATATAGATGAGTCCGATGATGTCGTGCTTTGAATCCATAGCCTTGCTCCAATCATCATTCATGGGCAAGACATTAGAGGAGTTCTCAATATCAAAAAGACCCTTTAAGGAATGATGTGTCAGATATACAAAAATATCAAAATAAATAAAACAATATTGTTTATTTGCTTGCCCACACCACTCCCAAGGCCTCCCCAACTCCCAATGATCTAACCACAGTGTCTATAGTCACAGTTAAGAACTGTTAACAGTTCGCAGTATAACTTGACTAAATTCAAAAATATTCCCTCCATTGGTTACGAAAAGGGCAATATTTTCACTGGATCTAGAATATGACCGCCATCCCCAAATTCGAATCAGGAAAAATTGCAAAATGTTTACATATGCATTCCTTCCACAAGAATGGAAATATGAGCGCCAACTACCTATTGGAATGAAAAAATGAGCGGCATTTTCAAATTTGAATCAAGCATACAAGCATGGAGATTGGATTGATTGTACATAGTATATAATATAATCAAAGATGAATATTTTGTTTTGCTTCATAGAATCTGGTCATAGTACTTTGATGCAACTGATTACTCTATTATTTTTTTGATGATGACATTATATCATCTACATGTGGATATCCCTGTTGATTTGGCACCTTTGTAGAGAAGAGGAGGCAAAGGAGTTCAAATATCTGCTGAAGATCGTTCTCGTTACAGGGCAGAAGGAAAGAAAAACGTGAATTTGTGGATAGATGGAACATTATATCCACAAGATCCAAGCACTTTGACACATCCCACATTCTCTTCAATAACTCATTTAGTTACATGGATATGCAATGGGCATAGTGGATTACTAGGATATTGTGAAAGATTGCAAAACCATGGAAAACAACTTTATATGAATAAAGTTCACTTTTTAGAAGGTGAGTTAATTCGGATATCCTCTTATTGTCAGAATAGAGATTGTCATCTCCAAAAGACGTTAGAAAAAAATGAACAACTTAAAAAAAATAATGAATCATAACAAAAGATGGCAATCAATATCAAATCAGAACTAGAGCAAATGCAATCAGTCTTACAGTCTATTCGTATTGAAAACTTACAATTACTAAAGGATGTGGATTTGGTAAAGAAGAAGGCTGTAAGTAAGAAGCGAAAGCGACAAAGTTGCAAGGATATCCAAACGCTTTCAAAAGGAGGTTATTGAAATAGAAGGATCCGTGCATTAAAGTAAGCATATTCTAGATTTTGTAAGTTTTTCAATGACATTTGCATTTAATTTCAGCCATGGTGATGTTTATTTAACTATCTGTTTTTTTTGTAGATCTGCATTAGTAGCTCCTCAGAATATTAAAGACAATGCTTCACTAGGAATGTCATTGGGCACAATATTGACTTGCAAATCCACTGAGCGTATCATGATAAACAATAGGATTTCAAATGTAAAGTGTAAAATAGCAGAGTCTTTGATGGTGGACATTCAAACTATTTTAGATAAGACTATAGTTCAAGGTGCTTGTGATTTTGCAGGTATTAGTAGGGAAGCATATGCAACAATATTTAAACTAATTAGAGAAGCTTTTAAGCAAGTTCAAATTAGAAAAGTCCCAATCCCTAGGACATACCACTTGAAGAAAGAGAGGGATACATTAAACATAGGTATGCGTAAGATCACTGGAACTCCATTTCATATTGAGGAGGTGTATGAAGCTGATGGAAGATCAATATTCTATAATTCATCAAACAATTTATTTGTTGATCTAAATTACTTGCTGAGATACATCGTCACATTCTATGATATAACCTATGAAAAGGTGAATGGCAAAATAATCATAGTACTTAAGTTAGATGAGTCAGAAATTGTGAAAGGGCAGAAGATGGAAAGGGTTAGTATAACTCTCATGAATGGTGCTCTATCCCAAACAGAGAACCAAGAAGATTTCAAATTCAGTGTCCAGTCAGAAAATGATATATGGTGGTTGGCAGCGTTTCAGGTAACTAGCCTCATCATTACATTACATTCATTGAATAGTATTAATACATTGTAAACTAAGTATGATTAATTCTTTGGACAGGTGCTGAAAGAGGATCATGATATATTATCATGGATATTTTCAAGGACATCTTATCCTAGGATCATCAAGGACCATATGGATGGAGGACTTCTCAATGTTCAAGGAGTTGGAGACTTCAATGTTGAATGGCACTTAGCAGGTGATTTGAAAACACTGAAATGTATGTATAATGTCTCTCACGGTGCTACATCAAAACACCCTTGTTTGTACTGCATGAAAATGGCAAAAGATGTAACTAGGAGTACAAGAATTACTAGAGAATATGTAGATCCAAACTGGAAGCATGTGCTGCCTATCCCCTTAAAAAATGTGAATGTTTGCACTCTTCATGCAGAAGTTAGATTAATAGAAAAGATCATTTATCTTCATATAGTTTTTGCTTGGAATACTAAGCCAGCATCATTAGCAAAGGAAGCTATTTCTCGATTAGAAGATGTTTTATCAAAAGCAGGACTCCATAAAGGACATGTCAAATTTCAAAAAGATGAAAAGCTTTCAGGAAAGAATGGGAACATGCCAACTAAGCCAAGCACAGGAGGAGCAAAATCACGTCGTTTTCTATCAAATCATACTGGTAAGGCTTCTAATATTCAACACTCAGTCTGGACAGATATTATTGCTGCCACTCAGGACTACGAGAAAGACGGCAAAACCAGAGTACTAAAAGTTGATGTATGGAAAAAGCTTGATAGTATGATTGCTATTTTAAGAAAAAAAAAAAACTCTGATATTGATAAGAAAGCTGTCCAAAGGACTTGTGTCGAGTTTGTTAATGCAATATCAAAAGCATGGGGAGAAGATCACATCACTCATTACATGGTTAGTATAAAATTTTCAAAATGCTTTCAAATTTTCATATATATTTAGAACTAAACATAAGACTAACATTATGATTTTGACATATGCAGCACATACTAAGAGATCATACAACATTTTTTGCAAATACATATGGAAGCTTGAGTGTATGGTCATCACAAGGGATGGAGAAGTCACACTGGCAAGCACGAACAACATTTCATCGAAATACACAACATGGAAGAACCAATGAAAAACGAAACTACATTTGTCAATTGTTTCAGTGGTTCTACCGCAGAGTTCAGATTCGACATATAACAAAGTCCACACAATACAACAAGTTTAGAAAAGCATGCAAGTTCGTACAGGAAGAGAAAATTAGATGATTGCTGAGTAGAAGGTCATCATGACATGTTCAAAATTGCTTTGCAAATTCATTGAACAAGAGAGGAGCAATACCCAATGTAAATGTATTGATTGTATTTTACAAAGTGTCAACTATTCATCATCAGATCTTGTATCAAATTCTATTGTAGTATTGTCATGAAGAAATTCCCTGCTAACATATGCATCTAATAGATGTGCATTATCCTTATTTCCACTAAGCTCAATATAAGTGGAATACAATGAATAATGGGAACTCCTTAAAGGAACATTCCCATCAATAAAGCCTAAAATGTTCAAAACATAAGATCTTTTGAAAAAGATGATCTTATTTGTCTTAACAAATTTATGTCCTCCTAAATAAAATGATAAAGCTTTAACTGCCATTATAAGACTCTCCCCGACTGGGCTCAGCTTGGAATGAGCAATACAGATCTCACTCTTCAAGAAATGCCGAAGATAGTGGCCCAATCCACTGTCCCTATGGAATGAGGATGCGTGTTGTCTGAAACCACCTTGTCTCGCAACAAAATCATCTATTATGAGAGCATCCGGCAATAGGAAATATGTTAGCAAAAACACATTTAGTGATTGAAAACATTCAAATGCAAGAAAGATTAAACAAAAGTGGAGGCGAAGGCAGAGGCGGTGGAGGTGGAGGCGATGTTGGCGGTGTAGGCAGTGGTGATGGCTGCTGAGCTGCAGGGTTCCATCGCTTTGATGTAGAGCATGCCTTGTGAGGATTCTGTCTCTTTCCTTTTTTGCTCCTCTTCCTGACCATCTATGGGTCGCCTTCTGCTTCATCCTTGTTGTGTGCGACATCGGGGGTGCCCTCATCAGAACCACCCACCAGCAACGACATCATCGGACCCATCACCGGGCCGTGATTTGGGGGTGACACGGTGGGTGATTTCTCGTGTTTCATCATGGGGCAAATGTATGGATATCTCCACTTCTTGTTGATTCGTCTTCGCGTCTAGAGGGTCCCATCGGCCATGACCAAACTTATATCGCCTATAGATGAAACTTAAGGAGCATGTTTGACATGAAATATGATACCTTATGGTCATTGTTTCACAAGAGATCTTACACCTTATTAAATCTCCTTTATGCTCCATTTTCTTTGAATCCCATGCGACAAATATGTTATCCAACAATGATGATTCTGTTGCTTTCCAAGCCCACATCATGTTTGTTTTCCTAAAGGGGACCGCCTTAAATATGGCAACAAATACAATGATCGACACAAAGATGCTAGTGTAGACTCGTTTGGATCCGAATGTTGGCTTCATATTACCAGTAATCTCTTTGAGAAGTTGCCTCTTTGTTAATTCAATAGTCAGTTGGTTAGCATATGGCCACTCGTGAGAATCGATCGTAGGCTCAGAAATTGGTGCTAATTTGCCTTGGCCAAAGTTTTTTTTTTTGGAGCTTCGTACATGTGATCGTAAAAGAAAATGCCCATTTTGATCAGGGCAGAGGATGCCAACCCTTTGAAGTGAATAACTCCACATCATAAGTTTTCCAACCATCTAACTCTTAAACAAAATTTCTTCTAACAATCAGCCTACATCAGATCTTAGCGTACAAACCAAGATTAGGCTAACTTATACAGACATCTTTGGAAATAGAGTTAAGATTAAAGCTTTATTCCTTTGATCCAATCCATAACAAAATGGTACTTGGTAACAATCAGTGAATCTTAATTTAATCTTTACTACTATTCATGAATATCTCACAGCTCAATAACCCCAAAACTCCTCTAGTTCCAGATTACTCAAAATAATCACTTAGAGAGTTCCTCTATTCCAACTGGATAGTTCTACCTTTGCACACATACTGGATTTTTTTCTAAAATCAATGCAACTGCCTAAAAAGAAATTCCATAATCTCAATTTAAAAGTTCCTAGGGGACAACGTATAAGATATCAAAGATTTGAAAAAATCAATAATGAATATTCAATACTATTACAAATCGGACTTTTCCCTCAGAATCAAAGAATTCTTATCCCGAGTGATAGAAATATTACCTCTCAGTAATCAACTATCAAATAGAACTTAACTTAGGGTTCAGCAAACCTAATTTCATATTCAAAAATCTTATATGGAAGTACAATTTCATATAACTATAACAGTCCTTCAGAACAGAGTTCTACACAGGAAAGAATTATATGAATCTCAATCCAATTGTCTCATATTTAAGAAATTTCTAAAGAGTAGAGTCCCAATATAAGAGAGAAATAGATTTAAGGGCTTCCATATTTTGCAATTAATGAGATACCATATAAAGATGAATCTTTATCTCATAAATTTTCAAAATACCCTAATAAAAAACCAATGGACTCTGTTAGTATTACCATTATAGAAATCACTAACCATTGGTCTACAGATCATTCTACCCAAGAAATCCCCTTTAGAATCATTGATATCCCATACCACCGACTTTTCCTCCAAGAATCCTCTGCATCTAGATCTGTTTTGCCCAAAAAGTCAAGAAGACTATTTGGCTATCCTATACCCAGAATATAGGATCAAATTCACAACCAATTCTAGGAGATAATCCTAACAATTGAAATCTCTCATGTTCCTTTAGTGTTACTCAAAGATTACCATTTCATATTGTACCAAACATGGACAAAACAAAACATATCCTCCAAGTACAATTGAAATGCCATAAATGTATTCACTAAAACAAAAGAAACATAGATTTCAACAAAATTGAATATCATACTGTCCTAGATATCCAATATGTAATCTAGAAATTTTTTGCATGAAGCTATTTTTGGTAATTCCAGATCAAAAAGCAGAATTCCTAGTGGCTAGGCTAATTACGAGAATTTTTTTGTTTTTTCAGAAAAGTCATTGCATGTCAAGCTTGTTGCATGCAGGATGTTTCAAAATGATATCGATATGTGACAGTGCTTGTGAATTTAATAAATTGATCTTCTTAATTGATTTTCACAGTTGGTCCATTTCGAACAAATTTCGAAAATCCCCGGGCTAATTTCCTAGTTTCTTGCCAATTTACGTAAAAATTGATTTTTATAATGAAATCATTGCATGTCATGTGGGATGCATGCTGGATGTTTCAGTATCCTTCCAATATGTGATAGTAATTGTGAAACTGTCAAGTTGATGTTTGATCGATTTTCACAGTTTAGGTCCATATTGAATGGAATTTGAAAATCTTAGTTTACGTAAAATTTGAAGAAACCATGGACGTTTTCGATTTGTTCAGATTCATTGGTTATTGATCAAACAGAAATGACTTATAAAGTGAATGATCTTGATGTGATGAAATTGGTCAGTTCTTTAAGGTCAATGTAACCTTGACTTTTAGTTGAAGATTTTGTGAATCTGTCAATTAAGGAGCATTTCTTGTCTTAGGGATCAATAAGGACCATAAATAGTGGAATTCTAATTGGAACAGTTTCTATGCTTTATGGAGTAGATGACTGCAACACGCTCAGTCATAGAAGATTTCAATGCACTCATGACTCTATTATCGATTCTACTTGAAGCCTACAAAAATTGGGTAATGATAATTTCTACCCAGGAGCATCTCACTCTATCTAGAGTAATTTCGCTGCTCCTACAAGAGGAGATCAGAAGATCAGCATCCTTCTCAGGCTCAGGATCAGATCCTTAAGCTCTGTATTCAAAAATCAGAAGTTTAGATCCAAGAGATCTACAAAGTCAGGCTCTACTGACAAGAAGAGCAACATGCAGTCTGGACCAAATTTCGATTCAAGATCAAATTCAAGCCCTTCATCATTCCAACCAGCGTAGAAACTTTTCTGCAGATACTATAAGAGGACTGGCCACGAAATCAAGGACCGCCGAACTTTGAAGTACAACAACAAAAAAAAGAAGCAGTTCCAACAATAAGCACATAGTGCTACAGCCAGTCACTCAAATCAGCAACAACAAGAAGAAGAAGATGAAGCAGCTTTCATGACCAAAGTCGGAGAACAACATGATATCAATTCCTGGTATCTAGACTCCGGAGCAACTCAACACATGACTCACCATCGCGACTGGTTCAAAGACTACAAGTCATTCACCCACTCTCGAGTTAATCTACTCTCAATTAGCAGAATCATCGATTCAGGTCAGAGGTTCAAATTCAATATAGAAGGCTGCACAATTCTTGACAAATTCCGAAAGGTTCTAGCCTATGGAAGAAGAAGTGGCTATCTGTACAAACTCAGCCATTGCTATTCTTCTAGCAATCAAGCTCTTCACACAACCACTTCTGAATCAACTGATATGATGTGGCATTTCAGACTTGGCCATCTTAACTACAATATTATACAACAAATGTTAGCTCAAAGTCTAGTACAAGACCTACCTTTAGTCAGCAAGCCAAGTTCTCCATGCGAATGCTGTATTATCAACAAGCATGCAAAGATTCCCTTCAGCTTAGACTCAGTTCACACATCCAAGGGCTTGCTTGGCCTTGTACATAGAGACATTTGTGGCCCGATGTAGACTGCTTCCACAGGGGGATTCTCTATTTCCTAATCTTCATCGATGACTTCTCTTGAAGGACTGCAACCTAATATCTGAAGGACAAATCTGAAGCATTCAAGTTCTTCATGTAGTTCAAGATGTCTGCAGAGAACCAGACCCAGAGGAAGATCAAGACTCTATGCACAAATGGAGGGGGAGAGTACATCTCCACAGAATTCAAGGAGTTCTGCAAGGCCAACATGATACTTCAACAATATACAATCATCTACTCACCACAGTCCAATGGTGTAGGTGAACGGAAGAATCAGACACTCATCGAGAGTGCCAAGAGCATGATGGCCCATGCCTCTCTTCCAAAGAAATTTTGCGCTAAGTCATTCTGGCCTGTGTGTCTCCTTTTTTGCGAAGGTGCGGAAAAGGGTGAAGGTGCCTAAAAATGGTTAAGACAAAAAAATCTCAAAGGAAAAATGTGAAGGTCCAGAAATATGTAGTCGACCTTCGATTTTCAGGATGCTCATTACTTGAACGATTTGTTTAAGACTGAGCATAAGAAATCTAACACTCCCCCTGAATGTGGATCCTAAAAAACTCTGATCTTCAGATTTAACATATTATTAAATCTGAGATGTTGCTCCTTTGATAGAGCCTTTGTGAAGTAATCTACTGCCATGTAGTTTGTTATGCAGAAAACTAAGTCTACCTCCTTGTTGTGCACTTTCTCTCTAAGGTAATGATACTTGATTTCTATATGTTTGCTTTGAGAGTGAAATCTTGGATTGAGAAATAGCGCTATTGTGCTTTGATTGTCACAATAGATTGTTGTAGGAAGTGTTTGTGCAAGGTTGAGGTCTGCAAGCAGTTGCCTTAGCCAGATCGCACATTTGTGGCAACTGTGTATTTGGATTCCATT
Organism: Diphasiastrum complanatum; assembly: GCA_029204225.1. Classification (NCBI taxonomy): domain Eukaryota; kingdom Viridiplantae; phylum Streptophyta; class Lycopodiopsida; order Lycopodiales; family Lycopodiaceae; genus Diphasiastrum; species Diphasiastrum complanatum. Next base: position 56,677,316 of record CM055092.1, on the reverse strand, counting down.
GATGATAATGCAACTGAGGTATGCTTTCGACTGTTCCTTGGTTGTATAAAAATACAAATCCAGAAGTTGATTTTCTGGTGTGGACATCTCCTGCCCAATCCGCATCTGTGTAGCTTCAAGAATGTTGGTAGTGTGGCTGCCTCCGTAATAGATGCTGAGAGTTTTCGTTGCTTGGATGTACTTCATGACCTTTGTTAGTGCCTTCCAATGAGTTATGCCTAGATTTGACAGGAACTGGCTGAGTGCACTAATCAAATATGCAAGATCTGGTCGTGTGCAGATCATTGCGTACATCAGTGAGCCGACGATGGATTGAAACAGGTAGCGCTTCATCTCCTCCTTTTCTGTCTCAGTTTGAGGAGACTGTTCCTTTGATAACTTTAGTCCAGGATTGAGCGAAAAGTGACTTGGTTTGCAGTCGGCCATTCCATACTTTTCTAGCACGTTGTTGAGATATCGTTGCTGACTAATGAAGATCAGTCTACTGGGTCGATCTCGTTGGATTTGGATTTCGAGACAATAGTGGACTGGACCCATATCAGTCATCTTGTATTCCTGGGCCAACTTGCATTTTGTATCCTTCATCAGATTCAGATAATTACTGAATAAGAGTGTATCATCTACATAGAGAGAGATGATGATGAAGTAAACTGATACAGACTTGAAGTAGACATTCGAGTCTGCTGAGTTTGGAATAAAACCATTCTCTATAAAAAATGTGTTGATCTTCTAGGATAAGGATTTGGGTGACTGTTTCAGCCCGTAGAGCGCCTTGTGGATTTTGCATACTAAGGTGTTGTTGCTTGTCGTTGAGTTCGTATCCCTCTAGCTGCATCATGTAGATTTTCTCTTCGATGGTTTTATTGAGGAAAGCGGTCTGGACATCCATCTGGTGGACTTCAAGGTCTGTTGCGGCCACAAAGGAGAGGAGTAGGCGGATCGACGCATGTTTGACGACTGGTCTGAAGGTTTCTAAATAATCCAGATTTGAAATCCTAGAAAAGCCTTTGACGACTAGCTTGGCCTTGTAACGATTTAGCCTTCCTTCAGTGTTGTACTTTGCCTTGAATATCCATTTGCATGGAATTGATTTCTGGTCCTTTAGCAGTACATTGAGTGTCCATGTTTGTTTCTTCCATAAGAGAATCAAATTCGGTCTCCATCGCTGCTTTCCACTGGTCAACATCAATAGTAGACATCGCCTCAGCAACTGTATTTGGTTCCTGCATGAAGTAGCAGGCCAGATCATCCATAAATTTGGATGGAGGCTGTCTGGACCTATTCAACCTTCTAGGTTGAACTTCGTCATCCTCTGATGTGGGTTGACTCGTTGAGGTTCTGACTCATCGTCTGAGTCAGCATCGAGATTCTACAATTGACTCTTTGGATCAGAAGTGACTGGTTACTTGATCCGTGAGTTGGAAATATTAGTAGCTTTTCCTTTGTGGTCGATGAACTGGTCTTCCACGAAAATGACATCTCTACTGGTGAATGCCTTCTCGGTATCCAAATTGTAGAGCTTATATGCCTTGTGATTTGGGCAGTAGCCAATGAAAATCATTTTTATGCTCTTGTCATCTAGCTTTCTTCTTAGATCCTCAGGGATCTGAGCAAAAGTGATGCATCCAAACACTCGAATATGTTTGAGTGATGGCTTTGATCCTGTCCACACCTCATAAGGTGTCTTTCCATTCAGGGCTTTAGTGGTGGATCGATTCTGCAAATAGGCAGCTGTTGTAACACCATTTTAAGGCACCTTCATCTTTTTTCATCTTTTTTGCCCCTTTGCGAAAAAGGAGACACAGTAGCCAGAATGCCTTAGAAACCATTTTTAAAGGCACCTTCGTCTTTTTTGCCCCTTCGCAAAAAAGGAGACACACAGGCCAGAATGACTTAGAATCAATTTTAAGACACCTTTGCCTTTTTCGTCTTTTTTTTCCTTTTCCCTGCCTTCGATTTTTTTTTTTCCCTTTTCCCTACCTTCACTCTAAGGACACCTTCGGGATTTACATGCCTTCAGTCTAAGGGCACCTTTGGGTTTTTCGCATTTTTGTTACATTGGCAGCTTGATGTCGCCAACCTATCATCAACCCTAAAACAGTTGGAGAAACAAATATCCTAAGGGTGGTTACCAACTTTGTACATATGCAAAACTGGAGTATATGGTAGTTAAGGCGTAAAGATATTTGTCTCTAGACATTTCTAAATATATATATTAACTGAATCAAGCTATCTAAGTGTTAATTCTAATAATTGAATATCTCTTTTCAATCAGAGTTTTTTTTATCTATAGCCAGCGTTATCATGCTCAACAATCTGAAGTTATTATTTCAAGCTATTGTACTCACTGTTGATGTTTATCAGAGCGCAATTTTTGTCTCACTACTGCGTCGTTCATTTGCACATTCTGCATGAATTCTTCTACTTGAATAATTCTGCTGCTAACTATTGCATTTCCGTTCCTACACGCCGCTCAATCCTCGAGCTTCCACTGCCACTCATGCCCACATGCGATTTTACGACAAGAGTGTGTATGGACAGAACTATATAAAAATAATGGAAAAAGTAATAAAGGAAAAAAGAAAAAAGAAAAAAGAAATTTGAAAAACAATGAAATTAAAAGTGAGTCCATCAATGTCTTTTATCGGACTTTTTTTTTAAAAGATAGATACAAATGTTGGATCAGTGCCTCATTGAGCTTGCTCAATTTTCTTACCCTTTTGCTTTTCGGCTTCTCGATTCTACCTGTGGATAGTAGTGACAAGTCAGAGGAATCAGGACCACAATGAGCTGCACATTAAAGAATGTGAGGGAATTAGGTCGATGAACGCCAAGTGCATGTTGCCCAAGAATTCCATCGTATACCATCTTTTCAACCTTGCTATAATGACAAACAACTTTGCAGATAAGCCGTGGTGGGTCTTGTATAGAGGGATCTAATTTACGATGGCCATTGATTTGAAGGTGTTATTGGGATTGAAGAAATACTCTTCAAAGCAAAGATTCCATTGGATTTCTACCATGGCAGTTGTCAGCAAGGTTTCCATGTTGTAGTAGGCTTCCAAAACTATTGGGTCTGGAGAATTAGCCACAACAATCATAAATTGGTTGAGGGCTCTTCTGAAGTTGATAGTTGTGCCCCAACCTTGTTGAGAGTTTATGACAGGGCCAGTTGTACGCCTTGACATTGGGAGTCTTATGTGCTAACCATGCTCTTTTTCTGGGCATTGGATGATATGCAAGGTCCACCCTTATTGTCGTTGGAGCCATGAGATATTCCTTTAAGAGCTAGGGGCTGCACATGAACACCGCCTTCTGCCATTTTGTTTGAGGATGCAGAAGGGCAATAGATTTGCCAGTGTCATCTTTAGAAGGTCTTCAACCTTACTAGATAAAATATAGCCACCTCTAGACTTGATGTCCAGATATTTGTTCGTGAAGAGTGTCGGCTGCTGAATTTGGTACAAAATAGATTTTTTGGTATTAGTGTTGATGCACAACAGGAAGCCCATCGCAAGTGTCATCATCATAGGATAAATAGATAAAGTTATGAGTTTTTAACTTAGTAACAAGTCGTAGTACCTATTTGGAAGAGAGATATGATTTCATCATTGAACTCCATCTAGAATGTTGATGCTATTGTACTCTGATGATTTTGATTGACAGTTTGAGTAGTGCTTCGACAATTCATAGATCTGAATGTGGAAACTAATTGTTTTTGAGCTAGTAGAATAGATCTTTATTTAAACCTTGGTTGAGTAATTTTGATAAGAAAATATTTGATTGTCGACATGTTCAAATTGTTAGACTTCTGTCGTGCTGTGGAGTTTGATTATTTCATTAAGAGTTTTGTTGAGACTCGGTATGATCTAATGGGGAGGGGGTTAAACTATGGATATAAGGTGAGATCTAAGCCTACCAAGGGTGTTAATCTTGGTGTTGGATCTAAAAGTGGAAAGGCTTAGATGAGGGTGTGAGGCTTCTTCATTTTGCTATCTCTTTTCGGGGTTTTGATTTTTGAGTTGATCCTTCTCTTGGATCTTGATATTTTTCGGATTATCTAGGCTTCTTTGGCTTTATATCTTCTCCTCTTGAGGCTTATCTTCTCAAGAGAGCGGAGCAATGGAAATAAATCCTACCTAATGGATCTTAATGATCAATTCCAAGGAAATTTCTAACACCTATTTTACTAATGTGTGATTTTGTGGATTAGATGGATGAAAGCAAGAGCTAATGATCTTTCTAGAATGTGATAGCATGATTAGACGATAACATTCAAGCATTCATTCATCCACAATCAATCATACAATAGCAAAAAAGGAGGGCTTCACAATGTAAGAAAGGTAGGAGGAGGCTTGGCTTCTCTCTCTCAATCTCTATTCTTGACATTGAAAAGTGAATCCCAAATGGTATCACATTCCTACTTATAGACAAAGCTAGGGTTAGGGTTTTTGGTGCACTCAAAAGAATGTGCCATAAGGACTTGAGTTTATAAAAATTTCCAAACCAATTTGCATTTTTAACTACTTTGGGCCCTTTCTTATTTTAGGCCCATTGGAGTATAGATCTATTTCTACTTCTCGCGCCATTGGCTTACGAGTACAGTGCACCTTCTAAGGGTGTCTAACGTTATATTACAAATAGATCTAAGTCATTATGCCGACTTGGCCATGCTTTTCTTCCTATCGTTGTAATGAACTTCAAAATATCCTCAATGAAAGCACTAGTAATAACGGCCTTGCCGCCACACTGCCAAGAAAGCTCTGTGCAGGTCTCATTGGTCTTGTCTAGGTAGATCTTGATACTTTTCATTTGTCTTGGTATGTATACTCTCTCTTTTTGAATATTTTTTTTATCACACAATGATCTTTTATTTTTGTTTTCAGCTGTTTCTCTTTTATCACTAGTACAAGAATATTTTGTGTCATTCTGTGACTCTTTTCTTGTCTTTGTATCAATATTTGAATACAACAAAGTCTTTTTGTATTTTAAATACACTTTGAATTTTCTTGGGCCCCTCTTCAATGCACATATTGTGATATGCTTAGTAAAATATATTCTTATTTTAATCTATCATTTTATTTTCTCCTTTACTTATTATTAATTTTCTAGCTATTTTAAACTTACAATAAATTAATATACTTGTATGGGACATTCTCTCTCTCTCTCTCTCTCTCTCTCTCTCTCTCTCTCTCTCTCTCTCTCTCTCTCTCTCTCTCTCTCTCTCTCTCTCTCTCTCTCTCTCTCTCTCTCTCTCTCTCTCTCTCTCTCTGTGTTTTTTGGTTCAACGGGGGTAGCCCTCACCGGCAAGGGCTACCCCCCGTCCCTCCAACCTAAATATGCAAGCCTCAAAAGTTAGAATAGGACAAAGGACCACTCTCATATGGAGTGTGAAGGGCTAGGAGATGAGTCCTACAAACCTCTTTGCACATCAGATAGTTGCACCTCAAGAAAGATGCCCATTACCTCGCTGTGCTCCTTCCTTGCAACTTCAATGGTCCCTGCCTCCTTTCTGTGTGTCTGTGGGGGGAGGGGGGGGGGGCTTCTAGGCCTTGGGCCCTTTTCAACGCCAACCTTTTCTGTTGAACTTTAATGGAGCACTTTCCATTGAACATCATTGGTTGGGTTATTATATTCTCTTGAACTCTATTGGATCACTTTACATGGACGTCATTGGGTGGGTTATTCATTTTTTCTTGAACTCTATTAGATCAATATACATGGATGTCATTGGGAGGGTTATTCTTTTCTCTTGAATGCATTGGATCACTTTACATGACATCATTGGGTGGACTCTTCATTTCTCTTGAACTCTATTGGATCACTTTCCATGGATCTTATTGGGTGGGTTATTGTCAAGGAATACTTTCTCTAATAAGTATAAATTTTGTTTTTAATGTGATGAATGGCTGCAAGATATTTTGGTGTAGGTTAAAGCCCCAAGAGACAAATATTATTGGAGTGGTCATTTTATCAGAAGAATATTTTTTATGATATATATGAATCCATTCTTTGATTTGATAAATAGCTGATACTTATTAAGGATGTTAGAGTATAGCACCAAGGCAAGGGCTTTACACTCCCCAAAGGGACACACAACTTCAACTCTTTCTTTTGGATCTCATTAGAGTGTCATGCCCGAGCACACCATCATACATTATGGCCATAATGCCATGCTTGGGAAAGTCTAAGAGGGATTTACATTTAGAACACAACTCTTAGGTGAGGGTTTGATATATATATATATATATATATATATATATATATATATATATATATATTGTTGGAGGGTTTGCGGATCCCAAGGCAACTCTAACTATATATATATATATATATATATATTGTTGGAGGGTTTGCGGATCCCAAGGCAACTCTAACTTGTATCAATTAATTGAATTGTGAAATCTTTTTCAGGATATAGAAATGAGATTCTTGAAAAGTGGAATAGATCTAGCAGATCTGATCTGAGATAGTTTTGATTGAAAAATCTAGATCCAATCTCATTGTCTGCTTGATTTGAATCTGAGAAGATGGCTGCCCCTGAAGGTGCTCCTGGAGGTGCTCCTCAGGAAGTCAATCCAATCATTGTTAGAAGAGCACCCCGTTTGGATCTACCGAAATACAATGGATTAATAGATCCTGTTAGATTTCTTCAAATCTATGCTGAATCCTGTGAAGCTTATGGCGAAATTTTTTCCCAAGATAAACTTAAGCTTTTCCTATGGCCTTAATAGGTGCAACACATGATTGATACTATAATCAAGATGAAACTGAGCGTGTAGATTGGGAGATTGTTAAAAGAGCCCTTATCACACGGTTCAAACCTCGGAAGTTTATGGAAGACCCTTTCCTACTTTTAAGTAAAATTAAAATGGGAAAGTGGGAAATGGTTTGAGATTACATTGAACGAGTGAAACGCCTCAGATCTAGGTGCGAATCTAAGCTAATTAACGAAAATGCCATGATTATGTGGTTTTTGTCAAGTTTATCTAAAAGGATCAGACGTGAGCTGAAATGCCATAATGAGTATGCACTCTTGCAAAATGCTATGGATGATGCAATTCGGGAGGAGGACGAAGATTCAGATGATGAGCCAAATATCAGTATGTTGTCTTATACAACAGGGCAGACTACTATGACATCCACCACTATTGCATCAAAAAATGTCAATGCTACTGTAGAAATGATGCTCAATGGGTTCGAGAAACTCAGGAAGAACCAGTAGAAACAGATGGAAAAATTGCAGTCGCAATTTGACGAGAAGATCAAAGCATTGGAAGATTTCCACGGACAAGCGAACAAGGAACCTGATAAGTTTGCAAAGACTTTTCCTACCAAGGAAAATGTCTAGTGTTCTATTTGTATAGGAAATCATATAGTGAATGAGTGTCCTCAATTGAAAAAATGAATGGAAATCAGTATATGCCATTTGTGTAATTCGACGGATCATGAGACTGCTTTTTGCAACTTCAATCCTCGGATAATTCAGCAATGGTATGCCCAAATGGGATATCGAGAACCACAGTATGGAGGAAATCCAGCAGCCAGACCTCAACAATCTGCTCTTGGTTCCCCGAAATGTTTGGCCTTACCTGCCCCACCAAAGCACTCCGCTCCTCCTACCAATTTGATGGAACCCGAACCGTACAGAAGTGCCGAGCAATGGAACTATGATAATGATCAAGAAGATGGATCTTCAGAACAGTATGCTATTTATGCAGCCGCGCAACAACAAGCATCTAGAAACTGGACCAGAGCACCACTTGGATGCTTTGCATGTGGAGAAAATCGTAGAGTTGCAGAATGTCCAAAGAAAGAAAAATTTGTACCATTCTGTCGTGACTGGTTATGGGCATTGCTATAAAGACTGTCCAACAAGACTGAAGCCACCACTAGCTACAACTCTTGTAAATTTGATAACAATCAAGCGAAGACCAGTAGTTCAAAATAAATCAAGTATACCCTTGATGGTGGTCACCAGAGCACAGAAGTAGAAAGAACTAGTAGCAGATCCAGTACCTGTTGATTCTATACCATTAACAGATATACCAACAACATATGGAGTCTATCCAAATCTTCATGCAGAAAAAAGAAGATATCAGGATATGAGGCAGTGGATTAAACATCTGCAAGAAGAAGAGGAGCTTGAAGCTGCTAAAGCAACAGTTGAAGTTTGTTCTTCACCATTGCAGCCACCAAGAAATTCACGTTACAGATATGAATGATCAGTTGCATCATCATGAAGAACCCTTCAAGATGACTGAATCGGAAGCACCGCAAACAGAACTGCTCAATATCTCATTGGGAGAGTTCCTGAAGTTGGTGCCAAAAGCAAAAGAAGTCTTAGCACAAAAGTTAGCTCAAGTAGAACCAGAAGTCCATTAGGAGCCACTTTTTTGTGCTGGATTTGAAGAATCTAATGAAGTACTCCATGTCGGAGCAGCTTGGGAAAGTGAACAAAAAAATATCACCCTGCCGATATAGCATAGACAATTTTCTAAGGAAGCAACTGTGATAGATGGCGGTTCAGGAGTTAACCTGATTTCTACAAAGCTATGTGCAAAATGGGGCCTTACAAAGATCAAGCCTGCGACTTTTGCCATTAAGCAAGCTGACCAAACGACAGTTCGTCCATGAAGAATGGTTGAAGATATACCTATCAGAATTGCGGGAGTACAGTTCATCATTACTTTTGTAGTAATGGACTTACCAAAAGCACCAAATGTCTACCGAGTCCTATTGGGACGTCCATGGTTACGAGTTGCGCAAGTAATTCATAACTGGGGTACCAGGAAAATCACTTTTGAAAATCATGAATGTGCAGTCAAAGTTGATCCTACAACTTGGACTATCAAACCAGTGGTTCAAAAAGAGGATGATGATTCATCAACAACAGATCATACCTGTGACCGACCAGAGAAAAATTTGGGAGTTTATTACGATTCTCAAACGGATACTGTCAACTGGAATGAAGCTCTTGCAACGATTGATTGTACAACAGGATATATGTCTCAACAAGATAATTAGTCAGATTTGAATGAGATTTCATTATTAGATCGAACCTTGGATACACCGATCACTTTTCCATTGAATGTGCTGAATGAAGCTTGGATATCAAAGGAACCTATACCAAATCCGATTGAAGATGACCTCATTCCTGTGAGTCAGTTGGCCACCAAACGCGATGGACTGCTTATATATCTACTGATTTTTGATAAAATCAAGCACATGTTGCTTGATTACATTTGATATGTAGTATACATATTTTGCTCATGAGATACAGCAGTTGGCTGCCCTACAAAGGCTCTGTCTGTCTCGTTACTATTCTCTAATAATGCTAATGGAATGGTTGTGTATATGCTTACAGTTACTATCAATACATGCTTATGCTTGTGGCTATAACTAAGGATGCATCTATGAAGCACTGAAAGTAATGATTGTTCTGAGCACTATGATAACCTTAGTAGCAAATGCCTTTTTTTGTTTGTTGGAATTCACGTAAGGTGATAATATAGAATGAGTCTTTAGCACATGATAACACTTAAACCTCTTGTGATGACGAGTCACACTTGACTGATCCTTTTACCTTTCTTGAAACATGATAAGTCTTATAAGGAAGCTGCACAAGCATTAATCCGATTCTTTCGGTTTGAAATGGTTAGTACATAAGGAGGGTTTCACTTAAGCTGTTGGAGATGGGTAGCTCATAGGAAATGTCTTTTCTCATATCCAGGTACGAAGCCATATTATTTAACACCAATATGAATCGCTTTTTCGTTAATAATGCAATACGACGCAACAACATATAAAAGATGCCTAGACATGGTAAGAATGATTGGGTACAAATATATGATCCTGTTGAACTTACGTTTCTTGTTCTAAATCGGAAAAGGAGCGGTTCACTTTACTAAGTGCAAGATATGGATTCATAAAATTAAAAGCGGTTACTCAAGGTGGGCTATATTTTTGTATTTTTGGTTTTTGGGTTTGACGGAAGTGGGCTTGTATGGCATGGATTTGCCCAAGCTGCAAGGTGCTTGGACTCCTAACCACCTTTTTGGGAGGTCCTTGGGGCTAGTATGGCACAGATATGCCCTAGTACCTAGCACTGATACTTAATGTCAAATCTCGTTTCTTTTGTGCATTGCAAAATGGCTTCTCATGTGTAAAATGCAAAACAAGATTTAATACATTCTTTTGACTCTTATGCTGATCAATATGGCTTCTACCCTGATACAGTTTCATTAAAAGGGCTAAGTATATTGCTAAGTATAAACTGCATGATAGGGAAGATTGGACATATCACGTATAATTGCAATCATGCTGATAAGGTAGTGAATATTATTTCAGACATGGATAACAACTGATGCTCATCTATGACACCTATCGTCCTCACATAACTAACTTGTGCGGTTGTGTTTTATGCGATGGTGGCACACAAGAACACATATAGCAAATACCCATGCAAATATCCATGCACAATACAAAGGAGTACGCGCGGGCAAAAAAAAATTCGCGTGGATATAGCCGTGGATTGGCGTGGATATATGCGTGCATACAAGCGCGTGGATTATCCACGCATGGATGTTACACGCAAATGTCATTTCTGGCAGTAGATTAGCCGGATGTTGTGAAATTCAAAATGCGTGGATTATCCATGCCAAGTTTGACTACTGGCAGCCGGGCAAACCTCTGACACCTGGAGCTGGAAATAGGAATAATGAAGGTTATGTGTTGTGCTTTATGATTAGGAGTGGATGCTTACAACTTGCTGTGATTACCGTTGTGTAGTAGCAAGTTTTAGCTTGCAAAACTGTGATTCGGCATTCTTACAATCAAGAGCTGCCTCAAGGAGCAGTAGTAGGCACCTTTACAGGTATTTTTTCTACCACTGATTGAGTTATGGTTGGCGCTGGACAGCGATCCAGGTGTATACAAAAAATAATACGATTATGTTTGATGAGTAATGCTGGCCAGCGCTATCTGTGTAGCGGAATGGGCCGCTGGCCAATGCTTCTTTTTGAGTATAAACTCCATTATGCTACTGCAATGAAGCATGGCCTTACATGCATGCATAATTCCACGCATTTTACAATATGTAAGGATTAAAAAAGTGCGATGGACCGCTGCCTTTACTTATGGTTTCCAGTGATACCAATGATGAATGCTTATACGTGATTGATAAGAGCATCCCTACTACTCCATTGGCTGTAACTTGCTATGATTGGTTGCTCTGGATTATTGCTATGGTTGTATGATAGAAACTATGATGATTGTTGCCTCTATATAAAGAGTAGAATGGCTTCTAAGAAGTGTAACATGAAGAAAGCTTGGTTTGATTGTTTCTTCCTGAGAAGATGTATGCACAGAACATGATTATCTGTATGATGTGAATATTGTGGGGAAGGAACTACTCTTGAATAAGTTGAATGATTAGTTAATAATCTGCAGCAAAATGATGGATTAACTATTGTTAAAGACTATGAGGGTGACAGAAATACTCTACGCTTAACACAATACTTTCGGTTTGAATCTTCTAGCACGTAGATGATTTGTTAAAACAACTGAAGATGGATAATTTGCAAGAGATGACTTCATCTATCATTCAGGTATGATGCTATATGAAACTGCACCAATACGGTGGGTAGCCTTACTCGTTACTATAGGAAGTCTTATCCATGCATAATAATACTGAAATTTCTTCCTTTAAAGGTAGTAACTAATAAAGTTAGAAAAGTCTGATCTTATGTACATTAAAATAGACATGAGCTTGTATTTTTTATTTAATTAAGTTCGCTTGCATCCTGTGTCCCAGTGTTGTTTGTAAGGTCACGTACTCATATAGAGCTTGACAATGGTACACTTGAATGGCATGGATTTGCCCAAGTTGTTCGGTGTTTGGACTCCGAAAAACAGTTACGGGATATCCATGGGGGCTAGCATAGCATGGAAGTGCTCTAGTACCTAACGTTGTGACCATAGTCATATCTCTGTCCATCAATATAGTGAAGGATAGTTGCTTACATGTAAAATGTAAATGTGAACCTAATACATTTCTTTTGCTCTTGTATTGATCGGTATGGCTTGTGCCCTAATACGGCTTCGTTAAAGAGCAGAATGTATTGCTTAGTAATGAAGTAAATGATTGGGAAGATTGGACGTACTTTTTATAAATGCAATTTAGCTAATAAAGTAGTGAATCTTGTTTCGGACATGGATAACAACTGATGCTCAGCTATGACACCTGTCGTCCTCACGCGACTAACTTGTGCGGTTTTGTTGTGTGGGATGGTGGCAGGTAACAGCTGGGTGTCTTAGAACTTGCTTCGCTTTATGGTACTCTGTACTGTTATACTTTATACAGTTGTATTTTTACCTATTATGCTATAAATTGAAGGGTTCAAAGGGTTTGGTCTTGACTTGTCAAGAGGGACTATGTGAAATTTTGTTTCTCTCTCTCTCTCTCTCTCTCTCTCTCTCTCTCTCTCTCTCTCTCTCTCTCTCTCTCTCTCTCTCTCTCTCTCTCTCTCTCTCTCTCTCTCTCTCTCTCTCTCTCTCTCTCTCTCTCTCTCTCTCTCTCTCATGGATGCTCCTTCATTTATTTATGCCCTGCTTTGCTATCAAACATGTGGACAACAACCGACGCACTGCTTCTTAAAAAATACAAGGTCCAATTAACCTTCTATACTTGCATAATAAAGTTTTTTCTAAACTAAGGGGATTTCCCACTTCAAAATTTAATACACACTACATGACTTTAAAATTTAAAATCCTATTTGAAAGGAAATTAATTTTCCCTCTCCCACTCATACCTTCCAAGAAAAAACACTACATGACACTATATAAGCATGCAGTTTTGAGGATTATGCTTTACAACACCGTTAAGAGTTCGTCTGTCTCTCTCCTTCAACAAGTGCGCCCTACCAGTTCACTACTCAACATGATACTATCATACGGTAAGCACTTGTCATCTCTTTACTTTGCTAGTCCAAGCGATGTGCTCTCATGCTTTCAAGTATTCAGTATGTTTCTCTCTTAATAATGTTTAGCTATGGCTAAAGCTTGCTCACCACAAAGAACTGTGGGTGAGTCTTTTATGTTTTGAATGAGAAATGTCCAACGATGGACAGTTCTAGCGGTTTTCATAATGTAGAAACACGTCCATCCTACCTCACTAGCAGCGATGGGGACAATCATTCACTACTTACATCCTTTCATGATGATCTATGAAGTCAGATGGCAGCGATGAACTGCCCGCTGTCCTTTCAACTTTAAAGTAGCTTTTTTAAGCTTTGATAGACAGCGATGGAAGGGACCTTTTATAAACGACTTGTTGGCTTCAATAAAACATAATGGATGGCCGCTATCTAGCGATGGACAAATGGATCTGTTTCATAATGATAAAGAATGTGTTATAAGGTTGGTTTGGGTTGTTGTCCAGCGATGGCATGCTCCCTTAATCTTCTCATACTTTGCAAATAAGCTCCTACTATCCAGTAGGATCATATACTTTCTTTACACTGATAGTTTATGAGATTTGTAGGCTTGTTGTCCAGTGACGGACATCAAATTAGAATAATCCTTGTTGTTACTTTTTATGTACATACCATACTCTTTATTGTCTACTGCTAATAATCTTTGATCTTACAATGAAATGGTACTCTCTATTGTCTCTTGATGCTTTCTGTCTCACGATACTAAAACTGTTATCAACGTATGTGATAATGTAGCATCGTCTTATCACTTCGGCCTACCTCTATCTACGATTTGGTTCATACTTGAACCAAGCACTATCTATCTCAAAGAAAAGGTATGTCACCGACTGAAACTAGAAGTATCCTTCTATCGAGTGATGGATAGAAAGATACTTTATGGCTTACTACTAATAATCTTTGATCTTACAATGAAATGATACTCTCTATTGTCTCTTGATGCTTTCTGTCTCACGATACTAAAATTGTTATAAACGTATGTGATAATGTAGCATCGTCTTATCACTTCGGCCTACTTCTATCTACGGTTTGGTTCATACTTGAACCAAGCACTATCTATCTCAAAGAAAAGCTATGTCATCGACTAAAACTTTATAAAACAAGCAACTTGGTATACATTGTTTAGACATTTTGTATTCTGATGCTTAGCATGCTAGATTGTGGTTAAGCCATTTCTTTTGAACTAGATTTTGCTAAACAATCTAGAATCAGGTTATTGTGCTAATCACAAAGCTTAATCAAGATCAATCACACTTGTGGACATTCCCCACACGTGTGAATTTTGGAAATTTTGTCATGGTATCAGAGCCAAATTAAGCTTTGCATGCTAACATCTCTGATTGTACAAGAAACTGAGAGCTAAATCAAGCACAAAAGTAGTTTTACACTTTTTCTCACCTTTCTCGGAAGTGTATTTTTAGACCAAATCGGATTGGAACTGAATTTTTAGACCTGAAAAGTGGTAGTACAAAATTTTAGAATTCCGCACGTGTGAAAATCAGAGATTTTTAGTCCTTTTGTTCTCCTTGCTAATAGATCCAAAGATAGCAGTGTTATAGCTTAATCGAAAGCTTATGATCTGTACTTTTCATAAAAATTGAGACCAAATCAATCTGATGTGTCTAGCAAGAGTTATAAGCTCTTAAAGAGGATATGGATAGGTCCAAAATCCGAGTGACAACATTTTGATTTGATTCAATCTTGCTTTGTTCTGAATCCATTGTTTTGAGCATCCTACACAAGAAATTGAAGATCAAGACTAAGTTTGAAGTAATGAACACCTTTTGAGCCTTCTGAGAGTCAATTGTGTCTTCTTTTGAAGCATTTCACACGTTCCAAAAGTAGGATTCAAACTAGCCAAAGTGTCTCAATGCACTTTGTGTGTCTGATCTAGATAACTTGTTTTGTGGAATATTTGAGAGTCATCTCAAATACAGTTGCAAGTGTTTCACATAGGAAGGTAGTACATCCTTGAAAATACCTATAGTGAAAGAGAGCAGCAAGTTTAAGTCTAATTGGAACAAGCTCAAACATATCTCAGTCCAATAAGAAGCCTTCATTAAAATGGCATCTCAGGGAGGATATCTTCTAGAAGCCAGTGAAAGACTAAACACTTCTAATTACTCAATTTGGAAGTTCATAATGGAGTCTATTTTGATACTCCAGGATGTTATGGATATTGTGCTTGGTGTTGAGGAGGAGCCTCAAGCACAGGCTGAAATTCTTAAGTATGAGAAAAGAGCTAGAATGGCTCTACATTTCATTAAGATGAATGTATCTAATGAAATTTTGAGAGAGATAGGGTCTTGCACTACAACCAAAGAAGCTTGGGATGCACTAAAGCCCATTTATGAAGCAAAGAATACTTCTAGAATACTCACTCTTAGGAATCAGATTTTCCAAAGTTTCCAAAGAAGTGAAGAGAGTGCATCTAACTATGTTCTGAGAGTTAAAGATTTACATAGAGAGCTTTCCTGTGTTGGTGTTACTATTAACCAAGATGAGCTAGTTCAAGTCATACTGAATGGCTTGAGAGATGACTATGATAATCTTGTTCAGTCTTTTGCTATTAAAAAGGAGTTGCTTAATCTAGAAACTCTCCAAGGAATTCTTATTTTTGAAGAATCTAGACAAAGCTATAAACTCTCCAGGATGAACAAACTCGAGCATGGTGGAAGTGACAAAGCCCTCTTTGTCAAAGGCAAGCAGAAAGGAAGGAGTAAGAATCAATTCTCTTAAGCATCCAACAAAGACAAAGCCAAAGATTGAGACAAAGATGGTGAAGAGGATGATATATCTCATCCTTCTAACTCAAAGACCAAGAAGAAGAAAGTGAAGTGTTTATTCTGTGACAAGAAGGGGCACTATGTCTCTAATTGCTTCAAGAAGAAAAACCAACTCAAGCAAGCTAATCCCTCCAAAAGAGATTGAAGAAGATTCTGTTGCAAGTGATGGAGAAGGATCACTTATGGTGTCCAGTTTTTCTTCATCACCTTTCAAGAAAGATGGAGCTTGGTACATAGACATTGGAGCCTCTTCACATATGTGCTGTTCAAAGGAGTCATTTGACTCAATCTTATTTTCAAAGGACTCAAGAGATCTATTTACACAGCTAATGATCATGAGTGTCCAATAGAAGGAATTGGCAACATTCCATTGAAACTTGCTTCTTCAAAAGTTCTTGCACTTTCTAATGTTCTTTTCATTCCAAAACTTACAAAGAACTTAATTAGTGTGGGAAAGTTGCTTGATAATGGTTGTGATGTAAAGTTCAACTCCAATACTTGTTTTATCAAGAGAAAAGATGAGATCCTTGCTGATGGAACTAGATGTGGTGGAATTTTTAAGTTGAATTCTTATGAGAATGCAAACCTTTGTGAAGTTGCTTTGTTATCTAAGGAGGAGTTGTGGCATAGAAGGTTGGGTCATCCTAACTTTAAATCTATGTCTTCTATGGTTAAGAAGGTGAAGGCTATTGGTCTTCCAAAATCTCTTTCTATGGAATTCAAGCCTTGTGAGGCTTGTGCCATTGCAAAGTCACATAGAAAGCCATATCAGAAGTCTGTTATAAAGACTACTCATCATTTGGAGCTTATACACTCAGATGTACATTTTTCCTCTTCTAAAAGTATTGGTGGTGCAACATGTTTTGTCACCTTTATTGATGACTTTACTAGATATACCTGGATGTATCTACTTTAAAGGCTATGGTTTTTGATCACTTCCTAATCTTCAAAGCTTATGTTGAGAAACAATTTTCTTTTAAAGTTAAAGCTTTAAGATGTGATGGAGGAGGTGAATACATCTCCAACAAGTTTCATGAATACTGTGAAGGTGAAGGAATTAAGAGAGAGTTTTCTTGTGCTTATTCTCCATCTCAAAATGGAGTAGCTGAGAGGAAAAACAGATCTTTATGTGAATGTGCTAAAGCAATTCGAGTAGCAGCTTCTTTGCCTATTGATTATTGGGCTGAAGCTATAAATTGTGCAAACTATTTGTGCAATAGATAATCTCACAATGCACTTGTTGGAAAATCACCTTTGAAGTCTTGTTTAAGAAGAAACCTGAGGTAGATCACCTTAGAGTTTTTGGTTGTGCTTGCTTTGTTAATGTGCCCTTGGAAACAAGGAAAAGAGATGATCCTAATTCTATTAAAGGGATCATGGTTGGATATGCATCCAACAAGAAAGCTTACAGAATCTATGTTCCCTCTGCCTCAACTACAATTGAGGGTAGGGATGTTATATTCCATGAAGATCAAAAATACATTCTTGAGGAGGCCGAGTTCAAAGACTCTCAAAAAGATACTCCAATCATCACCCTTGAAGATTATCATGGAGAGATGGGGACGAGAATTGAGGAGGAGTCACCTCGAATCTTTTCACCAAGGAGATCTCAAAGAGAAAGATCCGAGCCTAGAAGGCTTACCTATGAAGATAGAGGCAAGCAAGTGAAATCAACTCCACTAATTATGCTTATTTTATTTCTCATGAGGAGCCGAAGGATGTATATGATGCACTCAACTCGAAGGAATGGTACCTTGCCATGAAGGAGGAATATGAAGCTTTGATGGCCAATAAGACACGGGAGCTTGTGGATCTTCCATCCAACAAGCACATCATTGGTTGCAAGTGGGTTTTTCGAGTCAAGTATAATCAAGATGGAACAATCAACAAGTACAAGGCTAGGCTTTGTGCTAAAGGTTTTGCTCAAGTTTATGGACTTGATTATGAGAAGAACTTTGCCCCGGTTGCAAAGATGGTATCAATTAGAATCATAATTTCTCTTGCTTGTTTTTTCAATTGGCAAGTTCTTCAACTAGATGTCTCTAATGCATTTCTAAATGGATATCTAGAAGAAGAGATTTATATAGGTTCATCCATGATAAAGAAAAAGTTTGCTTGCTCTTCAAAAGTTTATATGGATTGAAGCAAGCTCCAAGGTCATGGTATTCTCGACTTAACACCTTTCTTGAGTCACTAGGATTTAATCTTAGTAACTATGATCCTTCCTTATATGTCAAGTTTTTTGATAAAGATATTGTCATTCTTCTTATTTATGTTGATGATATCATTCTGACAGGAAGTAGTATCAAGTTAGTTGAGGAAACCAAGATTGCACTTGGAAAAGAGTTCAAGAGGCAAGATCTTGGAAAAATTCACTATATTCTAGGATTAGAGATTTACTTTCTTAAAGATAAAGCTTTTGTATGTCAATCCAAGTATGCTCTTTCAATGTTAAAGAAGTTCAATATGTTGAATTGTAAGAGTATAGAAACACCTATGGAGCAAAATGTAAAGGATTCTAACAAAGGTAATGAAAGATCCTTCGTGGACATCACACTTTTTAGAAGTCTTATAGGCTCCTTAATTTGGCTCACAATAACTAGACCTGACATAAGCTTTAGTGTTCATAAGTTGAGCCGGGCTATGCAAAATCCTACTATCTATCATTGGAAAATGGCAAAGAGAGTGCTTAGATATATATCTTCAACTTTTGATTTTGGTTTATTGTTTTGAAAGTGAAGATCTTTCTATTATTGGTTATTCTGACTCGGATTTTGCAAGTGATAGAGCAGATCGAAAATCTACAAGTGCTTATGTCATATATCTTGGAGGAAACTTGATATCTTGGCTTTCCAAAAAGCAAGATACTGTATCACTCTCATCATGTGAAGCCGAGTACAAGGCACTCACTACAACAACAAAGGAAGTGCTTTGGATCAAGAGGTTACTAGTGGAACTAAAGATAATCTTGGAAGAGGATCTTCCTATGATCATCTGTGACAACATTTCAGCCCAAGCCCTTGCCAACAACCCGATATTCCATGCAAGGAGCAAGCATATCAAAGTTGCACATTACTTCGTGAGAGAGAAGCTCATTGGAGGATCAATTTGGAGCACATCGACACATCATCTTGCATTGCTGATATGCTCACCAAACCTTTGAGCAAAAGTTCCTTCATCAAGCATAGAGCCAATCTTGGAGTTACATGTTCAAATCAATATAGATTATTATTAGGAGGAGTGTTAAAATTGGAAAAACAAATCATATTGATTTCTTGGCTTGCTACAAATGTTGTACCATGCAAGTATGTAGCTCATAAATGCAAAATGCCAAGTTTGGCCTACATAGAACTCGAGCTACATGGTTATGTAATGTCTAGATTGAAGAATACAACTTGCATATAGTTTGTAGACATAGAATTAGCAAAGTCATGCTTGTAGAAACTCGTGGCAATTCACATGCATTAATTATAAGTGATCCATAGTGACATGCAAGGCATGCACAAAGTGTAATGGACACATGCATGATGATTTGTAATTTGTTAGTTAGAACTAGTACACTTGTAAAAAGTTGGTAGAATTTCATGCATGACAAGTGACAAATGTCACATAGACTCTAGATGTCACTTTAGTTGTCATTTTGGAATGGAATGATGTGGTTCTACCTCGAACTACCTCAAACTCCATAAATATGTGTAGCTCTCCTTATAATCAATTATGAAGAACCAAAGTTTTGTAGCTACCTCATGTCATTTTGAATCTAAACTATTTTGCTTGTTATCTCTCTAGCTTTCTCTCTCTAACTCGTGTTGAAGCTAATGCTAATACGCTGAAATCTTGTACTTTTGTTTATTATTTGATTCATTGCTATCATATTCTGATGCTTAGCATGCTAGATTGTGGTTAAGCCATTTCTTTTGAGCTAGATTTTGCTAAACAATCTAGAATCAAGTTACTGTGCTAATCACAAAGCTTAATCAAGATCAATCATACTTGTGGTCATTCCCCACACATGTGAATTCTGAAAATTTTGTCAAAAGCCATGTCTACAACTATTCAGGGACAATTTCTATTATCGATTGATATGCGAACCCTACGCAGCATGAACAAGCATGGTATGGGTAGTTCTTTATATTTTAAAGCATATATTGCTCTTTGACACGATTTATTTTTTGTTGAAAAGAACGATGTAAGTAAAAAAGACCACATCTAAGCAAAAAGAAGAAATCTCTGTCAAAAATCTAATAGTAGGGACTCCAAGAAAATGTTCTTAGGCAGCATGGATATGCGTAAGATACGCAGTTTCTACAAAAGGGTTAGTATGGCACGGATCTGCCCTAATACCTTGTAAAAACATTGGAAATCTCTTACAAATAATTATTCTTGTCTATCTGAAGCATTGTCCCTACACCATGGTTGAAATATGATTTCTATATAGCATGGTTTTGCTTAGAAACAATCATACTATCAATCATGGCCTAATTTAACCTTACCCTAATAAGTGTTAGTTTAGAGTTTTGGTGAGATACAACTGGAAAGCATGGATATGGTCAAGAGTATGGACAATAGTGCGTGACACACCTTGCATTGCAAGAGTCACTCGGGTACACTTAAATTTCCTGTGATGATGAGTTACGCTTGACTGATTCTTTTACCGTTCTTGAAACGTGATAAGTCTTATAAGGAAGTTGCACAAGCATTAATCCGGTTCTCTCGGTTTGAACATAAAAGGGCTTCGCTTAAGCTGTTGGAGATGGGTAGCTCATAGGAAATGTCTTCATCTCATATCCAGGTACAAAGCCATATTATTTAACACTAATATAAATTGTTTTTTCATTTAATAATGCAATACGACGCAACAACATTTAAAAGATGCCTAGACATGGTAAAAATGATTGGGTACATATATATGCTCCTCTTACACTTACGTTTCTTGTTCTAAATCGGAAAAGGACTGGTTTACTTTATTAAGTGCAAGATATGGATTCATAAAATTAAAAGCGGTTACTGAAGGTCGGCTGTACTTTGTATTTTTGGTTTTTGGGTTTGACGGAAGTGGGCATGTATGGCATGGATTTGCCCGAGCTGCAAGGTGCTTGGACTCCTAACCACCTTTGTGGGAGGTCCTAGCACTAATACTCAATGGCAAATTTCTTTTCTTTTGTGCATTGCAAAATGGCTTCTTACATGTAAAATGCAAATCAAAATTTAATACATTCTTTTGACCCTTATGCTGATCGTATGGCTTCTGCCCTGATACGGTTTCATTAAAAGGGCAAAATGTATTGCTAAGTATCACATATAAATTGCATGATAGGGGTAATTGGACATATCACATATAATTGCAATCATGTTGATAAAGTAGTGAACCTTGTTTCAGACATGGATAACAATTGATGCTCTCACGTAACTAACTTGTGCGGTTGTGTTTTGTGAGATGGTGGCAGGTAACAACTGGGTGCCCTAAAACTTGCTTCGCTTCATGGTACTCTATAGTGTAAGACTTTATACAACTTTATTTTTACCTGTTATGCTATAAATTGAAGGGTTCAAAGGGTTTGGTCTTGAGTTGTCAAGAGGGACTATGTGAAATCTTTTTACTCTCTCTCTCTCTCTCTCTCTCTCTCTCTCTCTCTCTCTCTCTCTCTCTCTCTCTCTCTCTCTCTCTCTCTCTCTCTCTCTCTCTCTCTCTCTCTCTCTCTCACACACACACACACACACACACACACACACACACACACACACACACACACACACACACACACACACACACACATTAGAGGACTGTCATGATCCTATCAGAGCTTCAACCTATTAGACTTTCTGACATGGTATCAGAGCATTGCTTCTTGCATATTGATTTCCAACATGGTATTAGAGGGTTTGACAATATCTCTAATTTTGTGAGTTGACAAATCTTAGGCCTCTTTGTGTTTGAATTTTTTTTGAGTTTATTTAATATCGACTCTTAGATTAATTTAGTAATCAATTTTATGTAATTGCTTTTTGACAAACTATTAATTTTGACCCTAATAGTAATTCAGCAAGATCCCGGCCAATCCAAATTCGACATTATTTGTCACCATTGCAAGAAGAAGGGTCACATGATCTGGGATTGCAACACCTTGAAGAAAAAGAATGAAGCTCAAGCCAATGTAGTTGTTGATACATGAAATTTGAAGAGCCTAAAGTTGAAGAATGTTCATTTCTAGCTAAAGCTAGAGAGTACTCTTATTTTGACTGTTGGTACCTAGACTCAGGTGCCACTCAACACGTCTTGTAACTTTGATTCGTTCATTGATTTTTCAGCATGTATTAAGAAAAGATTAGTGCATTTAGGAGATACTCACGTCCATTACACAATAGGTGAAGGCACTGTCAAGCTGAAATGTCATGATGGTACCTCTAGAACTATAGCGAATGTATTTTATATGCTAGAGTTAACCAAGAATCTACTTTCCATTCATCGAATTACTATGTTAGATCGAAGAGTCACTTTCTAGAATACTAAATGTACTATTTGATATGTCTATGAAAAGACACTTGCTATGTGAATTAGATATGGACATTTGTGTAAGCTAAGTCATTTCTATGCTAAACATTTTATTGCATCGACCTCAGTGAGCTCTCAGTCGACCTTGCATTTCAAAGTCTAGAAGACTTCTTGATTTACTACATTTCAAAGTCCAATACAATCTTCTGTAAGAAGACCACTTTGCATTAAGGGGGAGCTTCCATTAAGGATTGATGAAGATGCAACCATATGCTTGTTTTTAAAAATCACAGATCAAGTTGAAGATTTCGCTGCATGTCCAAGTGTTCATGAAGAAGCAGCTCCAGACTCAATTGAAGATCAAGTTTTTGTTTCCAGTTGAGGATGAAAATTATTTTGTAAACAATATCTTGTATTTGAACAACTTGATAATGTACAAAAATATTATAAGCCTTTTTGAGGGCCGGTCTACATTCGATAGACTTAGAGAAAGAAAATGTCCATCCTAATTACTTATTTTTAAAAGATAGACTGAAGTATCTATCTCAGCAAGAATATTCAATACATGCAGTACAACAATCATATACTAACACTTAATATATTGTTAGACCATGGATCGATTTCCGTGTGCAACCCAAATTGCAAGCAGCCAAGAAGGACCTCCTAGTACATTCAGTTTGTTACATATTTTTGGTTTTATTATGAAGACATGCATTTTGCAAAACAAAAGAAATATCAACATGAGCAAATGCAAATATAGTCGGAAAACACTACAAGCAGATAATGGACCTCGACTAAGAAGAAGAATCAACCCAGATTAAATGAGTCTCAATTTATTTTCACTCTAGATCACAATCTAATTTGATCCATGGCCAGCTTGAATCAACTTGTCGAATTGAATTTGTATAATTTTGAGCCCGACACTCAATTCAACCCAAAGATTTTTTTTCGTCCAAGGTCTATTTTGACCCTTGTGTCTATTTTGACTCTAAAAAATATTTTCGACCTAGGTTGTGATTCAATTTTCATCCAAGGATGATATTAAGAATTTTCTACCATACACATAATGATCTACTATTTATAACTATAGTTATCTAAACTAGGATGGATCACGCAGAATCAATAGATGAATCATAATCATACTCTCTGTACTCAACCGTCGTTCTACATTCGATCATTCAACTATATATATCAACAGGTGGATTAGCAAAAAAAATATGTCAAAATGATCTCTATGTTTGAATACATCTGACAATCATTTGAGAATATGAGAGAGAGAGAGAGAGAGAGAGAGAGAGAGAGAGAGAGAGAGAGAGAGAGAGAGAGAGAGAGAGAGAGAGAGAGAGAGAGAGAGAGAGAGAGAGAGAGAGAGAGAGAGAGAGAGAGAGAGAGAGAGAGAGAGAGAGAGAGAGAGAGAGAGAGAGAGAGAGAGAGAGAGAGAGAGAGAGAGAGAGAGAGAGTTACAAGACACCACTTAGTTCCTCTTGACAAAGCAAGACTGAAGCTCTTTAAAGTCTTTTTTCATAATCCAACAAGGTAAACTACAGTTGAAAAGTAAAATACAGTAGTAGAAAGCACCACAAAGGATAACCACTTTCAAGATGTCCAGCTGATACCTACCACCATCCCACAAAACAAAACCGCTCAAGTTAGTTTAGTGAGGAAGACAGGTGTCATAGTTGAATGACAGTTGTTATTCATGTCCAAAAGAAGTTATACTACTTAAGAACTTTGAATAGCATTTTAAAACATAGTCCAGTCTTCCCAAACATACAATGTTTTAGCGATAGGCCAAGCTGTTATATCACCGTATCAGGGCGAGTGCCATATGGATCAGCTTACGGTCAATTGGTCCGTATTAGTTCATTTTAATCAAAGAGGAGTATGAAAAGTTTAAACCGTTAGGCGTTTTATTTAGCCAAAAGACTTGGTGTGAACATGTGTGCTGGTATCAGAGCAAATCCATGCTATACTGACCCAAGTGACCCTTACGACGTAAGGCACTGCTGTTCATACTGCTGAGCATATCCATGCTTTCCAGTTGTATCTCACCAAAAAGTCTAAAATAACACTAATAGAGAAAAGATGAAGTGTTACCATGAATGTTATATCGGAATGATATAATATCCACGGTATAAGGACACTGTATAGGAGAGATGTCATTAAAATAGAGTAAGGGACTATCATTGTTTATACTGGGTAGTAGGGCATATCCGTGCCATTCTACTCCCTAAGTATAAACTATGATTCTTACGCATATCCATGTTGTCTAAGATCATAATACCATAAGTAAGAGTTATGCATACATGTGTCCATCCCTCCATCGCTGGTTGGAGGAGGATACAGAAGTTCAAGATTCTATGAATAGATAGTACAAGTTCATTGTCCATCACTGGACAGTTAGCCATGCATGAATAAGTAGTATTATCAACTGAAGAGAAGACCCTCCTCATGTCCATCGTTGGAACAGCAGGTCTGTAAGTGTAGATTTGGTGTTTAAAAGTGAGCTTACCAAGCATTTGTGATCCATCGTTGGAAGGCACAAAGCGATATTGATATATCATCTTCATATGAGCAATTATCAGCGAACTGTCCATCGCTGGACAACGCTCATTTCTAATCACAAAAGAGTGTGAAATATGTGTAGGAGTGAGGCAGCCCTCCATCGCTGCTCACTGAGTCATAAGGAGTAAGTAAAAAGCATGAAAAAGTTGTGGTTACATCATTGCTATCACCTGCGATTTCAGAGAATTATCACATACTTTGAAACTGTCCATCGCTGCCCTTTGAGGCAGGGTGGATGGTTTCAAGCAACCAAACATGTCACTGCTGTCCATCATTGGACCTCAATGTGTTTTTGCCCTATCATATCCTTAACAAGGTTTTGAAAGATGAATGGCATATCAAATTCGATCATTATTACATCAGCCTTCTCCGGAGAGTAGAGTAAATGTAAACGTAATGTAAGAAAGAAGCAAATACATATCGTAAGCTATCAGATCGCTGATCTGTATGTAGGTAGGGCACACTTTCAGCGAGTATCAGAGGAGCAAAGTTCTTCACCGGTGTTGTAAAGCAAGAATGGTTGAGAGGAGCATGTACTTATAGTGCCCAAAAGGGTAGTAACCTGAAAGGAGAGAGTGGGAGTGAGAAACTCTATTTCCCTCCAAATTATTTTAAACGGACCAAACCAATTTAAATATTTGTGGGAAAACCCTCTAAGTAGAAAAGGTTCCATCATGTGCAAGGGTATAGTAAAAAAAAACCTTGTAAATATGAGGTAGTGGTACATCAGTGTCTATCCACGTTTTCTGTTTTAATATAGTAGGGTAAGACTGAACAAAGGAGCATCCATGAGAGAGAGAGAGAGAGAGAGAGAGAGAGAGAGAGAGAGAGAGAGAGAGAGAGAGAGAGAGAGAGAGAGAGAGAGAGAGAGAGAGAGAGAGAGAGAGAGAGAGAGAGAGAGAGAGAGAGACATGCTTCTATCCTTAGAAACTCCTCAAGACAGGAAAGAATTATAGTTCCTTTAACTTTCAATATTAACCGAGAAAATCATTATCCTTAATCAAACTTACTTATCAAACAAGTACTCAGAGAAAAACTGTTTTCAATCGTTAATCTCTGCTCTAGAGTACAAACTCTGGTTTGAAAAGTATACTAAGAGATATATTTTCTCAACTAGATTACACTCAACACAAGTTAGTAACATCACCTTCATGTAAAACACTTACATGAACCAACTGAGTGAAATATTATCTAACTTAGCATATTAAAGTTAAAGAAATAATAATAATTACAGTCTGAAATTATTTATCCACAAACTCTGGCAGACAATTCATAAAAAACTTCCAAGTACAACTATCCTTAGAATCCAATTCTAAGATATGATAATTCATTCAACTAGGATCTCTAAGAGAATCATTAAGATATAGAATGATTAAAACTCAACTATGAGTATCCTAGTGTTGGATTAATCTCCTTCTTACCAATCGTCTAATCGATTTTAATCTTCATCCATTGTTTATCCAGTTTTGCAGATTTTTTCGTGTGTTTACACAGTCTGCAGAATTACAAGTGTTTTTACACAGTCTATAGAATTACACGGAGTTTACGACAGTGTCGCATTTTTTGCCTAACAAAAATCTCGTGGAAAAATGCAGTGTCGTCTGTTTCGCATTTTTTGCCTGACAAAAATCTTGTGTGAAAATGCAGTGTCGCCTTTTTTGCATTTTTCGCTTGTCAGGAATCTCGTACAAATATGCAGAGTCACATTTTTAGCTTTTTCCAAAGAGCCTCAAATGTTAAGGAAATGACTCTGGCAAAGTGTGGGACAACCCTAAATGAGATTTAAGAGCATCTTCGTTTTTTTCACCTTTTGCGAAAAACCCTACAGTGTCGCCTGTCAAACTGGCAAAGAATCAAAGCACTGAGGTAAGATAACAGGGGAGAATACATCTACAATGAATTCAAGGACTACTGTTGAGCAAGCATACATCACTTCCTATTCGCCTTAGTCAAATGGTCTTGCTGAGAGAAAGAACAGAACCTTAGTTGAATCGGCAAAGTGCATGTTATCACATGCGACACTTCCAAAGTGCTTCTGGGCTGAAGCTATTTCAACAACAACCTATATCTAGAACATATGTCCTACTTAAGGCATCTAAGACAAAACACCATTCGAAGTTTGGACAGGTACCAAACCTTCTTTATCAAACTTACAAGTTTTTGGATGTACTGCTTTTGCGCAGATACCTCGTGATCTCAGGAATAAGCTCGACTCCTAGAGTATCAAGTGTGTTTTCATTAGCTACACTACTTCAGATCAAACCTACAAGTTGTTCGATCCCATCGAGTTGAAGATATTCACTAGTCGGGATGTCATCTTCATCGAATATCAGTTTCAAGACCTCAAAGGAAAGGGCAGTTCCCATGTAGCCGA
The DNA here is from genome assembly GCA_029204225.1 of Diphasiastrum complanatum. Lineage (NCBI taxonomy): Eukaryota > Viridiplantae > Streptophyta > Lycopodiopsida > Lycopodiales > Lycopodiaceae > Diphasiastrum > Diphasiastrum complanatum. The sequence goes on along the minus strand of CM055092.1, from coordinate 56,650,106 downwards.
CCTATCAGATTCTCCTGATGCTTTGAAATTTTCAGTTCCATAGGTGACTATTCCCATTGAAGGTCCAAGCTCTTCTACTTCCGACGAACAACGAATGAATGGTGGATTAGAAGATGATAATGTTGCAGTTCAGAAACTACAATATGATAAAAACGATCAACTTCCTGTATTACCCAAAAGATCTTCAAGCACTAGCAGACCACCTAACCGGTATATTGACAAGTTTGCAGCATATCTTTTTCAAGAACCAACGTCTGTCCAAGAGGCACTTAGTCAGCCTGACTCAGATCTCTAGAAAGAAGCTATGGATAAAGAGTATTCATCTCTTATCAAGAACCAGACATGGACAATTGTCGAATTACCTGCTAGCAGAAACATAGTTGACTGCAAATGGATTTTCAAAGTCAAGTACAACGCAGATGGACGCATCAACAGAAGAAAGGCATGCCTAATAGTTAGAAGTTTTTCTCAGGTATACAACGTCGACTACAGTGAGACCTTTAGTCCAGTAATCAAGCATTCTTCTATTCGACTTTTGCAATCATTTGTCGTTGCAGCAGATTTGGAATACATCAAATGGATGTATAGACAACATATCTCAATGGAGTTATTGAAGAAGACATTTACATAGTGCAACCCGAATGTTATATTATCGAGGGTAAGCACAATCATTTTTGTAAACAACATAAGTCACTTAATGGCTTGAAGCAATCTGCTCGAGCATGGTTTCAAAGGATCAATACTTTTCTGAATCAGAGTATATCACAGCCTCTCAAGCTACAAAGGACGAAATTTGATTGAGGAACTTACTCTCAGATATCGATCTGAATCAATATGCTCCGACGACATTATCTTGCGATAATAATTGTGCCATCACTTTATCAGCCAACCCTAGATTTCATCCAGGAGTAAGCACATTGGACTGAAGTATCATTTCGTCACAAGCGAAGTTCTCAATGAAGAAGTCAGATTGCAGTACTGTAGAACACAAGATATGACAGCAGATGTTTTTACTAAAGCATTAAGTTTGGAGTCACACAGAAGATTCTGTGTAGAACTAAGTTTGAAGGTCAAGGCATTCAAGGACTTAGATTAAGGGGGAGTGTTGGATTATTCTCCTTCTTACCAATCGTCTAATCGGTTTTAATCTTCTTTGAAATTGATAGGCATATTCATGCATTGGAAAGATGAAGATAGTTTATTCCGCCATGCACGAAAGGTTTTCTATTCAAGCTAGACCTATCTTCTGCATACCACTTTCCGACACCCAGATACTCTTTTGAGTTAAATTCTCCTATTTCTAGCACCAAATACAAAAAAAAATAGCATTCATTCATCTTAATAGACTTGTTTGTCTCCTATGATAACTGAAGATGCAATTCAAATGAAGAACTGTACTCAAGCATCTACAGACCATAAACTGTAGTAGAATAACATCCACTAGATAAATAAGATAATGTCTGTGAGATCCATAGGTTTTCAATTAAAATACAGGAGTAAAGATATTCAAAACACTGATTTGAACTGTTACTCAGTTAATAGATTAAGAATTAATCATCGCACTTAAGAATCATCAGCATTCTTTTAAATCCTCTGACAATAATTAAGTATTTATTATGATTTGTCAATCATAAATCTTTAGATTCGTATGATTTGTCAATCATAATTTTTTGGAATCCAAAACCATAATCATTTACTAGATATTGGAGTATATGTCCAACATAACTTAGAAAAAGTAAGAATCATTTCAAAATCTTTCCACTAAGAAAATACTGGATTTAGGAACATTCTTCAAATAAGATTCTAAGACTGAAGTGCAAAATTTAAGTTCTATAAACCATTGGTAATTAGAGATTGAACGCATATCAAAATGAGAATCATCTTCAACTACAAAAAAAAATTTGGATTACAATCTAGAATCAAATCTAGATACCCAAAGTCCTGCTGAATATCAATTCAGTTATTATTCTTGGATTCATTATGATTCATTATCCAATTGAGCGCTCTGGGATACAATCACTAATGAACAGAGTCTATTCCTTAACTAGAGAATACTCTATCCCAAGAATATTGTATATCCAATGCACATAATTTTAACTGATGAACCCAACTGATTCACTAATCATGCGTCTTACAAGCAATATAAATCAAAACTATTAGTTTCTGGTGAATCCACATCACACTGATCATTTTACCAATTAACTTCATTCTGGAGTAATCAACTACTCAAGCTAATTGCCAATGATTCAGAAATCTCAAATGTCTAGGTGCAAATCTGAATTATACTAGCATAACACCACATTTAGATCCATATCCAAATCATTCATAAGTTAATCCATAAATCTTCCACACAAAGATTTGTTAACTCTGCAAGTATCTATCCAACAATACTTGATCATATGTCCATGTTTACCGACTAGGTTAAGTGCACCAAATAACTCTAGTAATCAGGAATACACAGTGGATTCATACAAGATTAATCGTGCACATATGTGAATAATCTCACTATGACCCAGTACATAAACACATTCTTATCTGGCAGATTCATCTAGAACCCACATATGTTACTCACATATCTTATTGAGATCTTGTAACTCAGCTACAAAAGATTTTCTATTTCTCATGAGTAAATAACATATCCGAGAAATCTTTGAGACGAATAACATTCAATCTCAACAGGTTTCCAATCCAACTTACCTCTAATTACATAATTTTCTCTACTCAATCAACCCCTCTCTGATCCTAGTACCCAAACTAAGATTAGGTTGATCCAATATAGAACTCTCAGACTTAAATTTTGATCAAACTAACTTCTATTCCAACCAAAATGGAACTAGTAACCTTTGACCATTCACTGTACTACTTATAGATAATGATTCAACTTTCAACCATGCTCTAGATCCAGATTGTCCACACAATCCCTAGAGAATTCCTCTTATTCGGAAAGTTCCAATTAGGTATCTTACTCTGAATCTATCCAAATTTACTTTCAAATCAAATTTCATTTCTATACCACAGTTGGTTCTCTTCCGAAAACTATGCAACCCATAGATTCCCTAATAGAATTTTATCCCACCACTTCACCCCTCCTTTTAAAAAAATTATAGATTTCAATAAAGTTAACTGGAAAGATGATATACAAGAATATTTAAATCCAAGTAAAGTCAGTAATAAGTGCTTCCACTAAAGGATTCACTCTATTACAAATAGGACTTTTTCCTCAAATATTTTCAACCTGAGTGACAGTACAATCATTCGAATGAAATCTATTTATGCAACAGAGATATTCTAGATTTAAGAAATTGAAACACTTTAACCTTAGAATTTATTTGAATTCCAAGTCCATTCCGACAAGTAGTAATTTATATGACATAACAGCCTTTTAGAAGAATAACTTCATGCTGAAAAGAATTCATATAAACTAGTGTGATGTCTTATATTCGAGAAATTACTAAGAAGTAAAAGATTAATTAAGAAAGCAAAAAATAGATTTGAGGGCTTCTGATTTTGTAAATAATGAGATACCACATTGGGATCTAGATTAAACCTCAAAATTTTTCAGAATACCCCACATTTGATCAAATAGTTTTATTTTTTTCATATCGCGACTAGGTACTAAAACACACCAGTGATCATCAGATCTTTACAGTCCTAGAATTCTCTTTCCAAAATTACTGATGTTCCATACCATCAACTTTTCCTTCCAAAAAACTCTTGACCGCCTTATCTGATATTCTAGAGATCCACTGATCATCTAGCTGTCCTATAATCACTATAGGATATTATCTCTTGTTCCCGAACACTGGAGAATCCATTTATTTGGATGATTGGATACCACAAATCCACACCTGATTTTGTGATTTAGACAGAAGAATTAACCTGGTTCAATATTACATTCTGATCCTTACAGGCTAATGATAAACTTCGAATCCCCATGGATCCAAGAGCATTAACTCTAGGGACAAGCTTCTATCAATTGACAGATCCAATGTAATCCATGTATCAAATTTTACTTTTAACATCACAATTGACATCCAAATTGCGGATACCTCAATGGTTACAAAGATAAAAGTTATGAATTCAACTACATGAATTCTATCGAGGATATTAATAACCGGTATTAAGCAATTATTTATTGAGATTTACCTAAAGTCCCTAACTCTTCTTGAGTTCTGAAAACTCTGGAATAGCTGTTGAAAACATGTGGTTGTTTCATTGCATAGATCAGTTGCAAATAGGAAATGACGCTGGGCCTGTATAGTAACCTGTAAGTGAAGGATCATCAGGCGTTACTATATATTTTGAACAAGACATGCACCACTGGACACATAGCACGCTGGTTATTGTTACTTTGAGAATTTGGATTCGTGTTGTTGTTAGAAGGGGTTCGCATTTTTTAGCTGATCATCTTTCATGGATCCCTAGCAATGATAAACCAACAGAAGATGTAAATCATGACCTTCCTAATGCCATCCTATTTCAAGTGGACTACAAACCCGCTCAGTGTGCCTTGATCTACAAATCCGCTCCTTACACCCTAATTGTAGGACAATTATATAAAAAAGGGGCGGACGGAATCATTCGTAGGTGTCTCACAGAAGGAGAAACAACACCCATCATTTTCCTGACTCATGAAGGAAGTGGAGGACACTTCTCGTCTGAGATGACATCTCAAAAAATATTGTTGGCAGGCTTCAGATGGCCAACATTATTTAAGGATACACACAATTTTGTGATAGCATGTGATGTGTGCCAACGAGAGAAGCAACCTCAAATTCAAGGACATGCATTACATCTTGTCCAAACAAGCATTTTTCAAATGGAAATTGATTATGTGGACCGATCAGCCCGACTGCAAGGTTCACACAATCTAGATACATTATCGTAGCCACTGACTACTGTACTAAGTGGGCCGAAGCTTGTGCTGTTAGAACCACGGATGCAAAATCCACTACTAAATTCATGAGCAGGTTATCGTGCACTTTGGATGCCCGCTAGAGATCATTAGTGATAGGGTAACACAATTCTTGTGGTACATAGAAAAAGTGCCCCTTATTACCCTCGATGTAATGGCCAAGCTAAATCCACAAATAAGATATTATGCGAAATCCTCACCAAGACCATGGAGGCTAGTAGATCTGATTGGGAACTGAAGCTACATGCTGCACTTTGGGTGTATCGTACAACTCCTAAGAAATCTACTGGGTCTACACCTTTCCAATTGACTTATGGCCAAGAAGCAGTTATGTCAGTTGAGTTTTATGTTCCATCCTTACGCTTGGCGGCCTATGATCTACAATTAAATTCAAAACAAATCCTAGCCAATCACCTATTCCATCTTGAAAGACTGTGTGAAACTCGTACTATCAGTGTCCATACACAACGGATTCACAAGCAAGGAGTTTAAAGAGGGGGATAAGGTTCTCCTGTACCAAGCTAAGGCACATAAGGGAAAATTGAAATTCACAGGACAAGTCCCATATATTATTGATCAAATCTTTTCTTCAGGATATCCACTCCTTAAAACACTCGAAGGCATCCCCTTAGATTCTATAGTAAATGGAAGTAGACTTAGGCAGTATTATGAGCCCTGCTTCCATCTTGAGACTACTGATCGCATTTGTTGTTCTCTGTGTCTGCATGCATGTACCAGTCCTTTTGTCATTCATTCCAATGTAGTGTGTTTTATTCCTTATTGTTTCCATTTCATTTCTTTTTCTAGATTAAGTATGATTGCTTGCAAGTTCAATGATAAGTAGTAAAGAGAGAATCAGTCTCAAGATCTATCACCAGATCAGCTCTCCATTCACTATAGAAAATAAATATGCCAGAAAAACAATCAACTGAGTCAAAGAAACTCACACAGAACTCGCCAGCCATCAGCCTTCTAGAACACATCTGTCACTAGGGCGAGTTTTGTTACAACTAAGATCAGGCCAAAATTTTGGTTACAGTGAAAATTCATCAATTTAGTGATTTTTGTCACAGATAAAACTCGCGGATACTGCAATGGACATTTTCAGGTCAATCGGATCACATCTGACCCCTGTGCAAGTTTGTTTGGAGAACTTCAAAAAATTAGCAAAGAAAACTCAAGAGAAAAACTCGCACACCCGACAATTCATACGGAACTTGCACAGGCAACCAGGAACTCACTCACAATGTGGAAATGCTAAAATTTGGTTTGGCGAGGTTTCATTGGATTTAATTTTTATCAAAATTAGAGTCAAAATGGGCTAGAGCTGTTAGAAACTTGCACAAACTCGCACAGCTACTTGCAATTATGATCAAAACTCATAGACAACAGTTAGAACTTGCCCAAATTCAAATGTACTTACTGGGAAATTTTCAAGAAAATTTGGTTAAGAAAAACAAACTCGCACAACACCTCTGCCGCATCATCAAACCTCACGGACAAAAAAAAATTGGATTGCCCTCTATACCAACGATTTGTCTGTTAGATCGGCGAATTCCCAATTTTTTAGCTCCAAAAAGGCTATAAATAGGACTCCATTGTCCTTGTGCGAGTTCATTCCACGGGTCTGTTGGGGAGATTATGTTGAAATTTATCAAAAAATTCAGCCAAAATTTTCCAACTCTCAGTGCTTCCTATTATCACCTACGTGATCAAGCAAACCCGTATCCTCTGCAAACTTGATTGCCACACCACAAATCACAATGGCATCTAGTTGGGAGCAGAAATTGGTTTAAAGCGACCTAACTTACGCAAATTCATGATGGAAATTCATTTAGTGGCTATTCCACAGCTTGCAGAGAAGATAGAATCCACTCGAGCGTTCTTGGCCAAATTGAATATCCAACTTCATGTGTGCACTGACCGACAATGGGAATGTGTCGTCGTGCGAGCGGCCTATGACCAGAATCCAGAAACGCATTTTTGGACGCATTTTGAAACGCGTTTCCAACAGCGCAGTGCAACTATGGTTAGGATATATCTGGATTTTATTAAGAAAATTTATTTCTTGGCTACCGTGGAAACTCTTTTTGGTAATATTGCTGTGTTTGCGAAAAAATTTGAGGAAGAAGAAAAGTTTTTTAGCTCACACATCTGGAAAGTTTTTGCGTGTCTAGAAAAAAGAAAATCGTACTTCTTTTGCTAAGCCTACCACTTCGCCCATACTCGATGCACCTTTATTTCCACATCCACTTGTCTTTGTTGATGATCTTGATGAGGATAGCGCATCACAACTTGAGCTATTCTCCCAAGATATTTGTGACATCGGTGCAAGTCTGCTTATGAATTATGTCAATCCAAAAGTTGCCAAATTCCTATGGTTCCTAGCCGAACTATTGAATTCAAATCCGCACTTCCTTCAAACTTTGAAGCCTTTCTATGATGAATTTTCTTGTTCCCCTACCTATTGAACTTTGGGTCATGCTTACTCATCTCATTGATAAAGAGGTACAAACGTGGGAACTTGCTGCTCTGCATAAAAATGCTTTTCTAGAAACTCCCATTGCATTTAACACCATCATCCATATGAACAAGTTCGAAGTTCTTCCAAGCAACCCTGGGCCAGGGTTAGAGGACACTTTGTATGCATCTTCATCAAGCCCGCATATGGAATTGGAAAAGACCCTTCTTTAAGTGTCGTTGTGGTGATAAATGCAAGAGTAACTCCTCTGTTATTTGGTTTGACCACGCAATATGGTTCATAATGAATAATCTTAATAAGTTCTTTTCCAGTGCTTCCCTTCAAAATCAAATCAATGCTTTTTGCCTAGAGATGTGGTCAAAGCCCACCTTACTTTCTTGTTCATTCGCCAACACATGCTTGACACTTCCATTGAGCTATACAAAGATCTTAATACCAAGTTACATGCCAACCATGCCAACCTGGGTGATGCTAAAAATATTCGAGAAATTGAACGTCTCCTAAAAAGACCTAGTCTTTAAAGTGTTACCTCGTCAAAAAAATAAGCCAAGCGCCTCAAATACTAACTGATATATCAATCTTATCCTCATAGGCATATTGTCAATAGCCTCCATGATTAAAAAAATTGGATCCATCCTAGGTAGCAAACGTTTGATTGATCCAATTAGGATTTTGAAAGGTAGGGAGAGCGAAGGCTACAAGCCCCACAACCTGAAGGATGGCAAAAGTGATAAGCTACTAATCGAGCTCGAGTTGAACGAATAGGAGTAGAAGGGTAAAGATTCCTCAATTGAACTTTTCACTCTTTGAGGTGATTCACTCTCTTCCAATTTGTCGTGGTTGCTTGTATCATATTCGGTTTCTGAATCAAAACTACATGTCTCACCCTTCGTCTTGCCCTTGGTGGACTTTGCTTTGGGATCTTGCAAGGACTTCTTTGGTTGAGCACATCTTGTTGATAAAGTTAGTAACACTACCCAACTAGTAGTGTTGGCTTTCATTTTAAGTCTAGCCTAGGTAAGTAATTTGTCTAGTCTTTCAAACATGACATTAAAAGTAAACTTCAAAAATTAAAAGCTAAATATGGCAAATAAGATTTAAAGTTACAGTTGGTAAATCAACAAGGAAACAATATTTTTTTAAAATCTCAATAGATCAACATAATATGAATACCAAATTGTTCAAGGAGAGTTCAAGGGAAATTATTGACTACCAAAAAAGGAAGATTTATATCTATTTTGAAAGCAAACCATCAAATGATCCCAATGATGTTCAAACATTATTATCTCGCGATAACCACTCATTTTCTTTAATGGCTATTTAGCTTGAAACGTACATGCAACACTCAAGTAGTCAAAAGCAATGACTATTGAACCCATAATAACTAGAATAAACTTGCTGAAAAGGAGTTAATAATGTGAAAATTATTAATTGCCACAAAAAAGATTTCAATTTAGTTTTTCAAAACAGCAAAAGACCTCAACTCAAGTTCATTTTGATTTGTTCATCTCAAGACAACTAATATTTTTCTCCTATCTTTTTTCCAACAAGATATTAGAGGGTCTAAAGTCATGGTCATTGCTTCCATAAAATCTCGGATAGGGGTCATTTTTAATCCACATGGTAAATCTAGCACATCTAATGACCTTGTCAAATGATGTTTCAATATGAGATGTAGCTAGTTTAGATAGTAATCCAATGGGATAGGACGATGCAAATGACTGTTAAAATAGAGCTGCTTGTGATAGACAAAGTGGACAAGATAAATTGACTAGAAGTGATGAACTATATCAAATTTTGCTACAAAAACCTGTGGGAGACGAGCATCCAATAGAGAATGTGCCACATTTCAATTTCTTCTATGAATCTATCTAGTATGTTTTTTGGGTTGTCATGGTTCTATATAGCATCAAGAATTTTGAAAGTTTTTATCATGCTTATATGCAAAGAACGTAACCATCATCTGATTTATTGTTACATAACAAGCAAGAAGCACTAAAAGTTTGCTTAGTTCGGCCAGCATAAAGACAATAGGTGGAGAGATATAAGTAAACAATGTAGGTGTACTTCTACAAATGGTCACTAAACTTAAGCAAGAGCACAAACCAGATTGCAAAGCATCCAACCTCTAGAAGCTATCATATAAGTCATAATATTATCAACATAATCATCACATGAAGCTTGGTATGGTGTAAACATTGGCAACATGCATCTTATTGAAAGAACAAAAATATTACGCTATGATTCAAAATTCTGTAATTATGGCAACTCTATGGTAACGAGTCCAAAAGAACACGACAACTTCAACATCATTTTAGTATCTAACGAACAAAACAAATACACATGTTCACACCTTGATCCAACATTTCACTTCAAAAAGATTGATACTCAATATCAAAATTACATTGTGACAATGTAAAAACATGCAGTGCAAAGAAAAAGCCCCCAAGTCATTCAAACAATGTACTTCAGATTGAAAACAGGATATTTAACACGGAGATCCATAGGATGCAAAATTTTCTGAATAGATTCACAAAGTAAAGTCAACAACCATATTTTCTCTATTCACTTTTATACCTAAACATTGAACTTGTATTGCCAAAAGAATCGATTATTTAACTTTCAGACTTAAAGCTTCGCTTTGCTTCCTCAAGAGAGGAAAAAGAACCGAAGACTGACTTGCAAGTCAGGGACTTCCATAAGCAACTTTACCCATGTGATGTTGAGTGTAGTACCTTACCTGCAAATAAAAGGACCGAGTTCAGGAAAGGATAACATACAGATCTAACCAGCTCTCGCAAAACACCAACAAATACAAATAGCCCAATTGTTGAAATTCATCTTTTTACTGTTTCATTTTAAATTTATAGGATTTTTATATGACTCAAAATCAGCTACTTTTTATAAATCTTAGGTTTTAAGGTTTTATTTTAACCTTTTACCGATTCCATAAAAGGTTTCTGGGTTTTTTATAAAGTTAGTTTGAAACTTTTTTTACAAGCACTGGATCTAACCAAGCAACAATAAAAAGCATCACAGAGATAAGCTATCAAAGCAGGGCCTAAAGATTCCCTTATTACAAGAAAAAACAAGCAAATATTCAGTCTTAGATCATGAATAAAAAATCCCATTACTTCCTACGTTCCAAACATCGAATTTCCTTCTAATAAGATTGGAAAAACAGTGGCTGCATTCTTACCTGACTATCTGGCACAAACTGCAGCCTTACGGCAGTGATCTTTGCACCACAGAACCCTCTAATTTTAGGGATGCTCATTGCCCTCACTTTCACTATAATTGATCGGAGACCCTGCATACACCAGTATGTCATAGATCGGAATTTATGAACAGATCTCTCTGGCTTTCTAACTAGAGGCTTGCAGTAAAAGCAAGGGATGGCTCCTAGTAATAAGTAAGAATAAGACAAATAATCAATAGCAAAGTAGTTCCAACTGCTATTAAAGTGCAATCAAGCCATGAGATGCAAAAATAGCAATGCAGCTAAGGAGCATGGCTTACAGAAGGATAGCCCTGAATAAATCCTTCAAACTTTTGCCATTCGCCTTGCTTAGCAGGCAATTCTCCTGATGCCCTGAAAGAACAGAACAATTTCCAATGTAGACTGAAATTACCTTCTACCACGTCACATACAAAAGCAGATTCTAGCTACATTGATTCGAGCTTCAATGCAAAGGAGTGGCAAGTACCATTCATAGAGAGGATTCTTGAGCTCATCACGCAATACAAGCTTCACCTTGAAGAGTGCTGCAGTATTTTTTTCGCCTGCATACCACACTGACAGAAACAAAGGTGGGCTAGCATTCAAAAACCTGTTCGAAAACGTCTGCAATCCAACATACTGCTGCAATTTCCCCCAGTCATAGGATGTCGCCACCACAGGCGCATGTGGAGCAGCAGGGCAGGGGGGGCAATTCACGGGGGGCTGCTCCCTCACAATGCCATCGCCGCCCCCCCTCTGGAACACGGACCCCCCCTCTGCAGCCCAGTGACAGTAGGGTTTGTATTCATCATGAGAATGATCATAAAGACAAGTGATACGATCCAAGAGCAGGCGATGGCGGGTCTCCCAGGGTCGCAGCACCTGCGCCTTCAGCCTGTCTGCCTCGATGTGATGAAGGCGCTCGAAGTGAGGGCTAGCAACGAGATTGGATCCATAGACTGATGCGAACAGAGCTTTCCATCCACCAATTTGGCGCAGGGCGTCCACAGGCTTAAGGCCAGAGCCCTCACAGAGGTGGCTCCAGAGAGCAGGATCCTTGGCTACCTCGTTCCATGCCCGGCACACCAAGGCGCAAACGCCTGCGATGTGCTGCGCCGGCAGCAGAGCCAGGATTTTGGCCAAAATGGCTTCCGGTAGACGCTCGCAGTGGCTTAAACCTCCTGCTGCCATCGCCATCCCCATTGCCTCCTCCTCGTTCTCTTTTCCTTCTTCTGGGCAAGCAAGCAGATTGAAAAGAGAGAGAGAGAGAGAGAGAGAGAGAGAGAGAGAGAGAGAGAGAAGAATCAGAAGAAGAAGAAGAAGAAAGGCGATGGCGATGGCGATGGCGGGAGGAGAGGGAGGGAGGGCGATTTCGAAGATCAAAGGCGGCTAATGGCGCGAAATTTTTCACACTCACCCAATTGGATGCTCGCCACGCGTCGGACTGTCACGTGGCGATTTTTGAGTGGCTTATCCTTCACAATTGCTCAGATTTGGATGGCTTAGATGATATCCAACGGTGCCGGACTCAAGCATTTCAATGGCTGATAATTTGCAAGCGCCCAGATCGGTGCCCGCAGAAAAATTGTGGTCTCATTGGTGCTATGTCTTATTGGTGTCCGCAAGAAATGGCGTCGTTGCTTGTTGGACAGTAACAAAATTTTCTCGAGCACCTTTCCATTAGGGCACGGGCCGAGCAGTGGTGCCACATGGCGTGTTCCCAATGGGCCCAGGCCAAAAACCCCAAACAAGTGGCAGCCCATGCTCTAATGCTCCATTGTTGAGGATAGATTAAAATTCAATCATTTTTGAGAAGGCAGGCTTTCACATGCCACAAGTCCTTGGACCATGTTACGGTGGTTTTGGCTCTCTCCAATGCTAAAAATTGGAAAGGTTTTTTACGCTCCTTTAATCATTGGCTATTCTTATTTCATTATATTTTTTGGCATATTAGCATCTTATTGGTGAAGAAGGCCAATTTTTTATGCCCTTGATCTAGTATGTTTAATAATGGGCATGCACCAATAGGTTGTTGTGCGTAGCGGTCAGCTTTCTCTCTCTCACCACTCCCTCGGCTTGAGAGAGAAGCATCATGTTACGCATAGTAACCTTATGCTCTTGCCCAATTACTCTAGTCCTTATTTCATAAATAAGGTGATCAGAATATCATGAGAAGAATCTTTGGTGAACATGGCATTCATATCAATAAAAATTAAAAAATTAAAGGATTGCATTTAACAAAAATCCAATAATTAAAAAGCCTCATTTTTATGCTCAAACTCTCTTGGGAGTGACACCTCATTATTGGTGAATCTCAAAGTTGGAAAGGGGGGTCTTCATAGATAGAGATTGTGGCTCTCGCTAAGAGGTGGAACGTTGGTTTGGCATTGTCAACATTTTTAGTGCCATATGTCGGCATCTAAGGTTGTCTCGTGTCACTGATCTAAATGTGCACCATCGTTGTTACTACAACTTTATTATACAGATTCGCTATTGTTTTACATCTTTTGGCATTCTTGTTAATGAAATTAACTCTCGCTCCTCTTACGCAAACATCATTATAAAGAAAAATGTATGGCTATCTCTAACGCCTTAATTATTTCTGAAGTCTCTTCATATCAGATTATCAGCATTAGAGGATTGCATGGCTGTCTCAGACGCCTAATCGTTTCGGCAATCTCTCTTTCATGGCAGTCTAAGACTCCTACATTGATAATCTTATTCAACACAAAAGAACAGCTGATAATCTCCATTCTCTAAGTAATCCACGATCCTGTTAAACACAATTATTACTGTTCTTTCATTATCATTATTGTTGTCTTTCACTGTGGTATTAGAGCTGATAATTTCCATCTTACGAACCACCAACAAGATTGGTATCAGAGCTTCACACCAACAGAATTGGTATCAGAGCCCTGGTTTATTGGATTAGTAGAGTCTAGGATTTATAATGGGTTTCATAAGAGCTGGTTCATTGTATTTGTGTTCAATCTTTGTTCCTCGATTTTAATGGAAGGTTCAACCTCAAAGATCCGCTTGATTAACAAATTCAACGGAGATGACTTCCACATGTGGAAGTTCAAGATGAGGATGATCTTAATCGAGAAGGAGCTAGGCTTAGAGAGGCTGACCTTACTTCTGCTTTCTTCTTCAAGAAGCTAAAATCTATGCATAGATGCGAAGACTCTCTAGGCCTGACTCTCTAGGCTTGACTGTTAACGACTCTTCTTTATCTTCCTCTAAGGCCATGTGTAGCGCTTTCCGCCATCATTTTTTGTCTCCTTATAATCCTCATGTTTCTCGACCCACCCCTTCCAATCAGGACTTGTCCCTTTACTACTCTTTTTCTTCTCCTCTTTCGTCAGATGAATCCCTTTCTATTTCCTCCTCCCTATCCCTTGAAGAACTGAAAGATGCGCTTAAGTCTCTTAGCAGAGATAAAACCCATGGCCCAGATGGTGTTACTCCGGATTTTTTCTTGGCGCATTGGGATATGGTTGGTTCGTCTATCCTTCTAGCCATTAATTCTGCTCTCTTGTCTGGCTCCTTCTCTCTCTCCTTCTCCTAAGGGCTCCTCAAACTTGTCCCTAAGATTGATTCACCCTCTTTCGGATCTCTAACTTACTATGCTCAACACCTCTTACAAAATTTTGGCAAAAGCTATTGCCAAAAGAATTGCTCCCCTCCTTCCTTCTCACCTTTCTAGATGCCAATCAGGGTTCATTAAAGGCAAGTCCCTCTTCGACAATATTCTTAATGTTTCGTCTACTATTGATTCATCTCTTTGTTACAATTACCTTGCTTTGATTACTAAAATTGACTTTGATAAAGCTTTTGATCATATTAGCTGGCATTATCTCCTCGCCTGTTGTTCTTTTTTTTGGTCTTCCTACCTATCTGATCAATCTCATCCGTGCTCTTTTCTAGCCTGATACAAATCTAGAAGGTGAACTAGTTGAATTGGGAGAGCTGATGGTTTTTGAATTTGAATATCAATGATAGCCTTGTATCTCATCATTGAGTTGTTGGAACAATTTGAGTAGCTAATAAATGTGATTCTTATTAAAAAATATTGTTTGATGTGTCTTAGTACAAAGTTCCAAATATCGTTGAAATTTCATGTATCCACAACACTTCTCAAAACACCTATAGATTTGTCTTTATTACAAAGTAGTATATGAATCCAATTATTAATGATCTAAGTGTTTAGGATTTATATTCCATATTCTTATTTATTTAGGTGTGACAATGGACAATTTAGTATTGTAGCACTTCACATTTTTAGGTTTATTCTTTATATGTAGGTTCTAAATGCTACAAACAAATTGCAACTCACAATTCAAAGTGCTAAAGGTATTGTAGATTTGATATCTTACAACAGTTCCTTGATTCAGATACTCAAAAATCAAAACATGAATAATCGAAATATTTTTTTAAAAACCCACAAGAACATTGTGGGGTATGCCAAAAAGGTCATGCCACATCTGTGGATAACTTTTGTGGATAATTAGAATTGAGTACCCATAGATTTACAAATATGTTTGGAAGATGTTGGAGTAACTTCTAAATCATTTACCATGCTATTGTGATGCATAAACATGATAGAACTCATGTTTAAATGACCTAGATGTTGGTGTCATAATTGATTTTTTGCAGCTGAAGTATATCTTTTGTTATCAAGGCATATTTGCAACTAAAAATATACAAATGCAAATTTTTAAACAAGAAGAACCGAGCTGGCATCTAAGATTATTATTACACTATTTTGAATCAACCTTAATAGTGTATCTTGTGCCAGGTATCTTGCTAACTCACAATACCTTCCTGGTTAAACTAGGCACAAACAATACATTTGATATGAGTCTAGCATTTTGAAATTTTATTTGAATTGTACCTTGTCCTTTAACTCAATGTGAGTTGGAATCTCCATGCTAAATGTTCTTGTTGGTGAAGGAATGTGAGAAGTTAATAAACCACTCACATTTGGAAATCATATGTTGTGTGCACTTTCAATGAAATATAATTGAGATCTTTAAAATTATAATTCACAATTTTGTGATGAGTGATTATAAATGAATGAAATGATGTGCACAACTCGTCTTATCTTGCACAATTGCAATTTATCAATGTTGGTAATGCCTACAACTAAAAGATTTCTTTTGCTTGGTCAATTTGTGGTGTGGTCACAATTGTTATGCATGCAACTCCATTCTCTAACATCACAATTAATGATTACTTAGGCAACTATTTATTTGAAAATCAATTATATCATGCTTGTGTGTAGAAGAGCTAAACAAGGTAAACCTTTTGCATAGTTGAAAATGTTGTCGAAGCTTAAATTATCTACATTTGATTATTAAGCAAGCCTTTGACACATTTGTAGAACATAGTCTTTGAATTCGTATATGGGAGGAAGCAGGATACTTTAAATTGATCTACTCCCAGCTCAAAAGAAAGTTTTTGTAGGTGGGACATTAGTTGTGAGCTTTAGATTGCTCAATCTTTAATGTGTTTTTAGAATTTGTTGATGGGTGGCATTGTAATAAGAATTGGCTTCTCTATTGAGCCTAAAGGAAAAAAAAACATTGAATCTCTTTGAGGGTAACATTTCTTCTACGCTAAAAAAACATTTATCAATTATGAGCTCTTTGCTCTTTAGTAATACCCGCGTTGATGATCTTTCTCCTAGATGCAACAACTTTTGGCTAGTGGATGACAATAAGTTCTTCAATACCCCTTTGTATCCTTTGTTACATCTCACTATGTTAATTTTTAACAACTAAAAGTAGATGCACATGTGAGTCGGAATTTTAAATTCAACTTTAAATTCATTTATTCATCATTGAACATCTACACTGAACAATTACATATCGTTGATTGTTGTCTCTTTCTCAAAATTGTCTTATAAAGATATTCCCATAAAATTTTAAAAAAATTAGAGGTTGTAATAACTATAGATCCTTTTAGTAATGTTCTCTCTCTCTCTCTCTCTCTCTCTCTCTCTCTCTCTCTCTCTCTCTCTCTCTCTCTCTCTCTCTCTCCACAATTCATAATCTACAGATCACATCTGGTTGACATGTGTGTAGTGTACACTCTTTTTAAGAATGTAGAGACTTTGGTTGGGAGCATTAGCTATGGGGCTTCTATTGCTCCCTCCTCTCTTGGTTGTCTAGGAGTGTTGGATTCAACTTTAAAAGACAACCTCCTCCTAAGTACAAGAATTGAGAAAATATAAAGTTTTGACCAACCTTGGAAAGCACTGCTACTCTGCTATTCTACCTCTTCCTTTTGTCCAAGCCTAGCTACTCCCAAACCTACTATGTTTGGTTCGTCTCTTTATTTGAGGCCATTTAAACTCATAGACAACCCTTCTCTCAAATGTCCAACCTCTTTACTTCTCGTCTCTTTTAGCCACATATCCCAAATGAAGCAATCTTAGTTCTGAAATATCCTACTACACAGAGACCAAAAAAAAATTCTTTATCATGTGGGAGCTAGTCCCACTATCAAACCACCATGTGTCATTGGAGTAGCTCTTGATTGTTGATGTAGACGCCATCAAGGATGAATCCATTTCATCCTCCTCTTCCTCAAGGGTAAGGTTGTCTTGCTTGCTATCACCTTCTGCATTCTTCTTTTTGTAGCACTCAGATGCAAAGTGCCCCTTCTTTCCACAAAAGGAGCACTTTAGGTTGGCCTTGTTCTTCTTTCCACCTTTAGAGCTTGATGCTTGATCATCACTCTTGGTCTCCTTGTGTTGGATCTTCTTCTTGGACTTTGCCTTGACTTTGCTTGAGAAGTTGGCCTTCTCATGAAGGATTCTACTCTCCTTGGCCACAAGCACACTATGGAGCTTGTTAATAGAAGGTAGAGAATCTACAACACTTTGTACTAGATTGGAGAACTCATCTCCAAGACCATTTAGGATGATTTGCACAAGCTCATCATCTTGGTACTCTCACTTATGATGGAAAGTTCTTTATTGAGAGATTTTATCTTCAAGACATACTCTTGAGCACTCTCATCACTACCTTTAATGCTATGAAGAACTCTATTCCTTAGCATGAGCACTCTAGAGGTATTTTTGGATTCATAGATCCCTTTTAAGGAGTTCCAAGCCTCCTTGGCCGAGGTACAAGATGCAACTTCTTTAAGAAGTTCATTACTAACATTCATTTTAAGACAATGTAATGCTAGCCTAGATCTTTTCTTGCACTTCACTAGATCTTGTCCTCCTTGAGGCTCTTCCTCTCAATTGAAAAACTCAGATTTGACTCTTGGAAGTGCCAATATGCCTTCCTATGGTGTTTACAATGTATTTTAGTCTCTCTCTTGAGCTAAAAACATAAGCCTTAAAACTCACTCTCAATGATTTGGAGGTTTAACAAACATCTAGCAACATTCCACATCAAATCTACAATGAGATCAATGGATTTTCACAAAGCAAATCACTAGTTTCACTCTTCACAAATTGTTTGAAGTACAAATATCGAAAAATCACTAAGATATGGTGAAAGTACAACTCCAACAGCCTCTCACACGTGTGAGAAGTACACATGAACTATACACACTTATTTGAACTTCAAATCCTCAAGTAAACTATTGGTTAAGGTCACCCTCCTTCAAATTGATTTTAGCACCAATGCTTTTAGCAAAATGAGATATTTGGATCATCATCAAAGATTTTAGACTTGGCTCTGATACCATGTCAAATTTCAGATTAAGGACTCATTTTGATCCACAAATGATCAATAAGAGTGATTGGTAACTTGATGAGATGGACATAAAGCAGGAAAAACATACGACTATACATAGCGACAGTCAGAGTGGCATTCAGCTAGTGAAGACTCCAGTGTTTCACTCGAGGACCAAACACATTGATTACTATCACTTCATAGGTGAAAGGTTGTTGAGTAAAGAAATAAATATTGTTCATTGTAGTACATATGAGCAATTAGCTAACATTTTCATTAAGCTACTCGTTAGAGAAAAGTTTGATAAATTTAAATCAAAATTTTCTGTACTTAAAGTTTGTTAATTTTGATGCTATGTATATGAATGTATAAAAAGTAGATTCTACTTTTTGTTAGAGTTAGAATTAAAGTAGAACTATTGTGTTACTGTATTGTGGTGGATTAGGACTAGTTGGCCTCGCCACGAGGCAAGTCAACGGGACACGAGTCATGTCAATGGCAACCTGGGCCATGCATGGGTTGCCAAAAAGAAGCTATATGTACAATGTATTTTGGTTTTTAGAAATATAGTTGTTATGTGAGCTTGGTGTGTGAGAGTGCTTTTTGTGTATGTTATTGTGTTGCATGATCTATGATCCTGTTTTAAGCAAATTTTAACTATAACAAGCACATTCATCGATATACTTATTAGGTGGTCTGCGCTTCTTGTTGATCTTCTAAGAGACGAATGAGATTGATAACCATTTCCTTGGTTTTGTTGTTATTGAGCCCCAACATCTTCTTTTGATTCACTATTGATAAGTTGTTCGCCTGAGGTTGACGCATTAAAACCTTGATAGGAATAGTATCGGACTCTAAATAATAATCTTTCTCCTAATGCATGACTATACCTATGAAATTCGAACAAAACTATCGCAACTATTACCACATTCGAATTCTAAGTAATCCTAACTTTGAAATCATCAGAATCTATTAGATTAATTTCGTAGAAAAACATAACAAAATAAACATTGATGTATCGAATATAGTAATATTGAAGTATTCGACAGTTCAAACAAAACAATAAGAGATCGTAATAAGATTACAATACAACAGAGAAGCATTCGATCATTCTGACATAATATTGAATGCGATGAAACTGTATGATCAATTCAGTAAGTAGCATGTACAAATCAAAAGAATTGTGAGCATAAATCAATAGTGGATGCAATTGCGTACTCAAAACTATCTCTGAGTATCTAGTTAACTCTGTCTAACACTTTCGCTAATAAGCAAAAAGCATTTCTAGCAATAATCTCTAGGATTAATATGCAAAAAGAGGAAGAAATTAACCTAGAAAGTTATCAAATTTTTATACTAGCTATGAATGCCATTTATGCTTATCCAAATGACAGTTGAAGACAGTTGTCTGGTTGTAGATAGCAATGGAGTTGTTACGTCCATGTCTAGTATGTGGGATTCGGAATAATTCCTGACATGGATAGTCGGTCACTCCAGTGTATAAGGTTATTGGTTATGCCTCGTCATTCTGAGCTTGGCCAGTAATGTAATTAATAAACTTATGAGGGCCCAGACCTATATTTCGACATAGGAGCACTTGCATAGTGTTTCACTGCTATAATGCAAGGATAGGAGGTCAATTGCTAATTCAGGTTGCATGAGGATCCTAAGAGAGAATATCACACATAGGAGAATAGCTATAGGCGTAAGTGCAACTTGTGAATAAAAATAAAAGGTTTTTTCATATAGGTCAAAGGTGAGAATTGGAATTATGGGACAAAATCATCTAGTCTAACATGTGGCTTGCTACGAAGCTTTTGGCTCTTTTGACACACATGTTTGGCATTATTTTTATAAAAGCGTGTGTGCACAAAATACTTTGCCACATTGTCAAGGACTTTATTGCAATAACTCTTTAGATTAACCTCTACATTGTAAAAAATCTATGCCAACCACTGTGTCACAATTCTTACACAACTAACCTTTGAAAGTAGCAAAATTACCTTGTATCATAGAATCACTTTTGTATTGAAGAAATTTTATTACAACGATGTAGTTACAAAAGGAAAAGGAGACGATCTCCCCGTGCGGAATTTATAGACCTCTCTTTTAAAGAAAAAGTATAAAAACAAAAATTACAACAGGAAAATCCATCTCCTTTGGCCCTTTCGCCCTCGGCGGATGCCCTTCCTAGATGGAAACCTCTCCTATGCCTGATGCCCTTAGAGGGGACCTTCCCGTGTGTAATATACGCGTACAATGTTGGATGTTTTACACAAAAGACTCAAAACACGTGTACCAATCAAAACGCATTGAGCGTGTTTCTCTTGTCCTTCGTCTCTGTGTCTCGTCCGTTTTTTCCCGTTCATTTTGGTTGTGTTGTTGTTGTAACGGTGCGTTTGTGCAGCAGTAGAGCATGGCGGACGCTCCAGCATCACAATCAGCTGAAGCTGTGCCCACACCTCCTCTTCCTGCTCCCACAGGCAATGCTCCTTCCTCGTCCTCTTCATCATTCTCTCAGAATTTTGCATTGATCTTTGGCAATCATAAATTACTCATACTGGTTTGAGAGTAAGGATATTGTTGCTAGCTAGCTAGCGACATCATGATTGATAAAATCCTTCGTAGTTCAATGATTGGAGTGTGCGTAATTATATATGAGATCTACAACTTCTTCTTCTTCTTGTGCAATTTATTATGTTGTTAATGGAGAGATCTACAGCTTCTTCTTCTTGTGCAATTTATTATGTTGTTAATGGAGAGATCTACAGCTTCTTCTTCTTGTGCAATTTATTATGTTGTTAATGAAGGTTAGCGGATTGGCCAAGATACTTGAGATAAAGATTTTGTAGATATTAGTTATAGGATATTGAGAATAGTGCCACAACAAGATACGTAGGCTTTGAACGTGGAAAGCTTGAGAGGTTTTTTTTTTTCGTTTTTTTGCTGCAGATGGACAACCTAGTGAGGCTGTTGCCGAAGCTGCCCCACCGCCTGCTTCTGCCACCGGCCCTTCGTTTGCTGAGGCATGGTTCGATGATCCTGTTGAGGTGATTTAAACTAAATCAAACTTTCTTACAACACTACAAACGGTAAAATCGGAAGTCGGAATGAGTTGTAGTACGCATTTCAATGTTAATCAACCTTCTATCTAGCCAAGAACTTCCATGTTTATAAGTATTGATACGTGAAGTTGCCATAAGAATACTTTTCACCTAAGTTTTCGCAAGAGTTGCTTTACTGATTGAGACATAAAGCTTGCCTCGACCTTCACATAGGATTGGGCTTTTTATTCCCTTCTTGTTAATCTCTCTATGTCTACACCGTCTCTCAGTCTTTTATCAAGTATTTGATGCTTATTTGGCTTTTTTTTTTCTAAAATAAAGACTCATAAAGATTTCTTGCAATGTGCCAAGACATTTTTTTGAGCTCAATTAATGGGAAACCAATCAGCTTTGGATAAGTTTTTCAGAAGTTATTCATTAAGTTTTGCTCGTCAAGAAATTTCGCAGTCATCGTTTTTTTCTCGCAGTTCTATGTCCATAAAAACTACTTTCTCTTTATGGAGATACACGAAAACTGTAATTGTCATTTTTGTAGGGAGAAGCAGCACAAAAAGCAGCCTTAGAAATGAATGAAAGAATAGAGGTCAAAGCTATGACAGTCCGGCAATATCTAGTATTCCCTCACCTGTCCAAACCCTTGTTAGCATCGTCCCTTTTCCAAAGAGATGAGACTTCTTGTCCTAGGTAATAGAGAATATCTGAAGCTTCATACCATTAAGAGACTGGGTATTGTACCAAATTTTTCATTGCAGGAGTCCACGGTGGTGCCTTTACTCTTGCAAGGGTTGCAGTATCTTGTGCTCGAGAGGTACTTATGAAGTATTTACCACAAATCAGTGTTTTTTTACTTGATTGCTCAACTTCTCAAACTTCCTTTAGATTCAAAGACGTTTTGGTTTCTTTAATTCGAATATTCTTATCAATTCGGCTTGCAACATGAATCTTCAAAAGAAAAGGAATTCAAAGAACTAAAGCATTGCTCATTTTTCTATTTAACGACCTGGAAATTGTTCGAATGTAGTTTATTTACACTTCAATTTAGTTTATTTACACCAAAAGTAGTTCTGGGTTTTTCACCATATTGATTCAGTCAGCTTATCTGTGTGTGTACTCTCGTATATGTGCCAATCTCTATCTACTCGTTCATTCATGGGGCAAGTATGTACCTGTTTAAGTTTGAATAAAGAGAGGAGTGGATGCTCACAATTCTCAACTCGTCGTGGACAAACTAAATTTTTCAGGTTGTTCGTGTGAATTATCCTCTGATATTTCTCTTATATCTTGCTCATACTCAGATTCCTCTCATTTTTTTTCTCTTGAATGTCCCATGATGCTGTTAACTGGAGTGAATTCCTTATCTCGGGGAGTGGAAAGAGAGCCTAATTCACTTACAACACACCCGACATTCTCTCAATCCTTCTGAATAATGGTCCAATTTTCTTAAATAAGATTTATTGACCAAACAACTGCTAGATAGCTTTTGAAGCTAATCAATTTTGGCAGCTATCCCATAGGCTGCCTTCAGCTAGGGAATATGATTGAAATAGGTTTACTACATTGTTAGTTGGATATGGATCTCCCTATTTCTGGAGTGCAGCATATTGAAGAAAGTCTTTGATAAAAAAAAAACACTTATATTTTATAGGTTATTGTGCGTGGATGGCCTTTCAAGTAACAGGTTCCTTGGTTGACATTATAAAGTACATGTTTTGATTCAAACTGTCATAAAGAAACACAAAATGCTGTAATTTCGTGCTTCAGAAATACAAACCTGATGCTTCCTTTTAGCAAGGGGTGGAGTGTGAGATCTGATATCGACTGCTTGTGTTCAACATTTTACATTTGTAAGCTTCAGAGTTCAAGTCCTTTGTGGCTTGTACTTTTTTGAGAATACTATCATCCCCGAAATTTCAAACTGCTAATAGTAAGAGGCTGAACTTGAAAAAGGTGAGCTATAAGTTCTCCAACTGTCCAGAGTGACAACATTTTTAATGTGAATAGACTTCATTCCAAAATTCTGATTTACTTTGCATGAGATATGGTTATAAAGGAGTAAGATAAGGTGTAAAGGTTTGGTATCGGTGTTGACAAATGGCAAGTTTCAGCCTTTGGGTGGTTCTTTATTGGTTGTTATCATAGGCTTGATATATTGATAAGGATTGTAGACAAGGATAGTTTTTATATACTATTAGTTTAGTATTTTTGCAAAGTTTCATAAGAGAATTTGAATGGAGGAGAGATTACATTCCATACATAAAGGACGAGTTCGTAACATTATACAATAATGTGGTGACAGGCCAACAAATCCAGTTGAATATTTAGCTGCGTTTTTACTGAAAAATAATCCTCACAAGCTAGAGCCTCCTCTTGAAGTGAAGGAACTTCCTAAAGAAGGTGAAAGCAAAGAGGCAGAGCCTGCATCAACTTTTCCAGATCCAATATTCACAGCTAGACCAGTTGAAGTTAAAGCTCCTTCTGAGGCTGACTAAGCAACCACCTTCAGCTTGATGCACCAACAAATATTTTTTAAATATCAACTCAAGTCTATTGTCTCCCAATGCCTGGTTCTGAATTCAGTCTTTCTATAGTCCTTCATCTTGTATGAACACTGGTTACTGGCGAAAACATCAGATTGCCATCAATGCTTGATATGCAAGAATGAAATTTTAACCATTATTTGCATAAGATACTTTCCTTCCAGGTATTAAATAGTTTCTTTATCATTTGGAGTTAACATACTCCTCTACTTCTTTTGGATTGCTATGGTGAAAACAAAATTTGAGTGGGTTTAATAACTTTAATTTATGAAATGGAAGAGTAAAAGGAAGGTTTATGCATGGAACATGCAAGGTTAAAAGGTACTCCAGTGAGTATTGGCAAGACTTTAGACTACCTATATATTTTGAAGTTAAGGCAAGATTCTTAAACTAGTATTTGTAACTGATTTTGATTATATCATTTTTATGCAAGTGAAGGATTTGCATGGGAGATAACTATTCATTATAGAAGAGGCTTAAATAGTACAAAGATTTGGATTCTTGAGAAAATAACGGCCAGGTGGATTACGAGACAAAGTTTCCGGAATCTAACTTATCTCCACTTTCTTTTATCAAAAATTTCATGTACATCGTTGATAAAGAGGATCATGAGTTGGAAAAGTCACCTCACCTTTTCTCTTGCATATTATGAATCCAAGAGTCCAGAAGAAATTCGCAAAAGCTTAGGCCTTATCATGTACACTAGGCCAATCCTAGTTAATGTCATTGAAGTAAAACTTAACAAAATAGATATAAGTTGACAAAAGAAAAGGGAAATTTTTGAGGAGGTTCTCTAATCTCCCATGATTGATAGGGGTGACTATACTTGATGAATTCAAGTGTCTAGAATTGTTTGGATCTACATAAACAATATACTTTCTTTGTTTGTAAGAGCAACATTAAAAGAATCCACTAATGGGAGGAAGTGGATAAGGAGAACAAAGTTTCCCTAGTGAGAGATGAGGTGATATGAGCATTGATAGAGAAAATACTTTCCTGTACAACGAGATATTTCAAAACTAAAAATTCTTCATTTTGGGGTTAACAAGTGGGCTAAAAGAGATGAGAGCATGTCATTAACGAGGTTGAGAAGTCAAGAGGTTGGACATTTGATGTTAGCTTTTAGCAATTTTCACATTGTTAAGCAATTTATTTGGTATTTATGTGGATCCACACGTGTGAAATAACACTTGTAATATTCAGATCCATTGTACTTAGATTTTATTTGAGTCAAAAGTCAAATCTCTTAAATTGTAGGAGTTATCTCCTAGATTGTAAGAATCTAGAAGGTCAACAATAACCACCAATGGATGATGTGGCAATCAACTCTAAGAACTGAGCTAGAATGCTCAAGAGTGTTCAAGCTTGAAAGCTTCAGACAGATGCTAACTATTGTTTCCAATTAATCTATCAAATTAAAAATGTAGAAGTATGATCAACTATTTATACTAAAAAATTAGGTTGTCAATTGCGTCATCCAGTTGGTTGCGATGTGCTGGCATTCGTCCATTTAGGACTTCCCAGAAATTCACTTGCTGATAAATTAATGCAAGTCAGTGGCTTTAATTCCAAGAGGAATGTTAATTGTCACTCTGCAAAAATGAACTGTTTGTCGCACAGTTCGCATTTTCTCGAAATATGCGACAAATGCGAAAACCCGAAGTGTCCAAAGTCTTCGAAGTAGTCGAAGTGGCCGAAGTATGTCGTTGTGGCTGAAGCGACAATAACCACCTGTGAACCATTTCCGAGTAGTTCTGTAGACTGTGTAAAAACACAAGGAAAATTACAAATCTGGATAATCAGTTCAATGAAGATTAAAAATCAATTAGTCGATTTTTAGGAGAATAATCCAACATAATAGATTTGTAGAAACATGTTCTTGAATTGATTTGAAAGGTATTCTAGTTTGCTTTTCTACTATACAACTTTTGCAGATTGGAGGGTCGAAATTTCTACTTTGATAATCAAGATTAAGAACTAAAGAATGCTTAGACATATTTGCAATAGATGCATGATTCAGGTGCCCAAGTGGCAATGCCCTATTCGTCTCAATCAAACGGCTTAGCCGAGAGGAACAATCGTACCATGGTCGAGTCAACTAAATGCATGCTGGCTCATGCATCTTTGAGTTTATGGGCTGAAACAGTTTCCACTGCAGCTTACACCCAAATTTTTGTTTTCGACTAAGGCCCTCTCAAGCAAAACACCCCATGAGGTTTGGACAAGATCTAAGCCTTCATTGAAGAACCTATGAGTATTCGGTTGCATTGCCTATGCACATATCTCGAAGGAGACAATGAATGACTTCCAAAGTCTAAAGACCATCCTAATCGGTTATACCTCCTCCAACAATACCTATAAGTTGTTAGAATTATTATTCATGGGCAATGCCACTTTGTTATTTATAGACATACTTGAAATTTATTAATAAATGTAGTAAAGGTCCAATGTGCCTTAAGTCAAGTTTAATATATTTTAGGCCCCATCCCAATGTGAAATGGGCTGAGGTCTTTTATGAAGAGGTGTAACCTCCACCTCTCTCTCACGTACCGCATTCCTCTCATATTGTGGTGTGCAAGTTTATGGAATAGAGCAATGATGTTCTCTCTCTTCTCTTGTATTATGTGAATGCATATCTGCATGTTCTGATTTCACACACATGGTATCATAGCTACCTATGACTAACACCTGAATGATCCTGGCATGCAGTTTGATTCTAGGAGATTTTGATAGCATTTTGTTTGCTGAGATATTTTTAGAATGCAAAATTTTTTCTCTGTTTCGCTAATAAATCGAGATGAATTCTCTGATTTTCTATTCTTGTTTATGTTTCTAGAAATAGAGGTGATTCTGCTTGTGTGCAGAATAGAATAAAAAAAGGAGAGACAAATCTTTGCTTTCTAAGTTTTGAATGTAAAGATTGCACAGTGAATGAATGGAATTGGGGAATATGTTCTCTTCAAATCTTCCAAATCAGTAGGAACACCAGAATTATAGTAGGTTCTTTATTGCAGACATTCACAGATGCATCGTTGTGATAATTCTTGAAGACCAGAAGTGATTCTCAAGAAAGCTCTGTGTGGAGCGATCTCAAGAAAACTTTGTGTGGAGCGATCTTTGTCATGTCAAGAGGATGCAGATCTGCTTGTGATGAGTAAGCAAATGTCTGTTCTTCAATGGTAGGTCTAAATGAATCAATAAATCCCTGCTACAGAAGCATGAGGCAGAAATGAGAGGGGCGAAACAGTCCATTGTTTGAATATTCACGTGAAGGCTGGCTACAAAAGCTTTGAAAGTAGACTCTGACAGAATTTCAAACGAATTTCAAAAGAATCTATTTTATGCTTTCATCTTTGCCAAGAAGGCTTATCATGAATAGCTCTTGGTTGCTGAGATTACCAATAGTGCCTTTGAGCCGGCTTCCATGATGGCAGCGATCGCAGATCCGTGTAGCATTGTGAAGGTGATTAGGACGTCCGTGTGCAGAAACGCGTGAAGGAGGATGTGCAGTGAGGTTCAGAAATATGGCTGTGGCTGGAGGTCTGACAACGTTTGTTGCATCCGTGTATGTGCATACCATGAAGGCAACGAGAGCTGGAGGCGCATGAAGAGCAGTAGAGGTGGCTACAGGCTCGCGATCCAGTTGCGATCCTCTAACAGACGTGTGAAGAAGGAGGAGGATGACTGATGAGGAATGAGAGAGATGACCCGACATAATTCGAGTGCTCGTGCCAACATAAAAAGGTCAATGCTTTTTTTTTTATGGTTACTTGAAAGTTTTTTGATGGCATTTTCTAAAATTCTAAAAGTTGGGTCCTTAAGGGCTGTCTTCCAAGCTTAGGGACACAGACCCACTGTGTCAAAATTTGGGAAAAACGCAAAACAGAGGCTTAATTTTGCACAGAGAATCCGTATTTGTCGGAACAAAAGTATACATGACTGTTCTACAATGTCTAGAAGCTTCGTTTTGAACCAAAAATTTAGTGATTTGAACATCAACAGAAAAACTTATTAAGTTTTTAGTGTAGAGACCCTCATTTTTTATTAGGGACAGCATAGACACTTTACAAAAAAATGTCATTGGAAAACTTGTGAAAAGTTGAACAAATGTTAGTAATTGATTGTCATGCTAAGTTCAAAACATATATAGAATGAAGTGAATGTGTTTCAAGGAATTAAGAGGTCAAATTGGTTTTACGAACTAACCAAGTGATAAGCCTAGTCGAGGTGACGTCTTATGCCCTCTCCTTCGATTACGTGCTCTGATTATTAGTTAGCTAAGTAAAACAATTGCAAAAATTCCTGAAATTGAATTGATCAGTTCATTTACGTCATTCAATTGGCTATAATGGATCAAAGAACTTCATTTGAAAACATTTGATGGTAAGAACTTTCATACATGGCAAGTCAAAATGAGATTATTATTGACTGAGAAAAATCTGTGAGATCTTGTTGACGGTTCCAAAGCTAAGCAAGAAGATTCCGGTGATTCTTCTAGTATTGATTTGCGTGATAAGAGAGCTGTTGCTTACATTGGTCTTGGTTTGGCTGATTCTCAAATTCATCATTTGGACCTTTCTAAGACTGCTCGTGAAATATGGCAGTCATTGAAAGCTATATTTGGAGCACGTTCTAAAAATAGTAAAATTCTTTTTAAGTAGCAATTTCTCGCTCTAAAGCTAGAAAGTGGAATGAGCTTAAATGATCACGTGAATCGTATGAAGTCAATAATGAATCAGCTTGTTGGAATTGGTTCTAATATTCTCGAAGATGATGCTATGGCCGAAATAGCATGTTGGCTAAGTATAGTAATGTCATTTTTACACTTGAAAACTTGCCTAATCAGTCATTAGAAATGATGATAGCGTCATTACTTGAAGAAGAACGTAGGATGCAACATTTTGTTGTTACAATCTCTTCAAATGAAGTCGCTTTGTTTACTAAATGGAAAGCTAATCAGAATAGTAAATCTGAAAGTGATGAAGGCAGTTCTAAGAGTAAAAAGAATGTTAAGTGCTTTTATTGTAGAAAAGATGGGACATTATAAAAATGAATGTTTAAAGATGAAAGCGGATTTTAAGTCAAAGAAGTCCACTGAAAGTGATAAAGAAAAAGAGGAAGTGAACCTAACAGCTGTAGCTGAAAAGTCTTATGACGAAGCAGATGCTTGGTAATAAGTTTGTGCGCATGTACTTTATCTTATATGGGATTCAGAAAGTTGTTGCAGGATTGCTAAACTTGGAATAGGTATCCTAGAAAATGGTTCCTTGGATGCAGAAGTAAGGTGATATCTTCCATATGAGGCAGTTTGTGGATGCATTTGCAGTTTCAGGGAAGGATATTATCCTTGGCATAGCTCTTGGACATGATGCAGTGAGCAATTTGTTTTGCAGATTCTAGTGGATGTTTGGCTCAAGGGAGGGTGATGGAATTGTTCCACACTCTCCATTTGATGACATCAGATTTTTGCACTAATTGCTAGCATAAATGCCACATCAGTAGAGTTAGGAGTATAATGTACTTTCTGTGTGATGTACTTGCTTAAGCATGAAGTAACACCTCTAACAAAGCTGTCATTGAGGGAGGGTGTTAGAATTACTATTCATGGGCAATGCCACTTTGTTATTTATAGACATACTTGAAATGTATTAATAGATGTGGTAAAGGCCCAATGTGCCTTAAGTCAAGTTTAATATAGTTTGGGCCCCATCCCAATGTGAAATGGGCTGAGGTCTTTTATGAAGAGGTGTAACCTCTACCTCTCTCTCACGTACTGCATTCCTCTCATATTGTAGTGTGCAAGTTTATAGAATAGAGCAATGGTGTTCTCTCTCTCCTCTTGTATTATGTGAATGCATATGTGCATGCTCTGATTTCACACACATAAGTTGTACGACCCCGATATCCAACATATTTTATTTAGTAGGGATATAGTTTTTATTGAGGATCGACTTCAGGGGAAAAGGTAAAGTTTCATACGAACATTTCACACCTGCCATCGACACGACAATTCGAGCCTCCGGCTCCATTATGCCAACAGTCGACCAAATTTTTGATAACAAATCAGAGGAAGATGTTGTTGTTACTGAGCAATAACCCGACCAAGGAATGGATCATCAGCCAATGTGACCTCCAAGAAGATCGAACCGAGTGCGCACACAACCCACAAGGTGTATTCATGAGTCTGCCTATCTTTAATGTAGGAACCGACTACACTCGAAGAGGCACTTAGCCAATCAGACTGCAATATTTGGAGAGAAGCTATGGACAAAGAGTATTTATCTCTGATCCGTGGAAAGGTCAGTGTAGAGCTTTCTAAATTGCTCATTGCTCTGTGTGTGCAATTTCTCTATGGCGGATATGATCGTGTCTGTGCTATTGGATGTAGAGGTAAAAGCATCATCATGAAGCTTATCCTTCCGCTTGGCTCTTCGTTCCTTTCATTGTCTTCTCTCTTGGTCTAAGCTATCAAAGTTCAAACTAGTGCTTTCACTATCGACTCTCTTGATGTCATTTGCGCAAGCCGCTTGAAAAAAGACGTATTTGTCCCTTCTCTTCATTTGCTGCCTGATTCCCTTGGGTAGTCCTGCCATGAACCATGTCAGGGCTCTATGGTCTGGGACACTCTCAGGGTCGCATCCATCGTGTAATCTCTCGATCCTTTCAATATAATCGTGCAAGGACTCGTTCTTCTTGTCTTTGCGGATATATCATAATTATAGGAAGGGATCAGAAAGAAAGCACATGGTCTTGAAACATGTAATGAAATCGGCTTGTAAAATATTCCAATAGTCTCGTTCATTCTACTCCAGATTGAAATACCAATTCTTTGTAGTATCGGTTAGGCATAAATTGAAGTATCTTAATAGCTCTTGTTGGATGTCGTCTCCATAGGGTTTACACACTTGAGTGTAAATCTGCAAGATTTGTCGCAGATCTCTCTTTCCATCAAATCTCGGAAGGCCAATTTTAGGGAAGTTCGTGACGACATGAGGTACGAAAGGCCTATGATTATCCATCGGCGGTGGATCTACGTCAACGCTTTTGTAATGTGTTTCGATTGGTACGTTGATGAATTCCTCAAGATTAGGAGGATCCAAAGTTGATAATCTCTTACCGGATCTGAGACACATAGACCAAAATGGAAGGTGTGACTGTTTTTGGTCTTTTTTGTTTTATTTTTCCTCAAATATTTTGTAGATATTTTCTATTATATATTGATCAGAGGATGAATCAAGATGTGGATCAAAATCGAATTGATATCGAAATCAGATCAAGATCAAATCGGGATCAAACGAAAGATCGGATGGAAGGAAAATAAGCATTAAAAAAAAAAAGGTCAATTGGAGAAAAATCAGAAAAGACAGATGGTTCTAATGGTCAGTCACTCATATCTAGTTCAAAATTTTAAAATTTTATTGATGGCGAGTAATAGACAGTGGCGAGTAATAGGTGAGTAATAGCTTATTATTCACCGAGCTGTCTATGTACTATGAATGATGATCAAAACACACTGTAAAGAGGACGAATAAAGATGAGCTGTTGGCGAATAATAAATCAAAATGTCATATTATTATTCACCAGTTTGGTATATGGTAGATCAAGTGTTGTACTTGCTACTGTACTGATGGCGAGTAATGTTACCAAAAAAATTGCAAAAAATTGAAGTCGACGAGTAATAAAAAAAAAGCAAGAAATTCAAAAACAGCAAAAAATTTGAGCTGGTGAGTTATAGGCAAGTAATAACTTATTACTCGCTGAGCAACAGTGCTAGATTTGAGGTTTCTGAGCACACTATACTGATGACAAGTAATAAGACCATCCACAGTCGAAGAAGAAGATGTTTTGCAAGTAAAGAGACTTGTTTTGATTGAGAATTTTTCATGGTTCTAAATTGTATTAGCTTATTTAAACAATTCTTCTAAATTCTTACATAAACTTGACACTATCGCCTTTTTGCCACAATCAATTTTCTCTTGAAGTGACACTGTCAAAAATTGCAAGTAAAAATACAATGTTGCGTTTTTCGTCTTTTTCACCTGTCAGGAATTGCGAGTAAAAAATGTACTGTCGCATTTTTTGCATTTTTCAAAGTGTCTCAAATTTAAGAAAATGGCTTTGACAAAGTGTGGGGCTATCCCAAATATTAAGGAAATGAGATTCTGCGACACTGTCGCATTTCTCGCAAAAAGCCATCATTGTCGTTTTTTTGTGACATTGTCGCTTTTCCTAGTAACAATTTACGTTCATTTCTACAGAGTGACAGTTACGTTCATTTATGCAGACAGACTGTTTACGGCTAATTGTCACCGCTTATCAACAATCAGCTTCTGAGAGAGAACTGGATGAATGCCAGTAGACTCCAGCCAACTGACAACCACATTTGATGACCTAATTACTTAGTATAAATCAACTGTTCATACATCTCGTTATAATGTTGTTGTGAATTGTGAAGGAGTTGAGTGTTATTACATGACGCTTCATGCGCTCTTATCAAATAGATCGTTCACAATTAGAAAGTATTGTAGTTAGCTCTCTATCAAGCTTTCAAGCTTGAACTCTCTTGAACATTCTAGCTCGATTTTTAGAGATTTATTTTATAGTTGCTATTGCACTACTGTTTATCAGTAGAGTGACGGCCTTGAACTTGGTAGATATGTACTCACCACCATTGTCATTTCTTAAGCACTTGATCTTTGTGAAAAATTGGTTATCTCTTGCATTATTGAACTTGATAAAGACATCATACACTTCATCCTTGCTCTTTAGTAGATAGATCCGACAAAATCTACTAAATCATCAATGAATCTTACATACATCTTAGCTCCACTATTTTCAATTATAGTAAATCCATGAATATCCAAATGTACAAGTTGAAAAGGCTTTGTAGATCTAGATATAGATCTATATAAGGTAGTCTATGTGACTTAGACAAAGCACAAGACTCACAAACATGTTTGATGCCACTTAAGAAATTTGGAAGACCTATCACAATCTTCTTCCTAGCCATTACCTCCAATGACTTGAAGCTGAGGTGTCTCATCCTTTTATGCCAAACCTCTTGAATAGGTATTTGCTCCCTTGCAACACATCCAACTTGATTAGCAATAATACAAGCATCTAGTTTGAAAAACTTCCCTTGCCTTTTACCTTTTCCAATCAAGACATCCTTCCTTTTGATCATACAAGCATCTCCATCAAACTCCACCTTGAGGCCTTTACTTAGCATTTGACTCACACTAAGCAAATTCTTGATAATAGATGGAATAGACAAGACATTCTCCAAATGAACCTTCCTATGTGTAGAGAGAGAAATAGGAATTGTGCCAATCCCTTTGATTGCACACTCACCATCATTGGTCATGTAGATCACCCTCTTGTCATCTCCATATGCCAACAAAGAAGTGAAGTACTCTTTGTGAAAGATCATGTGTGAACTTGCTCCACTATCAATCCACCAAGAATCTAGATCTCCATCATTAGCAAGCATACATGAAGACATCACAAAAGCGTTATCATTTGCATCTTGAACACAACTAGAAAACTCTGTGTTTATCCACGCATAGTATCCACACGAGACCCAACACTTAGTCGATTTTTCGAAATTTTGTTTGCGTGGAACATCCACGCGTGGATTATCCATGCCAATATTTTTTTTGATACGCCTTCGGCCAGTCCACCAGTGTTCTGCTGACACGACACCGAAAAATTTATGCGCATAGATTATCCACGCGAAATTGAATTTTAAAAAATTTCGACAACTGTTTGGGAGGGAAGGTTGGTGACACCGAAAAGCAATTTTTTACGTGGATAATCCACGCGTGGATTATCCACGCAAATTTCAGTTTGTTCATCGGACCGGACCAGAAGTTAAAGATATCCAAGCGTGGATATCTTCTGCGTGGATTATCCACACATTTAAAGATACAAAATGTTACTGTTTGCAAATGGGTCTTTAAGATCAAGCTTAATCAAGATGGTAGTGTGAACAATTATAAAACAAGACTAGTTGCCAAGGGATATTCTCAATTCAAGGGGATTGACTATGATGAAACACTTGATTTTGCCATAGTTTGTGGTGGTGATTTCATTAACTCACATGCTTCTAGTGATTTACTACCTTTGCAACATTTGTTAAAAAATGAGAATTTTCTTGGAACATGAAGCCGTACATCTATCTTCACCGACATTATCTCCAAAAAAATGGGACTGAAGTCAACCTATGTCTATTCTTTTCACTTACTTGACCATAAATGAGATTCTATTTTGGCTAAATAACAATAATTTGAAAGCATTGCAAGAATCAATTTTATTCAGAATTGCAATAATCAATTTTTATTCAAAATTACAAGAATCAATTTCATCAGCGACAACATCTTGCAATTCATCTCCTCTTAGATGATTTTCATCATCACTCTCACTTTCAAAAATTATTTCATCATCCTGACTATTAGAATTTCTATTCTCAACATCTATGGAAGTGGGTGCTTCGACGATTTACTACATCTCTAGGTAGCTCAATCTCATAGTTAAAATGAAGGTTTTCCATTTTATTCTCAACATTTGTACCCTCAAATACTCGTCGTGAACGTGGTTCAACTTGAACTACAAACCACCATATCTTGTTTAGTCGATCTGGTTGAAAAAACTCCTGCAAAAATCACTATTTTAGAACATATTGAAAACTCAAATACTGAAGTCACTTGCAATAAAATGAAAAACATTATAGCATAGCATGTGCACCTGCTCACAGTGACGAGACAACACCAATGTGTCAAAGGACTACATGCTCAATGCTTTTGATGAATCAATCACAAAAAATCCACTTGGATCCGATTTTACGGTTGCATTTGGCCCTCTACAAGCTACCTTGAACCATTTTACATCAGACAAAAAATAGTGTCCACTGTTACCAAATGACACATCATAAATATTTTGTATAGTTCCTACGTATTCTATGTCTTCTGAGATGAGATTCTGATCTCGTGCACTGCTTTGACTTTCTTGTTAGAAAGATGTTATTACATCACAATCGTGTGTGCATCTCTTGTTATCAATCCTTTCAACTCGAAAGTGGAAACCAAAAGCCCATATAGCATTATACATTTTGCACTGCCACATGACAAACATGAATCTCATAAATAATCACTTGAATGAACATGGTGTTTCAAAATGGTTAAACAAATATTGTTATAAACAAGAATGTTCTAATAATAAAGTATCTAAAGAATAATACTTTCCATTCGGATCCTCTTGCAAAGTCTCATTCTGCGTTTGATATTTTTTGTCCCTCTTTTGTTGCTTTTTGTAGTGTGTCATGCATCCACTCTATAGTGAATTGCTTGGGCAATGGCTCAAGATCATGTGAACTTGAGGCCATGTGTCTACCTCTATTCTGTCGTTGGCGCTTTCTAGACAAGGTCCTCTCTTTTTTCTCTTCTTTATATAGCTCTAACCATTTATCCATAACTCCATAATTATAAAGCATGAATGTAGAAATTTTTGCTCGTTGGAAGGGTGCCAACCTATGGACCTTTCCCATCCATTGAGGTTTTTCACTAGTTACCTCTTCAGCTTCCTCATCACGTCACAATAGTGGAGCAGATGGATGCAGTTGGTGCAAAATTTCAGTAACATAAAAGAGAGATTCATGTACTAACCATCCCTCTGACATGCTACCTTCAGGCCTTGCCTTTTGATGCACAAAGTCACAAATGGCTAAAATAAGTGTTTTATTTAATGAGTTCATGTATCAATTGATTTAGTTTAAATACACATGCAAAAGATAATTTATGCACTTATACCTAGTGTGCACTGGACCAGCAATAGAAACTTCTTCAACCAAGTGCACAAATAAATGCACTTGTGAGTCCATGATGGAAGTCGAAAAATATCTCTATCTTTCGCGACTAATTATCAGTCGAGCACTATCTAGCTTGTCGCGAATCATTTGCGACACATAATTTGTCTTGCTATTTGTGACAAATTATTCTTCTGGCGCTTCATTTATTAAGGTTTGGCTACGTAATCAAGAATGACCGTGATTTCCATCACTAACATTCTGCTCATTCTGATAGATGTAGTCATGCTTATGGAGAGAGTCATATAGCTCGTTCCGCTGCGCACGAATATTTTCTGTTCAAGTTCGTTTCTTGTTCGAGTTTGTTTCTCGTTTGAGTTTCGTTTCTCGTTCGAGTTTCGTTTCTCGTTCGAGTTTCGTTTCTCGTTCGTGTTCGTCTTACCCCTTTGAGCTAATTTTTGTTTCTCACACACGACACCTTTCTCCTCTCCTCTCATCCATCTCTCTCTCCAACAAGTAGTTGATTCCAAGACACCGTTTGAAGCCTACTACGGATACAAACCAAGCTTGAAACATCTACGTGTTTTCGGATGTCTCTGCTATTCACAAGTGCCATCTAATATGAGGAAGAAGCTGGACCCAATAAACTCTAAGAACATCTTCATCGGCTACTCAACGTCGCATAAAGCATATCGAATCTATGATATTGATTCAGGTCAGCAGCCGTGATGTTGTCTTTCTTGAAGACAAGTATCATGATTTATACAGAAGTAGTCGATGCAAGATTATGCCACAACAGCTCCACCATCCATAGTTAGGCAATGACCTACGACTGTTCAAACAAAGGAGTTTGTCCCAACAGCTCTGCTTACCATCAATGGGCCCAGACCCATGATTGTTCAGCCACAAGATGCTATGATCCTAGTCATTCACCAAGGAGAATCATCCACTCAAGCACCTGCAGCTCGAAGGTCTGCAAGACAACGACAACAACCTAATCGTTTTGTCCCTCATGTGTTCATCAGTCACAATGAACCTGCCACAGTTGCAGAAGCTCTGTCAATGCCCAATGCATACAATTGGAAGGCTACCATGGATGCTGAGTATGAGTCTCTAATGAAGAACAAGACTTGGAGTCTTGTCAATCAATGACTGATTTAGGCCCAATCCATTACCTTCTTGGTATGGAGATCAACAGAGATCACGCAGGCAGAAGGATAACTATAAGCCAAGAATCCTACTTAACTAATGTACTTCGCAGATATGGCATGGAGACTGCAAGCCCATAGACACACCTATGGATCCAGGAGCTAAGCTTTCCAAAGACATGTGCCCCAAAACTCAAGCAGATCAGCAAGAAATGTGCAGGTATCTTTATCAGTCTGTCATAGGATCAATTACATATTCTATGATCTGCACATGACTTGATCTAGCATATGCAGTAAGCACATTGTCTCAGTACATGTTCAATCCAGGCCTACAGCACTGAAAATCTCCGCAAAGAATAATGAGGTACATTCAAGCTACAAAGCACTATGTGTTGAGCTATAATATAGTGGCAAGGATTGAAATCCTAACCCTTCAAAGAAACACAAAAGATCTAGTGGTGCACAAAGAAGCACACCCTACCTACCCCCCATTTGACTCAGACTCAACCTTGTAACTTAGATTTTGGGCCTTTAACTTATTTATTTGCAACTAGGGCCCAAGTCACGAGAACACAACTTAAACTATTTACTTAGTGTGCTAATTGGGCTGGGCTTATACATGCAAGAATCCAATGCCTCGCACTTATTACTCTACTGTACTATGGCGGGGCCCACTTAGTAAGGCTTGGCCAACAATAGTTTTAGTGGTGAGACCCTATAATTTATTACTGTACAAGAAATACCCACAACACCAGCCATGCTATGCAGCTCCACAAGTAAGCTATGCGGCGCAACCTATCCCCACCTTGAGGGGTTGTTTTGTTTGTGCTGGAAGGCATCCTAGCGTTTGATGTCCTGATAAGCTTCAATACCCACCTCTATGTGATATTTGCGGTATAGAGCACCATACTAAGGACTGCCCAAAATGACCTAAACCTTTTGTCCCAGTTCGTTTAGTTCAGGTTGAGACCTTACCAGCTATGGTCATGACTAGAGCTCCACATAGGGCAGCCAGCAGAAAAACGGATAGACGACCTGATGAACCACTAGCCATACCAAATGAGAACTCCACTCCCTTAGTCTATCCTACTCCTACAAATTAAACTTCGAGATGAGTTTCAGAAACAGCTGCAAGAAGCTGGTAATGAGACACACATAACTCCAACACCCATGTGACCCACTCCAGAAGACCCAGTGATAGAAGGTGTTGAAGTATGGGGTAAACTTCCTGAGATAATCTTAAACCTTGCCAATCCTTTCAGCGAGCAAGGGAACATTAAGGTTCCAACCACACATGCTAACTCATGAGTAGTGTCAGCTCTGCTGGATGGCGGCTCTGGAGTCAATATCATATCCACTTCACTAATGAAAGAATGGGGACTACAAGATCGTTTGAATAGGCCAAATTGTCAACTTTGATTGACCGACCAAAGTGTTGTTTGACCATAAGGTGTGATACCAAGTGTATTGGTTAAAATCGTCAGGTTGAAATTTACACTTGATTTGGTTGTTTTGAATATTTCGAACAATAATGCTTACTCTTATAAACTCTTGCTCGGTCGCCCTTGGCTTTCTAATACGTGATTGGAACAAAGGACGAGTCACGTTTAGTAATCGAGACCAGTCTATGACCATTGATTCCGTAGAGAAGATCAAACCTGCACGAATAATGGATCATCCACTACAGAATCCCTCTTGGAACCATACCGTGAAACTCAAGAAATGGGGCACTACACACAGCCTACTGATACCATCAACTGGAGTCATAGTTTGGCAACTATTGAGTGTGTCAACGCATAATACTTTGCTCTAAATAGTGGTAACCCAATAAGAAGGGCCAGGTGAACCATCAATCACTTTGGAAACTCTCATCTTTAATGTCCGACTTATTGAAATTCTCCCGCACAATGTTGAGCTGTTAAACGTGGCTTGGCTACCAACTAATGAATAGGTCTCGCTGTATGTAGACAAAGAAAGTGTCTTACAATCCTATCCACCCCATGATCTAGAGGAAATTTTTGACATGGCTATATTAGACTACATGGGAGCGCTTCTACCATGTCTGATTTCGGAATCCCCTAAACCATTAATGTCATTTGCAACAGTAAGCAGGGTCAAGATTGAACCTATTAAAGCTTATCGTGTCAAAAGACCTACCTTAGAATGGGACATCCATGAGTCAGAGGCCCTATTCGTGTTAGATGAGTCTCTCCTACATGAGGTGCCTGATTCTAGACCCCATACACGAAATGTCCAACCTTCATTTTCTACTGACGCTATGAAGAAAAAAGTGGCTATGAGAGAGAAAATGAAACATCCCATCGTAATGGAATCACCCAAGGATTGGACGCAGGTGCGTGGTGATGCACCTATAGGGCAAGCATCCCCACCATCAGCTACCAAATCTACTACATCCAAGTCCACGAGAAAAATCAAGCCAAAAGTGCCTTATGCACCAGAAGGCCCCAATATGCCGAGACTTCAAGGACTACATGATTGAGGATGTCAATATTCAGTTGCCCCAAGCCCAACGTGAACCATAGGGAGATGCCCCTTTTGATGGACCACCAGCCCGAACGGTCATGCTGAATTTGAAAGATCTTGATGAAGAAGAGGATAAATTTGTCCTTTTTGGAGCTCACCTTAACCGAGAGCAGCGTAGAGCACTAGAGAAGCTGCTTAGACAGTACCGACATGTTTTTGCATGGTCATACAAAGACATGAAAGGTGCGAGTCCCTCGGTGGCCAAGCCTAGATCTCTTCTTGTATCTAGCTAACTCCTACACACCTAGAGGCTCATCTTCATCTTCAATCAGAAACTCGTAAAGGTCTTGGAGCACCAAAAGTGACTCCATCCTAACCTTCCAAATAGCATAATTTGTAGAATTCAATCTCTCACTAGCTTCTAGAAGGTATGCTCCAACAGATCCCATCTTACTAGTGATTGATTTGATTGACTTGAAACTCACAAAGGTCTTACACTTGCAATGTTTCACTCAAATTTGATTTGTAATCCAACAAATGGACTTATAATCACAGTTCTATCACTCTCTCACAAAGCTGGAATGAAGATAAGATGAAGTGAAAACTACTTTCAAACAAATCAAGCCAAGAAATTGATTTGATTGTCTCTAGAAACTCACTAAGGTCTCTCTCTTGTAGTGTTTCACTCAAATTAGATTTCTAATCCAACAAATGGACTTATAATCTCAGTTCTAGCACTCCCTCACAAAGTTGGAATGAAGATAAGATGATGTGAAATCTACTTACAATCAAATCTTGCCAAATTTGGTTGTTTTTGGACAAAAAAATGACTTAATCTCTTCCTTCCTTCTTGGCGTACTTTCAAGACCTATTTTTAACTTTAATAGGACTTGAAATCAGCCTAGATTGATGACCACCAAATAGACATGACCAACTCTCTTGAATTGACCTAACCTACATTAGGAGTGGGTTGCCACCTGGCATATTGGCCTCACATGTGTGGAATCCACTTATGTACAAAATTTACATTATACTACATAGTTTTTGATCAAGCTAGATTTGGCAATTTTTGGCAATTCTTCACACTTTGCCCTTTCCTTTTGGCTTTTCCTTAGTGAAGAGTGTTTTCTCCTCTCCACCATCTTTCAAAGAGAGTTTGTTGATCCTCAATAGCTTGTTCTCTTGCCTACATTCTTCAGCAATGCATTAGTTACAAACTCCAAAATCTAAGGAATGTCACGTAGGATTAAAAACTCGTCGAATTTTGTAAATCTGACGAACTTTCAAGTTCAGTTTAGCTTAACCTTACCAGTAATGTGTAGCTAACAAGAGATGATAATGACGCATGCAACTTCGGTTGACAATAAGATACAAATCGATCAATTCAATCATCACAGTACAACATCAACTACTTCGATACAAGACAAACAGAATTGATCATCAACAACTGTATATTCACACCATTATTCAAGTACAAAGAAAAACTACTTAAGTGCTCAACATGGGCTCGTAAAAGAATCAGCCTGATACCTCTAGAACTAAGCAAAACATGTCACCGTCAAACTTAGAAAGTAGTTGTAAAAAAAACACCTGTCAATTATTGCTAATTTAACTTTCTCCGTGAATAATCAACGTCTCGCTTGATCTA
This sequence comes from Diphasiastrum complanatum, assembly GCA_029204225.1. Taxonomy (NCBI): domain Eukaryota; kingdom Viridiplantae; phylum Streptophyta; class Lycopodiopsida; order Lycopodiales; family Lycopodiaceae; genus Diphasiastrum; species Diphasiastrum complanatum. The sequence continues at coordinate 56,609,113 of CM055092.1, read as the reverse complement.
TGATTTATGCTATCCATGGAACACATACCTCCATGATAGTATTGACAAATAAAAACTTTTTTTAACATAACTATTTCTATGCGAAGCTTAGTTCTAAAAGTCTCAAACTTGTCTTTGCATAAGGCTTTTGTGAATATAACAACAAGTTGCAACATCGTAGAACAATGCGTAATCCTAGCTGCCGATTCCAACATCTATTTCAAGTAAGTGCAACATCACCTTGTATATTGATGACAAATTGCTTTTTAGCAATAATACCAATCAGGTGAAGGATGCTAAATAGATGTTGTCTTTCAAATTTGACATGACCGGTCTAGGAGAGGCTCACTACTATCTAGGAATTCATATCCATCGACACATAGTAAGATGATTGATTTACATCACTCATCAAAGGTATCTTCATAACACCCTTATCAAATATAATCTTATCAATTGAAAAGCTCACTCATCGATGGATTTAGTCAAAGGACCAATGCCCTCGGACCAAGCAGGAAAAGGAGCGAATGAGAAAATATCCATATCAATCAATGATTGGATCTTGCATGTATGCAATGGTCTATACAAGATTTGACATTACTTTTGCAGTTAGTTCACTAAGCCAATTCATGGGTAATCTTGACATTACCCATTGGAAGACTCTTACTTGAGTCATGAGATACATTTGAGCTACAATGGACCTATGCATCTACTATGGGAAAGTCGACAACAACAATCTCCATCGGCTCAGTGGATATTCCAATGCGATTTGGGGAGGAGATGTAGATACTCGTAAATCCACATCCGAATTTACATTCACCTTCAACGACAGTCCTCTCTCTCTGAACAGTCGCTTAAACTTCTATTTCTCTTTCCTTCACAGAAGCAGAGTACATTGCTACTTCTCAAGCTATTAAAGAAACAATTTGGTTGATAAATTTACTATCAGATATTAGTATGAATCTGTACAATCCGATATCATGTTTTGTGATAATCAGAGTGCTATTGTCTTATTGGCCAACCCTAGATTTCACTCTAGGAGTAAGCACATTAAGATTCGATATCACTATGTTATGAGTAAACAGAGAGGAAAGCTTGACGTACTGTCGAACACAAGACATGATGGCGAATGTGTTTACCAAGGCATTGAGACAGAATTTGTGCATCGGTTAGTTGAAAATGAAGGCATTCATGGATCCAAATTAAGAGAGGTGTTGGATTCATTCCTCTACTCTCCTAAATACCATGTTAATCTAGTTCCATTCATTTCCTTGCAGTTTTTCATGCATTATCGCACTACGCAAAATCTCGCAATCTCAAAAGGATTGCAAGGTCCCACAAGAGCCCTTCTTGCGGTCTATAGCGATGAATTGCTAAGTGTTCACTCATGCATAAAAGGATCGCAAGGTCCAGAAACAACATCACTTGTAGTCTATAGTGGTAGCGATGGTTCTGAGGCCCCCCAAAAGGGGAACCACAAGGTCCCACAAGAACAACACTTGCGGCCCCTGTAGCAACCTTCATGCCTACACAAAAAAAAGAGTGGCAAACAATCTTCACGCTCGACTGCTTCGCGTTCTTCTCTCATGACTGACAATGACTGCAAGCCATGGTCTATCTCAGATGATGCAACAACTCCAGGCTGCCTTCTTGTACTTACATCTGCACTAATGTAAAATTGTATATAGATGATAGATGATGATCACTATGAGATATATATATATATACGTGTGTATATATATATATATATATATATATATATATATATATATATATATATATATATATATAGATATTTCATGTAATGCAGTAGAAGTTGCTAATAGACTCAAGATCACTCACACTAAATAGTGCAAAGAACAGAGATAAAAGAGAATAATCCTCAACACTCTATTCACTTTTTCAAGCTCTCACAAATACATAAACTATTCCTCTCTCGATGATCGAGACTGAAGCGTGTGATATATATATATATATATATATATATATATAGAGAGAGAGAGAGAGAGAGAGAGAGAGAGATTGAATTCCAATAACTCTCTCAAAACAACTCCTTTTGGCTTGAGATCAATTACATCACAAACGCTAGTTTTCCAACAAGCAATCTTTCTCCTCCGAAACCCTGGTTGAAAGCTTCAACCTATCCTTGCATGTCTTTGGAGTTGTTTTTGATCCAAACATTGAGAAACCAATTGCTATGGTTGCCTTGTCTATCCAACAACCGTTGTCAGCTCTTCCTGGCACCAAACCATTTGTCAATTCAATGAGAATTGCTCCCATAATCAGTATTTCCCGTGGGCTACCTTATAGCCTGCATGTGATAGAATTTTCCTTTTTCTTTGATTCTAAAGTTTGCAATCATTTCAGGAACATACTTTTTTTTCCTCTAAAGATTGATATGTAAATTCGATCTATCCTTGACGAGATTTGCAAGTGCCCAAACACATTTTATTTATATCTTTCCCAGAGATATTGTTTTTGTATATGTTTTTTTATTACAAAAGAATATGGCACCCAGATTGAAATAGTTATTGGATTTTTCTTACTCTCGACCTATAAAAATACTTTTCATAAAATTCCAACTAGTAGTTTTTCTCATTATTGCTCATTGTTTGGATGATATCACACATGATGTTTTACCTTCTATTTAAAATATGGATTTGACATTATCCAAATGAAAGACAATTTATTGGTTAGTAGTTTAAATATGAGAAAACTAAAAAAAAAACCATAATCTACTATAAAATTTAATTTTAGCTTTAACGAATTTCATGCTATAACGTTGTTTCAAAATATAATAAATTTTTTGAATGTGTATAAATCGCTGCTAAATTTTTATTTCATGTACAAATTTTCATAAACTATAAGCTCTTAGTATATTTCAAGGCCTTAAAAGGGCCAAATATTAATGGGAATTTTTTTCGAGTAATCTACAACATCACCCATTTGATACGCAACTGTGTTACTTATTCAGAGGTTTGCTTATGACTGTTCCAGGAGATGGGACTGCCATTGAAAAAGACTATAAATCCAAATGTGGATTTGAGTATTTACATCTCCTCCCCAGCTTGCATATGTATATCCACTTTTGGTGGAGTTTGTCATTGGCAATGTCTCCATAGCAAATGCACATGTTCTTTGTAGCTCAAATGTTTGACCCTTTCTGTGCCTCTCTATGGATGTGGTTCTAGAGGGCAAAGAGGGGATTTATGGATCTCTAACTGGGCGAGTGCCGAGTTTAGTATCGTATATTGATCCAATGGAGAGAGCATAAACAAGGTAATGTGAGTGAGAATCTAGGCTTGCTAAGGTTGCCAAGCTTGGCTTAGGATCTAAATGTGGAATAGCCTAGATGTTAGCCCAAGGTCCTTCAAGTTTAAGAATTTATTGTGGCATGTGTTTTGTAAGCTAACAAGTAAATTCTATTGATAAGGCAAATAAAGGCTTAGGAAAACCTTATATTTAGAAATTTTTATTATTGAAGTTTGACTATTACAAACAACCATTTGTAATAGTTCAACTTAGAAAGTCTAAGTTTAAGATTTAAATCCTAAGTTCATTAAGTTAAGTGCACTTCATTTGTTTAGAGAAGGCATTTTACAAGTTAATTAGCAATAAGCTTATGTTTAGCCCCAGAAGCATATTAGAACATAGGCCCACCACCTTTGGCATATATGGGAGTGGAGGTGAGCCTTCCATAACACTTGTACAAGCTTATGCTATATAGATTACTCTTTATGCTATCTTGTATTCCCATTGGTGAATGAATACCTTGTGGTAGGTGCTAGGCCTTCTCCATTGGTTTATTTTGTATTCAATTATGGGATAATTGTTTATCTTTTCTTCTCTATTCCCTTGTGGAGTTAACTAGGATTATTTAGAAGTTTAGTAAGAGATCACTAGTTGGGGGGCAGCCATATTGATGCTAAAATAAAAGTACAACTCTTCTATTTGGGGGCAGCCTTAGGAGAGGTTAAATTAGGATCATTTTCTAGTAGGGAGACCACCTTAGAAGAAGGTCAAGTACCAACCAATAGAACCATGATTTGAGTGGATCTTACCCATACTCACCCTACACAATGACCTTTAGGATCATTTCTAACTCTATTAGATGGGAGACTGCCATAATAGAACTTAGGAAAGAAACTAAAAGTACAACACTAGATTTGGGCTTTGTTCTTCTTCTTGTCATCTTTTTTTTATTCTTTTCTTGGTTAATGCTCTTCTTGGATGGTTTGGCTTCTTTTTTGTTGTCTAGGCATCTTCGGCTCTAGATCTCCTCAAGAGATTGGTCTTCTCATTGTTTACTTATAGGATTACTAAAATCAATGTGGAGAATTAAATCAAGTCAAATGTAGAGAGAAAATGTGTTTATGTGGTTGGAGAATGACTAAGTGAGATTGAGCAAGAGCAAGGTGCCCATTGCCCAATACCTAGATCTATTACATCCTTGTAGCTTCCCAACTAGCATCCTTGCTCCCTCCTTGCCCCTCCTTGCCTCCTCCCTCATGGGAAAGGAGGGGTGTCCTGGTCCTCGAGACTTTTTTCAGCATGAATCTTTTCTCTTCAACTCTAATACATCATTGGGTGGGTTATTCTTTTCTTTTGAATGCTACTGGAAAAAAGCTACATGGACATCATTGGGTGGGTATCTATCTTGAACTCTATTGGATCACTTTACATGGATGTCATTGGATGGAGCATTCTTTTCTCTTGAACCATTTGGTATCACTTTACATGAACACCATAAAGTGGGTTATTGGTTCAATCTTGAACTCTATTGGCTCACTTTCCATGGACCTTATTGGGTGGGTTATTCTTCCAAGGAATATTTTATATTAAGGTATGTATAAATTCATGAAGGGAAAAGTTTTTTCACTATGAAGAATTAGTTCAAAAAACAAAAAAGGCATGTCTAGGGTCAAACAAAGGGCTACGGACTCCAAACGAAGGGCATCCAAATTGTACCTACATGCACTGGCCCAATGTTTTAAAGTGGGTGATCTAGTTGATAGAATTTTTCTACGTTCACTGATCAAGACTGATAGCACAATCGGACAAAAATCCACACCATTGTAGTGAAGAAACCTTCCAATGAATTGTCTCCTATTTATTTTGTCCCTTTCAATCAGGAGCGTGCAACTTTTCTAAATCTAGACATCACAAGAGAAGCAAATGTTTCTATCTTATGGGTTTCTTTTTTGGGGTTGGGGATCTGAGTCATAAATAATGTTTTTGAGCATGGTCCCATCCTTCTCGTTGCTGGTGGAACGATATCTACATTGAAGGTAGGGTAATTAATGTCCATCTGCCCTTCGGATACAACAGCAACCAAATTCGGACATCCATCAGTTCTGTCAAACATGACCATCTCTCCGATCTCAAAATGAGTACACATCCAGGTAGAATTTAAGGGATTGAAACTCCATAGCTAGCTGCCAATACCTTATTAGTTGTGAGTTGTTCCTTTAAAGGTCGAGCATGAGAAGGTAAAGAATCAAACAAGACAACAAAAACTAATATGAAATCTTTGGCATTCTTTTTCCAAGGTTCAATTCATTGGTATTGGAACTATGAGCTAGTGTAATTAGTGTACTTACTCAAGTTGTGAATTAAATACTATCCTTAAGCTCAAGAATTCGAGTTGACTACACAAATTTTGCAAAAGTTTTCCAAAGGCTGTCTAAAATTTGCATGTTCCTAGTATATTTAGGAGGAATTTGTAGGTTGTAGTTGTTTGTTGATTACCAAAGATGATAGAATGATCACCTTGAATCAGAGAAGAAGAGTAGCTTAATCTGATTTCTTTGTTGCTCTGTATAACCGTGCCACATTTCGAAAGGCACATCTAAAATTTTTTGAAAAAGAAAGGCGACGAGGCGCCTCTTTTTTCTTCATGAAAAAGCAAAAAATAATTTTATGTTTGACAGAACTGATTCTGTTTCAGTTGTATCCAAGGAGCAGATGAACATTATTTCACCTTCAGATGTAGATATTGTTCCATCAACAAGAACTTTAAGGAATGACACGACCGCACTTAGCGACATTATTTAAGACTCAAATCCTAATCCCAAAGAAGAAACTCTTAAATGAAAACATTTGAATTTTTATGTGTTAACCATATCATCCATTCAAACAACTTATATGCACATTTATTGTTTCCTTCATAAAGCCCTTGATTTTTGTGGAAGCCTTACCTCAGCATAGAATTATGGCCATAATGTTATGGTAGCTTTCTTAGGCAAGGGGGACCATAACAATAAAAACATTTGTTAGGTTTTTATTTCCTTTGAGCACTTAACCTCAAGCATTTGCCCTTTGGTAAGTGTCCTTGTGGGGGCATAAAGCCCTCCCCTAGATGCTTTATTCTATATGTAGAGCCTCTTAGACCTACTTGGGCATGGCATCATGGCCATAATGTTCAAGTAGAGTGCTCGGGCAAGGCAAACCAATGCAAAAACATGGCTTTATGCTAAGTACAGCCCTGCTCCAAGTAAAGTCCCTAGGCAGGCTTTACGTCCCTTTGAGTGATCCTCAAGGGGCGTAAAGCCCTTGCGTTGGTGCTTTACCCTACATAAAATATCTCAAATATGGATTACCCATTTATCAGATCAAAAAACAAGTTCATATATACCATAAAGACATAATGACCACCCCCCCCCCCCCCTCCCCCAAATAAAGACCATTCATCACGTTCAAACAAAATTTATACATATCTTAATATAAAGTACCCCTTGGAAGAATAACCCACCCAATAAGGTCCATGGAAAGTGATCTAATAGAGTTCAAGATTGAAGCAAATAACCCACCTTTTGACATCCACGTAAAGTGTAATACCAAATGGTTCAAGAGCAAAAAATGCTCCATTTAACAACATGCATGTAAAGTGGTCCAATAAAGTTCAAGATAATTACCCACCCAATGATGTCTATGTAAAGTCATCCAATAGCGTTGAAGTGAAAATAATAGCCCACCCAATGATGTTCATCCATCAGAGTTGAAGAGAAAAATTTGGTTTTGAAAAAAGGCCCAAGGACTAGGACATCCCCCCTTTTCCAAGGAAGTAGGACAAGGAGGAGGCAAGGATGATAGTTGAAAAGCTGCAAGATGGAGGACAATTGGCAGTGACCACCTTGGTCTTGCATGATATCACTCAATAACTTATTCTCCAACCACATAAACACATTTTCTCTTTGCATTTAACTTGATTTAATTCTCCACGTTTACTTCAATAATCCTTTAAGTAAACATTAAATAGTAAATGATAATTAATAAATTATAATTAGTTATAATTTTTAATTTGTTACCTTTTCGCTACTTGCTTTTTAAAATTTAAAATTTTCATCACACACACACACACACACACACACACACACACAACATGAGCCATCATGCAAAATGATGTAATGCACTAACCACTCACACTCCTCTCAACAAATGAAGGAATAGTGAAATCACAAAGATTTAGAACCTTGCAATAGTATCTCTCTTGAAACTAGTCAAGCTACTTGTAGCTTTTTTGATGAATCTTGATCAAACACAATAGATTGAATCTAAGATATGAAAATTGAAGACACACCCAATTTGAACAACTTATTCCATTCAATGAGCGTAGTGAGCCCAAAAGTTTGAGATTTTGGAAAAAGTTTGAATGGTGTTGCTACACCGATTGATAAATCGTCAGTTGCTGCACCTAGCAAGCAGTAGGACGACCTCGAGGGAAGAAGAGATTGCTACAAAAGCCTTACTGTCAATTCAAAAAAGCCCATGAAAGTTGATTTTTTTTCCAACTAAGATAGAGAGAGAATACCCTCGCGGATTAGTGCCAACTACCGTATTTGGAAATTCAAGATGAAGAATATCCTTATGGAGAAGGAGCTCTAGGATATTATGACAGGGGTGGAATTGAGGCCAAATATGAGAGCCTATTATAAAAAGGTGCAAAAGGCATTGTCCTTGATCAATTTGTCGGTGAAAGGTCATGTTATCATGCATATTAGTGATGTGGTTACGTCAAGAGGCACCTGGATTATGTATGATGTTTTTGAAGACAAAACTAATACCATATGAATGAAAGTGTGAGATCCTTTTTCACCAAGATCAAGGAATTGCGATATTAGTTCTTGCCATTGGCAAATCCATTAGGGACCATATGGCCATGAGTGGCATATCTGAAGGGCTACAAGTATTTGTGAGTGGCATTGCATCAAGGGAAAGGCTAACAACCTTTGAAGACATGTATGGAATCCTATTATAGGAAGAACAGATGTGCGATGTTGTGAAACCGCGACAATTCACACAAGATGAACATGTATTATTTGCCAAAGTCAAGCAAATTAAAGGCTAGAAGAAGATTCCTAGGAAGGGCAAAGACAATGAGGAGAGGGAGAGTCATTTGAGACCTAAGAAGAAAAAGGGAAATGTTATCATTGGCACAAGAAAGGGCATTGGGTTAGGGATTGCTATAAAAAGAAGGTGAACATCAAGCAAGGGAAAGTGAAGCAATAAGGCAATTTAGCCGAAGAGTATGCGAAAGAGGATGAGACCAATGTGTTCTCACAAGCATCACAAATCGATGATGTTGTGAGATGGTTCATTGTGCAGGACTGGTTTGAAAGCTTTTCACCAATCGATGATGGGGAATAGGTCACACAAGCCAATGAGCAAGAGTGCCAGATACAAGGAGTGGAAAATGTACTGGTGCAGTTTCCAAATTGAAAAATAAAAAAGATCTCTAATGTACTTTACATGCCAGGGCTAAAGAAAAGTCTGCTATCAGTTGAGATCAATGTTTAGAAGTTAAATTTGTCAAGGACAGGTTGATGAAAGACATGGATCATGACTTCAAAGTGGTTGCAACAAAATTTTGTGACAATAATTGTGGGTTCTATAAGCTGGATGAGACCAAACCTAAAGAGTATGGCTTAACATTATCTGAGAGGAATTATATTGATCTCAATCTTTATGTACTCACCAGTGTTGCTACTATTGCTTTGGTAGTGTTTGCGTAAATGACATTATCATCACAATTAATGAAGAGGACCTACTAAGGAGAAAAGCTTATCCAAAAATGGAATTTTTTTCAAAAAAGGAGATTGGTCATCCACATGGGGAGCATAGCTCACTGCCTAGTTGAGATTGTCAATTTAGAAACTAGAAACAACAATGTAACTTGAATGTACAAAAACTTTTCAACAAATAAAAGCCTATTTTGATTAATCACATATAAAAAAAAACATTAATCTTTGTCCCTGGAGTATAAATGATTTGAAAATGGCTCAAGCTCACATAGATCCAAGCACAACACAAAGTTAGAAGATATTTGATCAAAACAAAGGTGGACACATGCATACAATCATGCTAGATTGATGGAAAACCAACAATACTACTAGTTTTGGCAGTTTTACTATTTATGAATAAGAGAAGTATGTCTTCTCAACAATTTTCTTCTGCACTCCATCAAGGACAACAATGACATCTTGACACAGTGTCTCCTTGGCGGATGCTCTCCAATTGTGAAGTTTCTGATGATGCCATATCATACCAAGTATATTAGTTTATTTACCTCTTGCTATTTGTATGCTTAAGGTTACATGTAATTACTGTATTATATATCTAGTCACAATGCTTCTTTGATTTTGTAGTGATATTTGGAGCTTGAATATAGCGTTTGTAAAGAAAACTGTAAATAATGTAATAAATCTTTTTTGTGTAAAGATGAATTTTGCGAGTAAGACACATAAAGACATTGACTCACTGCTACCGCCAATTTGTAAATACTTTCCAATAGAGAATGTCATGGCAGGGGACTATGAAATTATTAGCATTTAGGTAATTATTGAACACTTCATGCATATTTTTGTTTAACATCTCTGTTTAGTGTCAATTTCGTCCTCCCATTATTAATCTGTTGAACGTATTGCAGACACAACAAAATAACTCATTTAGTTGTGCCTGGTGTACTCTTTACAATGCGAAGCTATTCTTAGAATGGTACAATATTCAGGAGGATGTTGGTATTTTGAAGGTGGATTATTCAGGTTTCTTTTCCATGAAAGAATTATAATTGTTTATCATAAATCTTCATCTAATATTTCTTCTTCTAGTTTGCCCTCCGTGATTACACAACAAGCGACATGTACAAGGTTTGACTGGAGATCATCCTCAACTTATTGGTCAGAGCAACATCTCAACCAAGGACACTGCCTCGTGATCTGCTTGAAGCTAATGAGGATCTAGTTATTTTGAACAAACACGCAACACTTACAGATAACAAAACATAGAAATATTATACAATGTATAGGAATTATTGAAATATATTGATAGAAAAATAGGCCCCAATTTATTACAATAAGGAGTCAATATAGTGACATGAAAGCATAACATATTTCTCTTTGTAAACCTATAAGCATGCCCAGCTTGGGCTTCCTTTTATTAAAATATATAGTCTATACATGAATTCCAAAATATTTGCATTTCACAAGTGATTGTTGCGATTGCTCTTTCATAGCATCTGTATTGATGCCCAACCAGGGCTTCCTCTTATTGAAATATAGTGTCTATACATTGAGTTAAGATTGCATTTTTGTCCATTGCTCCTCCACAATATTGATTGTTGATGGCAAATCTTTGCAGCATGTTATCAGCTCTTGTCATTTTTATAGGCAACAATTATGGATTACTTACAAGTCTACCATTGATATTGAATCTGGAATAATTGGATAGATTGTCATGAAGAAAAACCAACTCTCTAGTGCTCTTCCACATCAATCATAGCTAAAAATTCCTCATTGTATTTGATGTTTATCTCTTTTCGATCTGTGTGACCATCCATTTGAAAGTCTTGATCTAGTGGTAGCCAAGTCCCAACCGTTTTCTTAAATCTCTGATAGTTGAAGGTTAGATTAAGCATTTGTTTTTCAATATGGTATCGAAAAATCATTTAAGATCTTTTTATCCTACATTCTATATCTCCATTTGTCTTATTGTCCCAGCCTTGATCCATAAGATCTGATAAAATATCATATAATAAATCTTTACAAACAAATAAAGTTGGTGTCCTTCGGACAGTTGTACTTGAGAAGCAATCGACAAACATATATAATAAGACAAACCAGCTTAGGTGAGCAATTTTTTGATCCGGTACTGATCTTCATTGCATTCTCCACATCTAAGAATAGCTTGCATCTAAAGGATTCTAAAAAGGATTCAGAAACCATACTGTAAGGAGTAAGCCACAATATTGTCAGGAGGAGGCCACTCAGCACTTTGAAAAGTTGGCAATGGTATCTCTTCAAGCTTCCAAAACTCCCATCCCTGTCTGGAATATATTTAGATTCATAAAAGAAGATATCACTATCTACAAGATCTTTTGGACTTCTCGCTCTGTATTGCAACTTCCCAACATCAGAGTGAATCACATCCAATATATCAACAAGTGATGGTGTTGGCTCCCATTCACTTATGTTCGATGGATATAAATCTAAAAGAAGAAACACTTCTTATAATGGATGTTTTCATATTCAGATCTTAAATAAAAAAGCACCTATAATAAAGTGCAAACATTTTGATATACTTATAGTTACATTTTGGATGATCATGAGGATTGACATCTTGTACTTTTATTTCTGAATGCATATAAACATGTAACACCAATATATCTAATATAGAATGACCTCCAGGAGTTGTCTTGAACTCCAAAATCCTTGCTTTCAAATAATGTTTGTATGCCATTTGTGCTCTTTTCTTCTATCGAAAATTACCCTTTGATGATGGATGCAACAACACTCATAAATTCTTCGTATATTTTGTCGGAATCACTTATCAGCTTCATCTTTCTCATTATAAAGAATCACATACTCACTTGTAGATCTCGGTCTCCTTGCCATTGTTATTGCCAAAGTGTGGGCGCCAAAATCTCTCTTGGATGCTATTCAATTCATTTTTTCATATCACATTTCTTCCCACGAGAAAATCACAAAAACAACATGTTACTTTGCATACTACCGTTCTTTAACTGTAACTACTATAGTTAACAAATTTCTTTATCCTAACCAACATAGTTAAACAAATTTAGCCTGAGGTATTGACGTCGGGTGGATTAGCACGTACTGGTGGGTAGGAAGAGCCAACCAATGGGATACATCCATGCTACCCGGCGACAATTTAAAAGTTTGCTATAATGTATCTTTAATTTCCAATTTATTTGAGCTACGTTACGTAGATTTGAATTTTGTGCATTTTGATTGGGCTAGGTGGTGGTTGAAATTAGAGAGGGTGGTTTCAAGATTATTTTCAAATAGAGAGTTTTTCATGTGTCACTATACTGAATTTCTTGAGTGCATCCTATGCAGATCCAATATCTAATCCATCGTTTAGCTATTCAAATCCAATATCCATAGTCTAGGTTGGTTTGCATTTATTAGGACTTAATGCCATAACAAGGGATAAAATATTCAAGTTACACACTTTACCTTTTATTCAAAACAAGTGAACTTGGGTATGGGTAGACTGATGTTGTGCTTGCAATCTACCCAGCGGGAAGTCCAAATCATCTTAAATTTGAATTAATTTTCAACAATTTTGACTACAAATTTCTCTTCCACTATGGTCGCTCTAAAACTAGCTTCTTCCTGGAACTGATTCTATGCAATTCGATGCCGTATTGACTGCAAACAATATTATTTTTGTCCAAAACCACTTCATTTCTCATAAATGAGATTTTGGCTCAATTTTTTGACCAAAATTCATGTCACCTTTTGCTATGGAGGCTCTTGGCTCCTAGTCCACAATTCAACAACTATGTATGCCTGAACTAGTGGTGTCGAAGCCTGATTAAAACTTATTGATGACTGCAATCTCCGAACTCTCAAAAAATCATCGTTCTGATGCTCTCCTACTATGGTCACTCTATACTATGCCCGAACCCTATCAAGTTTTGATACCAAGCTAAAATTTACAACTCATAGGATAGCAAGCCATCATAAACAGAAATTAACACAATAGGCACTCCAAAATCAAAACTCCAGCATAGCAAATTGTATTCTCAAAACCAAAAACTGCACATATATTATTTTTGGTGGCAACCCATGCATGACCAGGGTTGCCTCCGACGGGACACGTGTCCTTGGGATGTTAAATTAAACAAGTTGGAAAGTAGTCCTTGATAAATACTATCTTGAATTTCCTCTTGAATTTTTACATATTACCCAAACAACTTATATGCACATTAATTGTTTTCTTCGTAAAGCCCTTGGTTTTTGCGGACACCTTAACTCAGTAGGGCATTATGGCCATACTGTTATGGTACCTTTAACTCTAAAAAAGTTCATCATGTTTTTATTTCCTTTGAGGACTTGACCGGGCTCCCGCCCTCTGGTAAGTGCCCTCATGGGGGCGTAAAGCCCTACACTAAAAGCTTAACCCTATACGTAAAGCCCTCTTAGACCTACTTGGGCATGGCATTATTGCATGCCAACCCGATGTAGAAAAAAAAGGGGTGAGACTTTATGCCAAGTAAAGTCTTGCTCCAAGTAAAATCCCTAGGCATGCTTTACGTCCCTTTGTGCAATCCTCAAGGATTGCAAATCCCTTGCCTTGGCCAATGCTTTACCCTACACAAAAATATCCCAAATATGGATTAGCTATTTATCAGATCAAAAAAAAAATTATACCATAAAAATATTCTTTTGATAGAATAAACCCCTCTCCCCCCCCCCCCCCCCCCCCCCCCCCCCCCCCCCCCCCTCCTCCCCCCTCCAATAAGGTATCCTACACCAAAATATGCTTCGACCATTCATCACATTCAAACAAAACTTATACATACCTTAATATGAAGTGCTCCTTGGAAGAATAACCCACCCAATAAGGACCATGGAAAGTGAACCAATGGAGTTCAACATTGAAACTATTAACCCACCTTATGCCATCCATGTAAAGTGATACCAAATGGTTGAAGAAAAAAAAATGCTCCATCCAATAACATCCATGTAAAGTGATCCAATAGAGTTCAAGTTAGTTACCCACCCAATGATGTCCATGTAAAGTTATTCATTATAGTTTAAGAGAAAAGAATAACCCACCCAATGATGTTCATCCATTAGAGTTGAAGACAAAAGATTGGTGTTGAACAAAGGCACAAGGACCAAGACATCCCCCCCTTTCCAAGAAGGTAGGAGGCAAGGAGGGAACAAGGATGGTAGTCGAGAAGTTGCAAGGATGGAGGAGAGCTAGGTATTCGGCAATGAGGACCTTGCTCTTGCACAATCTCACTCAATCAACCTCCAACAATATAAACACATTTCTCTTTGCATTTAACTTGATTCAATTTTTAATGTTTATTTTAGTAACCCTTTAAGTAAACAATAAATAGTAAATGATAATTAATAAATTATAATTAGTTATATTTTTAAATTTGTTACTTTTTCGCTACTTGCTTTTAAGAAGTTAAAATATCTCTCTCTCTCTCTCTCTCTCTCTCTCTCTCTCTCTCTCTCTCTCTCTCTCTCTCTCTCTCTCTCTCTCTCTCTCTCTCTCTCTCTCTCTCTCTCTCTCTCTCTCTCATGGTACCCAATTTTGATTTTCTCTGCTTCGAATCATAGCTTTGCGGGGTATATGGCCCTTTAAGTTTTATTTCTATGGCGAAAAATTCATTATTTAAAATTAAAAAAAACCCTCACTTGCATTGATTGAAATTTTGATGGTCAAGATCGCCTGTATTTCATCCTACGACCACAATTGGTTACTTCTTCTACAAGTTTTCAAAGGGTTCTCACCTATATGAAGGTAGCGTACTCCTCCATTAGAGAAAATTTGAACACACAAGGGGCCTTTCATAAAGATACTTTTTTTTTTCAAAAATTTCTTCCACATGGTCCAATCAAAACACTCAAATTTGAAATCTACGCCTTCGAATTAATTTTCTTTTCTTTTTAAAAGAACTATAATTTTGCGTCGGGGGCAGTCCGTGAATAAGCCATTTCATCTGTAGTATAGTATGCAATTTGTTAAACATTCACAATTCTAGCTTGACTAGTTTTGGTCATATGACTTGTAAATAGTTAGATGGTCATGATGTGGCTTGTCACACGTGCCAAATAGCATAGTATTCCATTCATAAGGATGTTCTCAAGTATACCTAAGTGTTAGAACCTTTGGAATGAGTCCAAATTATGCTTAGATACAAGGGAGAAAAAATAGGAGCTATTTTTGGTAATTTTTGCATTGTTGAGGGATCTCCAAGATTTCAGCCCTAACTTGGTAGGGATGAAAGATCCACCAAAATTAGCATTAGGGATAGGTTTAGGGCTACTCATACCTGCCCAAAACCGTGATGGATCATGTATATATAGGTGATGATATCTCACCAAAATCAATCAAGCAATTTCATGTTTTTTTTCTCATAATGGTGCAATTGCTCTCTATGTTCATAATTGTTTGAGTACTTGTGATTACTAATGATTATAGGATTGAATGTAGGTCTGGTGTACAGTACTCAGACTGTGGGAGGCCGTACTTTCACACGTGTGAAACCTTCTTCAAGGATTTGGGCCATTTAGTGAGGTTTAAGCATAGATTTTTGATGGATTTTGATGGTTCAACTTGTGCTAATCTTATGAAATCATAATCTATTGTTTTCCTCATCATTTCAAGTGTTTTAGGATCCTTATTTGCTGTAATTTTTAGATGGTATCAGAGCCTAAAGGCTGAAATGAGCTAAATCCTTGGTTTTCATTCAATTTGATCACAATTTTTGATCTAAATCTTGTGTAGATTTGATCTTAGCATCTAGTATTGATTCTAGAACTCAAAGTGAGTCAAATACATTGGAGATTGGTGTTGTGTGACTTCATTTGCAGGTGTTTAGGTGTCTAAAACCAGAGGCAAAGTTGAATTCAATTCACATTACCAAGATAGCAAGTTTTGCTTGCTCCAAGCATTGATTTCTAAGCGAGTTTTGGAGGTGATTTCATAGAGGAGGATTTCTAGCATTCAAGGAGAGGGAAGATCAGAGTTTTGGGGACTCTTCAAGGCTGTTCTAAGGTGTAGTAGGCACCTCCTAAAGTGATTTAGGTTCAGTCCAACCATTGCTTGACTTATGCACCAAATTAGATCAATTTTTCATCAATTTTGATCATTTTTTGCTTGTGATTGGATAGTAGATTGTGTTGCATCCTCATTAAGTTCCATTTAGATCTTTTACAAGTAATTTTGGAAGTATATTAGGTTGCTGAAATTCACTCTTGATCAGATCATTTGGAAGCTTTAATGTTCTTTATAGAAAGAGAGGCAATTCTACTAGTATTGTCTACTTCAATCAAGAAAGTGCATTGTTTCTAGTATTCTATGATTTGATTTTGTTAGAGATCATTCTTAGATCTTTATAGGAAGTCTATTACTGATCTTTTCAGGTCCCTAAGAAGTGGGATAAGGTAGACCTTCAATCAAATTAATAGAAGTAACCTTCATTTGTGTCAAGTCCTTGATTAGGAGACTAGATGGCATCTATCAATGCATATCTTTTGGATACTAATGAAAGGCTCAATAAAACTAACTATTCCATATGGAAAGTTAGAATTGAATCCATCATGATCATGCAAGATCTGATGGAAATTGTAAATGGTAAGGAGGGTGAACTTATTCATCCTCAAGAAAAAGCCAAATACATCAAGAGGTGCAATGTTGCACTACATTGCATAAAAATGAATGTTGCAAATGAACTCTTAAGAGAGGTAGGAGATTGCACTTCAGCTCAAGATGCTTGGGAGACTTTGCAAAAGGTCTATGAATCCAAGAACCAAACTAGAATGTTATCTTTGAAGAATCAAATCTATAGAAGCTATCAAAAGAAAGGAGAGAGTGCACATACTTTTGTCCTAAGAGTAAAGGAATTGAACAAAGAGCTAGCCTTTATAGGTGATCCTATCAAGGATGAAGAGCTTGTTCAACTCATATTGAATGGACTAAGCTTTGAATTTGACAATTTGGTTCAGGGATATGCAATTATGGGTAAGCTACCCATACTTGAAGAACTCCAAGGCACACTCATGGCCGAGGAATCAAGAAGGAGCCAAATGCAAGAGAGGATGGATAGGCTTTCCATCCAAGGTGGAGATGACCAAGCTCTCTTCACCAAAGGCAAAGGCAAGTCCAAAGGCAAAGTATCAACATTCAAGAAGTCTACAAAGCTTGAGGATCAAGAAGGACCCTCAAAGGCATCTCCATCAACCACCAAAGTCAAGAAGGACAAATCAAAGGTGAAGTGCTAGTATTGTAGCAAGATGGGGCATTATGCCTCAGAATGATTCAAGAGGAAGCAAGATCAAAGCCAAGCCAACATGAGCAAAGAGGAGGAGGAGGAGAGTTCACATGAGGACTCTCTAATGATGTCCATATTTTCTTCAACAAGCTTCAAAGGAGAAGATCCTTGGTGGATTGACTCGGGTGCTAGTTCACACATGACTAGTAAAAGGGAGTTTTTCTCTTCTCTCTTATCTTATGATGGACCTATAAAGTCTATCTATACAGCAAATGATGAAGCTTGTAAGATTGAAGGAGTTGGTAGCATTCCCCTTTGCTTAGGATCTTCCAAAAAGATCAACATAGAAGGTGTTTTGTACATTCCTACAATAACAAAGAATCTACTAAGTGTTGGCCAAATGGTAGACAATGGTTTCAATGTTGACTTTGCTTCAAATGAATGTTTCATCAAGAAGAAGGGTAAGATAGTGGCTAAGGGCACTAGACTTGGCAAACTTTATAAGTTGGATGCATTTGTGGATACTAATGTTGTCATGTTGGCCGAGAAGAGCAAGATATCTACCTTTACTTTATGGCACAAAAGACTTGGACATGTCAACTCGGGTTCCATGGAGGCTATGATCAAGGAGGAGTATGCTTTAGGCCTACCAAGGTCTATTGGGAAGGAAGACAAGGTTTGTGAAGCTTGTGCCTTATCCAAGGCACATAAAAAGGTGTTTCCTAACTCCATCACAAAGTCATCTCATCCTCTTGAACTCATACACTCGGATGTGCACATTGCTAGCACCAAATCTAATGGAGGTTCATCCATGTTTTTAACCTTCATTGATGACTACTCAAGATATTGTTGGGTGTTCTTACTTTCCTTCAAGTCTCAAGTATTTGATACTTTTGTAAAGTTCAAGTTGTTTGTGGAAAAGCATCATAATCATAGCATCAAGATTCTTAGAAGTGACAATGGTGGAGAATTCATCTCCAATGAGTTCAAGGCCTTTTGTGAGGAGGAAGGGATCAAGAAAGAGACTTCTTGTCCTTACACTCCTCAACAAAATGGAGTTGCTGAAAGAAGGAATAGAACATTATGTGAATGCTCTAAGGCTTTAAGATTAGATGCTTGTTTGCCCAAATCCTTTTGGGGTGAGTCTCTTGTATGTGCAAACTACTTGATGAATAGGGGTGCAAACTACATCTTCCACAAGAGGGATCATGCAAGGGCTACAAAGTCTATCTCCCATCCTTGAACAAATTTGTTGTTTCAAGGGATGTCATCTTTGATGAACATCATATGCATATGCTTGAAGAAGGCTCAAGTGCTCCAACAATCAAGAAGAAGATGGCCGAGGAGCAAGATCTTGGTTTTGAGGAGGAGCTCATGGAGGAGCAAGCACCAAACCCACCTATCACACCAAGGAGATCTTCAAGGGCAAAAGTGGAGCCATCAAGGCTCACATATCAAGGCAAAGGACAGCAAGTTGAGGGTATCTCATCCACTTCTTATGCTTTATCTAGTTTTGAATAACCATCTAATGTTGAAGATGCATTGAACTCCAAAGAATGGTATAAAGCTATGTTGGATGAGTATGATGCCTTGATTGAGAATGAAACTTGGTTGCTTGTTGAGAGACCTCAAAGAAATGTAATAGGATGCAAGTGGGTCTTCAAGCTTAAGTTGAATGCAAATGGGAGTGTTAAACAAACATAAAGCAGGATTAGTTGCAAAAGGTTATGCTCAAGAGAGAGGGATAGACTATGAGGAAACTTTTGCACCCGTGGCCAAGATGGTCACAATAAGGCTAATCATTGCACTTGCATCACATTTTGGATGGATTCTATGTCAAATGGATGTCTCTAATGCTTTCTTGAATGGTTTTTTGGAAGAGGATATCTATATGGAGCAGCCACAAGGGTTCATCAAGCATGGAATGGAGAACAAAGTATGTCATCTCCAAAGAAGCATCTATGGCTTGAAGCAAGCCTCGAGATCTTGGAATTCAAGACTACATTGCTACCTTATTTCACTTTCTTTTGTTCAAAGTGAATATGATCCCACACTTTACATTAAGTTTGATGATGTTGGTATTGTACTTTTACTCATTTATGTAGATGACATCATCATTAGTGGAAATAGTGTTGATGGTATTGAAAAAATCAAGATAGATCTATCCTTAGAATTCAAGATGGTAGATCTAGGGTGTCTTCACTTCATCTTAGGCATAGAAGTACTTAGAGGGTCTGATTTTATCTTTATAAGTCAAGTAAACTATGCTCAAAGTCTTTTGAAGACGTTTAAGATGGAAGTATGCAAAAGTGTTGACACACCAATGGAGCAAGATGTAAAAGTGCGAAATGAAGATGATGAAAGATCCTTCATGGACATCACTTTGTTTAGGCAACTTATAGGCTCCTTAATGTGGATCACTATAACTAGACCAGATCTTAGCTTTAGTGTATGTAGGTTGAGCCAATCCATGCAAAAGCCATTGAATATCCATTGGAAAAAGGCTAAGAGGATTCTAAGATACATCTCGGGTACATTAGACTTTGGGATTCTATATAGAGGAGATGTGATTAACCTTCATGCATTTAGTGATTCAAATTTTGCAGGGGACGAGAGGGATAGGAAATCAACAAGTGCCTATTCAACTTTCATAGGAGAAGGTGTGGTTTCATGGCTTTCAAAAAAGTAAGAAACTATATCTCTATCTTCAACCGAGGCCGAGTACAAAGCTTTGACAACCACTACAAAGGAGGTACTTTGGATCAAGAGATTATTGGTGGAACTAAAGATCATGGATTCAGAGGAGGCACCAATCATATACAATGACAATATATCAGCCCAACACCTTGCATCTAACCCAATCTTCCATGCAAGATCTAAGCACATTGAGATATGCCATCACTTTGTGAGAGAAATGGTGCAAGCCAAGGAGATTGCTTTGGAGCATGTTCCAAGCAATGAATGTGTAGCTGATCTAATTACTAAACCACTTCAAAAGACACCTTTTATGAAGTTCAGATCATCACTTGGAGTGATTAGTAAAGCAATGATTGAACCAAACTAGATAGTGAGGAGGAGTGTTAAAAATTCACAATTCTAGCTTGACTAGTTTTGGTCATATGACTTGTAAATAGTTAGATGGTCATGATGTGGCTTGTCACACATGCCAAATAGCATAGTATTCCATTCATAAGGATGTTCTCAAGTAGACCTAAGTGTTAGAACCTTTGGAATGAGTCCAAATTATGCTTAGATACAAGGGAGAAAAAATAGGAGCTATTTTTGGTAGTTTTTGCATTGTTGAGGGATCTCCAGGATTCCAGCCCTAACTTGGTAGGGATGAAAGATCCACCAAAATTAGCATTAGGGATAGGTTTAGGGCTACTCATACCTGCCCAAAACCGTGATGGATCATATATATATATAGGTGATGATGTCTCACCAGAATCAATCAAGCAATTTCATGTTTTTTCTCTCATAATGGTGCAATTGCTCTCTATGTTCATAATTGTTTGAGTACTTGTGATTACTAATGATTATAGGATTGAATGTAGGTCTGGTGTATAGTACTCAGACTGTGGGAGGCCGTACTTTCACACGTGTGAAGCCTTCTTCAAGGATTTGGGCCATTTAGTGAGGTTCGAGCATAGATTTTTGATGGATTTTGATGGTTCAACTTGTGCTAATCTTATGAAATCATAATCTATTGTTTTCTCATCATTTCAAGTGTTTTAGGATCCTTATTTGCTGTAATTTTTATACAATTTAGCAAAAAAAAACAGTGTAACTTTTGAACAACTCGGATTGAGACGATTACAGTGCCATTAGAAAGCCCTCGTCCAACATGACCCAGTTTTGAGCTACAGTGAAGAAGTTATGGCCAGTCAAAGTTTTGGTCAGTCAACACTTGGTCAACTCGATATCTCTTTCAAGCACAGAGTGGACCAGTGGCCGATAATCCTTTTTGGGTTTATTTTTTAGACTATCTGAAAATCGATTGTACTATAGAAAAGACATAGACTATAGATTCGATCATGCCTTCAAGTGCAACGGAGAACAATAATAGCAACAATGCATATTACGAACCATTCAAGAAAAATAAAACAACTGGAACATCTTCTCTTGAGCAGTCCATGAAGTGACCCTGAAAAAAATCATAAGTACAGTCAAACTAGTTAACTGCGTTTGAAAGAGATATCGGGTTGACCAAGTGTTGACCGACCAAAAATTTGATTGGCCATAACTTCTTCACTGTAGCTCGGAAATGGGTCATCTTGGTGTCATTGAAAAGCTCTCGTTGAGGGCTTTCTAATGGCACCACAATCGTCTAATCCGAGTTGTCGTTTAAGGGTTATGATTTTTTTCAGCCATAGACTATACTATGCACATAATAGCTAACCATCAAAGACTGTGTGGGTAGGACATTGCCAAAAAATTGTCATCATATGTGGCAATCCTTATAGGCCCTTTCAACATGATGATTCTTAACCAGTCTTTTATATATCTCTTTCTCCATCATGTGAAAAATTGCCTACATTGGCAAATCTAGCCATGTAGAATATTGTACATTTTGTCAATATTGTTTGTTGGTTACTTGAATGGCCAAAGTGCCACTTGTACATACACACATAAAGTAGGTTACCATGAGTCAAGAGGAGTGGTTGTGTCTATTTGGTAGTGATTCCTACTTTGTAGGACCTAGACCATGATTTATGATGAGATTTGTACCTACCATGCACCTACCAAGCATGACTCTTGGATCTAGGCTAGGGTTTTCACATTAGGGCAAGAAAGTGGAGTCTACTTCCCTATTACATGCTGGATTTTCACCTAACTTTGCAAAGGAAGTGTGTTTTACTATGTATTCCCATTCTCCATAGTGAGAAGATAGAAACTTTTTGGAGCCTCAAGGAGAAACTCGAGTTTCCTCTCATTGTATGGTGATTACTCTTGATTTCCAATGAAACCCAGCTTTGGCACTTTGTAAACACTGTCTACAGGCCGTACTACAGCCTTATTTCCACATGTGTGGAGTTGGATTATACTATTTGATCAATGCTTTGATTGTCTCTACTTGTTTCCTATCAAGCTGCTAAACTAGATCTTGTTTTCTGATGACTAGTTTATGATAGATTGTTTAACAAGCATACAATCACCTTGTGGATAATTCAAAGATCCATTTATGGTCCTTAGTACTGTACTTTTCACATGGTATCAGAGCCAAGTACAAGGCCATTGATCTGTGTTTGAATCTAATCCAGTTTTAGCAAGTTTTGGTGCAAAAAGCTAGTATTGGAAGGGCGAGCTGGTATCCAAATTTTGGTGAGGGGATTTGATCCCAAACTTTTTTAGGATCAAAATCTGTACTGTTCACACGTGTGGGCATCTTTGAACCAGCATTTAATAACCCATATTCATTGGATCATAGAAAATTCATCTGGTGTCAGTTTGATGTAATTTCTGGTGCAAATCCTAGGATAAGCTACCAAGATTACTTGCCATTGATTAATTTTGAATTTGTTTCATGAAAACCAATTAATCTAGGCTGATTTCAGACCTTCTTAAAGTGGAAACCAGGTCTTGAAAGTACATCAAAGTGAATGAGAGAGATAGAGTCAGTTTTTGTCCAAGAATAGCCAAGATTGGCAAGATTTGCTTGAGTGTAGTTTTCATCTCATCTTATCTTCATTCCAGCTTTGTGAGGGAGTGATAGAGTTGTGATTACAAATCCATCTGTTGGAATAGAAGTCAACATTTGAGTGAAACACTGCAAGTTAGAAACCTTTGTGAGTTTCAGGTCCAAATAAATCTATATCTTGTGTGTAGAATCTTGCTAGTAAGATGGGATCAGTGGGAGCCTACCTTCTAGAAGCTAGTGAGAGGTTAAATTCTACCAATTATGCTATTTGGAAAGTGAGGATGGAGTCACTAATGGTGCTCCAGGATCTTTATGAGTTTCTAATAGATGATGAAGATGAACCTCTAGGTGCACATGAATTAGTGAGATACAAGAAGAGGTCTAGGCTTGCACTTCACTGTATTAAGATGAATGTAAGCAATGATCTTTTAAGGGAAGTATCATCATGTAAAAGTGCTAAAGAGGCTTGGTAATCTTTAAAATCTATCTATGAGTCTAGTAACTCTTCGAGGGTTCTCATGCTTAGGAACCAGATTCTACAAAGCATGAAGAGGAGTGATGAGAGTGCACAAGATTATGTGCTAAGAATCAAGTCTCTCAATAGGGAGTTAGCTTCCATTGGAGAGAAGATTCAAGATAGTGAGCTTGTTCAGATTGTCCTCAATGGTCTAGGGAGTGGCTTTACAAATTTGGTCCAAAGCTTTGCAATCCAAGACACTTTGCCTACTATAGAAAGCTACACGGTGTATTAGTAGCTGAAGAGTGTAGGATGTTGCATACCAATGCAAGAATGAATGCTATTTCTCTGCAAAATGGTGATGAGAAAGCTAATTTCTCATTCAAAAGCAAGAAGAAGACCAATGGCAAGAAGAAGCACTTCAAGGAGACCAAGGAGGAGGATGAGGCTTCAAGCTCAAAGGGCAAGATCAAAGACAAGTCCAAGTACAAATGTTTTTTCTGTGGAAAGAAAGGACATTTTGCATCAGAATGTCTCAAGAAGAAGAAGGCACAAGAGAGCAAACAAAGCAACATTGCACATCAGGAGGAGGAGGAGGATGAAGAGTCATCCTTGATGGTTTCCAACAAACCACCATCAATTAAGAGCAACACCAATGATTCTTAGTGGATTGATAGTGGGGCAAGTTCCCACATGACATATCAAAAGGACATATTCTCCACCTTACTTTCTTACAATGACTTACATAGATCAATCTATACTGCAAGTAGTCAAGAATGTAAGATAAGTGGAATAGGAACAATTCCCTTGTATGTGGGATCATCCAAAAGGATAAATCTTGATAATGTTCTTTATATTCCTAAGTTAACCAAGAATTGAGCATGGTGCTCGAGCATGACACTCCAATGAGATCCAAAAGAAAGAGTCAAGTCATTGTGTCCCTTTGGGTAGTCCTTGGGGAGTGTAAATCACTCGCCTTCGTGCTTACCCTACACCAAAAATATCCTTAATAAGTATCAACCATTTAAAGGATTGGATTCATATATACAACAAAAAATATTCTTATGATAAAATAATCCCCCCAATAATATTTGTCTCACGGGGCTTTGACCCGCACGAAAGTATCTTGCAGCCCTGCACATTAAAAACAAAATTTAGAGAAGGTACTCCTTGACAATAACCAAACCTAGTAAGGTTTATGGAAAGTGATCCAATAGAGTTCAAGAGAAATGAAGAGCCCACCCACTGACGTCCATATAAAGTGATCCAATGGCATTCAAGAGAAAAGAATAACCCACCCAATGACGTCCATGTAAACTCATCCAATAGAGTTCAAGAAAAAACAAACCCAACCAATGACGTCCATGTAGAGTGATCCAATAGAGCTCAAGAGAAGATAATAACCCAACCAATGATGTTCAATGGAAAGTGCTCAACATAAAATGTTGGCATTGAGAAAAGGCCCAAGGACCACGAGCGCCCCCCCAAAGGTATGGAAGCTACAAGGAGCAAAACGAGGTAATGAGCACCTTTCTTGGGGTGCATCTAATTGCCACCTCTATCTTGAGTGCAAAGAGGTCCGTAGGACTCATCTCCTAGCCCTTCTCACTCCATACGAGAGTGCGCCTTTGTCTTATTCTAACTTTTGAGGCCTCATCTCCTAGCCCTTCTCACTCCATATGAAAGTGCCCCTTTGTCTTATTCTAACTTTTGAGGCCTGCATCGTGCTCGTGCTCGGGCAATTCTTTGACAAGCACCTCAAGCCTCAAGCCCCCACCTTTATCTCACTCCATCTCACTCAGCCACAAAAAAAAAAAATTGTTTTCATGTAACATAATTAAATTTCCAACATTTATTCCCTAATTTTATAAACAAATAATAAGTAATACATAGTTACATTCCTCACATTTTGTTACCTCAGCTATTTGCTCTCTAAAATTTTGAGTTCTCTTGGATCCCCATTTTCCTACTACCTAGTTTTGACAGAGCCCTAACCCTAAGAGCGCTCCTGATTCTTGACCTAAGCTTTAGGTCCAGGTGAAGTTATAGACCCATTTGATTGGGTCAAATTTTCCGTATGGGTCGGAGGTCTTCGATCACAGTCCACGTGGACCAATGAAAACGCACCACCTGCGCTTTCTCCCCCTCCCCCGTCACTGCTTACGTTCGTTCTTTCTTCTCTCGACGGATCGAGAGCTTTCCTGGCATGCAGATGAGGAAGAGCTTCCAAGGAAGCATATTTCTTGCGCTTGCTTTGACAATCTCGCATCTTTCGTGCAACCCACTTTTCTATTTCTCTCCCTCTTTATGATGATGGTTTTCACAATTCACTGATTGCCATGGTTCTGAAGTTCACAGCTTTTGTTTTATTGGCTCTGCTGTTTTCCTTCACCTCCTTCGCATTGCACTCATGGGTTTGATCTTTTTTCGTGTGTAATTGTTGAATTTAGCGTGATTGCAATTTGGGTTAGTGATATGCTTCCTATCAGATAAGTTTAGAGCAGGGGAGGCTTTTGAATTAGCGCTTTCTTTGATGTCTCCTTGTTTCGAACACATTCTTTTTTCATAGAATTGATTTATGTTCATTGAGCTGGTAAGTTCTTCTTCTGTTTTTTTATTTTGTTCTCATCAATGCATGCTTGTCTTCGGCTCTTCTCATAGTTGTTGGAAGAATATTTCACTGTGCTTGTTGGATCAAACGCCCCTGGCTTTATAAGCACCACAGAGCTCCTTTTTCGTATTTAGGAAAATTGCACGTTCGTGATTGTTCTAGTACTGTTCAAAATTTCTTCCATAGAAGGCATATCTTTTCGACCACTTTTCCGCTTAGTTTAAGCTGGAGTAACAGCTTTGGCTGATGTCGATATCTTCTATCGTAGAAGAAAGATTACTAGATATGTTCCATTGCCTCTCCTTAAATACTTTGAACCGAAGGCATATCAATGAACCGCATATATTTTTTCAGAAGTTGAATTTTATGTTTCAAATTTTTTACTATTGAGAGTAGCCACTTTCCATCTCAGGGTTTTGAGCGTTATAGCTTGCATTTGTTTAAGACTCTTGCCATTTTTCAAATAAGCCAATCGGACTTAATGCATTTTTTGAGATAAACCAATCGGAGGGTAGCATTAGAATCGCTATTACCTTCACAAAATTGGGATATGTGCTGGTCCACTTTTGAAATAGGCAGAAGTGCTCAAAGCAAAATATAGGGAAGATAAGAGTCTGGCAGATTACAGATCTTCAGGTCGAGCATAAGGACAGTTTCTTTTAAAGCAATTTCACAGGTTGGCTCCCGCAACTCCTGATTGACTTCATGCACAAACTCATTATATCCAGGAAACACACAAAGTATACCATCTAATAGGTGGGGGAGTCTTCTGATGGATTTTGTAGTTAATCTTCCCAGGAGTTCGAAAAGGTAGCGATGCAGTCTGGATAAATTTGATCACCTTACTAAATCAGCGACCTTTACTCCTGTGGAAACTATGGTGAAAATTCTGATTTAGCCAAATCTTTGTGGAATGTTTGGTCAGGATTTATGCTATGCCTTTGAATATTGTTAGTGATTGTGATTCCAAACTCACTGGACGTTTTTGATAGGCCCCAGGGCCCAGACAGAGATAATATGAAACCACCTTTACTGAATATCCTTTGAGAAGCAAGGTCTGCGTTTACAAAAACGGTCAAGCATTAAATAGCATCACTTTGCTCATTTTGAGGTCTACCTCTGCATGTGCAAGATAAGATACAAGAACATATACTACCATATCAGTTTTCTATCGCTTTCGATATGACCTGCTCCAAGTGATCAATATGCACCCCAGATATTGTAAGTGAAATAGGGTATCCCTAGTACTTAGCTCCAGTTGTATTCACTTGAAGTACTTAGCAAATCTCTTAGTTACAAGCCAAATAACAAAATTGCGAAAGTTTGAAATGCAATAAGTTAGAAGTACAGATTGATAAATCTGCTAATCAAATGACTAACAGTATGAGAATATTGAAAGGAATTTTGCCAAGTAAAATCTACCAAGACTAAGCTCTCCAGCACTAATCTCCTAACAAGGAAGCACCCTGTACATTTACAGCAGAAGAGAGTCCTGAGCTAGGAATAATAGCTTGAATTTTAGTGAACTTGCGAGTTAAGGCTCAACGTGGCCAAATACCAAAATATTGTCATATTTCACCACAAATGGTTGATAAATGCTAAACGGAAAACAGTAGGTCTTGAAAACGGTGATATTGCCAACGCCTATTAGATGTCTTTGATATATGGCCTGTAACTCTCCCTCTTCAAAAATAGACTGCCTTTATTGCCAGTATAAATAAAATGATGATGCCATAGAAATAACATTTGCTGCAAAACTACATGTATGGAAGAAGGTGCTAGCAAATACATCTTTTTTGAAAGAAGAAAAAAGTAGGAACATGATATCACTATCAAGAAATGTATATATTATCAAGTCCATATTTCATAGTCCCAAGATAGTTCAAATCAACTAGATTTAAGTCAATTTTATCTAGATTTTCAAGCTTATGAAACTCACTAAAACAAGGGCCTAATCTTTCTCTACAATTTCAGAAGGAAAATGATAGAAACCCTAGAAGATACGTCAAAAGCCCTTGAAGGAATAAAAAAACCTATGCTGTAGTATTGCCACAACATTCAAACTTCAAAACCAATATATACTCTGCACAGAAGATTTGAACCTCGGAACTTCTCGCATTACAATCTTTTGTGGCTCGTTGATGCAATCCATCACCAGAAGATGCAAATCTTCTCAAACTATGAATTCTCTGAAAGCTGCCAGTATTTAGTACTATGTGCATTGCATAGTAATCTGAGTAGATATGTATCAGGTTGATACAGTATTGAAAGTTCAAACCTCAGGAGATGTGTGCTTCTAATATGTTGGAAATCAATGATTCAGTTTTGAATTGCAATATTATAAAAACTATGTTACATTTCATTACTTCCTGTGTTTGTTTTACCCCAAAAAGGAGCAATTGAGCTCATTAGACTCTCATTACTAAGTTATGTCCATCTCCTTACTGTTGTGACAATGTTCATGTGTTATGGATCGTCATGATTCGACTAGAAGAGAAGCCCTTTTGCGTAAATTTAGCTTCACAAAATTTTCAAATGCCTTGTCAATCACCAGTCCAAGTGCAATCTACTCACTGGTGCTTCCTATTGTCCTGGATGTTGTGTGAAACAGGCTGACTCTGTGCAAATGTTAGGAACAAGATCACCTCGCTTTGCAGGCAGTTCTGCTGATTTTTCTCTAAAATTTCAGCCTGGAGAGCTCTCATTTTCAGAAGATGAACTTGCTGTGAAGGTAGCAGGTTATCTTAATTTGTGAGTTGATGGCCATAAACTAATGAAAACCTCAAAACGCTCCCAAATGTGAATGTCATTTCTTGAGGCACAATTTGTCGAAGCCTGTGAGGTTCAAGTGTTTTATTTATCTAGGTTATGTATTTGGAATGTAACAAAGTTGAGCTGGTTCACTTCTTTTCCCTCACCTGTTTTTCAATAAACAGTCTTATGAGTGTTTTGAAGACATAAATTTCCTCAAAAACATAAATCATGCTTTTCCCTATACAAATTAACGTGGTAGCATGTGATTGCAGGTTAAATCATTCTCTTCACTTCTTGCTAAAAGCCGTTCATTGCTTTCTCCTTCCCACTTTAGTTAATGTACTGATTAGGATTATCGATAAGTTTCACAAGCTTATATTGGTTAAATTGCATTGCCAATGCTTTTCGTTGTTTTCTTCTTCTCACTTTAGTTGATGTACAGATTAAGACTATTGAGAAGTTCACAAGATTATATTGGTTAAATTGCATTGCCAAATACATTTGACAAGCATTACTCGAGGTGCATTCTTAGAAATCTATTTTCCATGGTAGTTTTTACTGCTTGGTATGCAGGAATGTAGCTGGTAAATACTTCCTTTCGTTCAGTATTAAAAGGCCCACTTTTAAAGTGAGAACAAAAGTTACCTCTTGTAAAACAAGCCTCTGGCGTGACCTTTCTAAGGATTTTACATATCAGGTGAGAAAACCGTATACCATCACCAAGCAAAGAGAAAGGTGGACAGAGGAAGAACATGAGAGATTCTTGGAAGCTTTGAAGCTGTATGGTCGAAACTGGCGTCTCATTGAAGGTTTATTCTTAACACTTGAGCTTAGCTCAACTTGACACTTACATGCACAAAGGTTCTAAGGACATGACTTTTTAATTCAAAGCATTGTTAGTAAGAGCTGACCTATTGGCTGGATGTCTTTCTCTCTTGGATAGCAACATTTTAACATTTGCTTTATCCTTGGATAGCAGAACACATTGGCACAAAGACAACAATCCAGATTAGAAGTCATGCACAGAAATTCTTCTGCAAGGTATTGTCATCCTCTTTTCCTTAGGTGTGCCAGCCCCACTGGATGCATTCCAAATTTTCTTCGTCTTGCATTGACTTTACTGAAAATGGTGCTGTTTTTCGTCCTTCCAGCATTTGTAGATTACCCTGCGTGGTGCTTGTTTTTGTGACTCATTTTTGTATCAGCTCAGCTATGATTTAACTGACGTTCTCTTCATCCATCTGCTCCATTTTTCCCTCTTTTATGCCTAATCAGTTCTTTGAGCTCCACAGCTTATTTGCTATCGGGGTCTGTGGTGATACAGCCCCCCCTAGCAATGTACAATCGTGACTAGGATCAATTATAATTATCAGGATCATCGGTAGTTCTGCAAGCCAATCTTGTGCTCATTTTGAGATTTGCATTTCTGACTTTTGGACCTCAGGAGACTGTAAAACCAATGTTGTCTGGATGGCTATGCCCCTAGTTAATTTGCCTGGTCCAAGCTTGCACTAATCTTGAGTGCACTCATTTCATAGAATCTGCAAACTCCGTGCATGCCATTTGTAGCAATGAAGCTGATGATTAGGCTATCATTTATTTTATCGCATGAGAAACTAAATACAATTTCTTTGGTACCTTTCTGTTTTAACTTTGGTATGATTTTTTTGCTTCATAGCTAGCAGCACTTAGTTGGTAAGATTGTCGTGTTTTCCAGTCAAATACAGCTAGCTAGTATGTTCTCTTTTAAGCAAGGAGTTGAATACATAATGGATTCTACAGAGCTAGTTTCTCCAATCTTGTAGAATGACATGATGGATTTGCAGGTGGAGTGTCAACAATCAAAAGGTGAAAACCATTCAGGAGTTTCTCAGCACATTAATATTCCACCACCACGTCCGAAGAGGAAGCCCAATCGCCCTTACCCTCGAAAGGAAACTACTACTCGCACAACAAACCTCACAGCTACAGACATGAAAGGTTCAGCTACTGCAAGTTCTTCACGAGGGGAAAGAGCAATCATGGTAATTTTTTGATTCAAAAATTGTGGTTGAAGCTGATTTTCAGATAGGTGGCTGATAACTACCACTAGTTTATTTTGCCTATATAACGCAGTTGATATCCAGGCGTGTTTGTAACCCGAATTTTTAGGACTCTTTTGTGTTCAATGTATGTCAGGATGATGTGTCACACACAACAAGTTCAAGTGGAGAGATGCCAGGCGTCAGTGTGCAAGATTTTGGGATCAGCTCTCAGAGGCGTGATGGCTCAACCGGACAGTTTGAACTTTCGCAGAGTAACAATGGTCAAACAGCATTATATGAGTCTCGAGAGGAGCAAAATAACAATTATAAAAGCGATAACAAAATTTTGTTCGAAAAGTTGGAGAAGATGATCAGCAACGGGAGAGTGAACGATACTTTTGATGGAATAGCTTATCCCCTTGCTAATGGTTCAGAAAAAGTACCCCGTTACTTTTCATCTGACATGGAAGGCGATTTAGGGAAGATTCTGGTTTACAGCCCTATCCATACTGAAATGGCCACTGGCACGCACTTTGGAGGCCTTCATTTTCCAGGCATTTTTCAGTATCAAGCTATATTTGATGCAGAACATAATGCTCAGTTGGTTGAATCTTCCAGGTTCTGCAGTCCAGTTAATCCTTTTGCGTCACCGGATTCATCCCAAGCAACCATTCATACGGATTTGCTTGCTTCTGTTCCTCCTAATTTTCCATCACCATTAGACATAACATTTTTACCTTGCACAGAAATTCAATTATCAAATGATAAGGAAGATAAAACCATTAAGAGTAACGATACAGTTGCAACAGTGGGAGTTGAAACAACTACTCCTGCAGCGGCTTGGTGGGCTTTACAAGGGTTGATGGAAAAAAATTTCTTTGAGAAGGGCATACTTCTTGATTGCAATGATGGTAAGACTTATGAGCCAAACTGTTTCACCAAAAGACTATGTGCTGATTTTTCTCCTGATGAACAGCCTCGTAGGGAAGAGGCAAAAAAACCAAGAATGACATCAGATGCAGAAACGAACTTGGAGACTTCAAATGCAGCAAGTAGTCCACCCTTTGGCACTACTATTTCATGGTCCGGAAGTGATTCTGATGTAGAAGATATACCTGAGCAGGTGACACTTCCTCAGATGTTTGTGGGATCTCAGAAAATGGAGACAACAAACATAGGATGCACCTCAAATCAAGCTTTTGGCAATAAGAAATTACTTCAAAGAAGGGTGCCTATGAAGTTGTCAGAGAAAAACAAGGGTCAAATTGGGAACTTTCAGTTCCAGGATACTCATAATACCTGCCAGCCAGAAGTTATCATAAATCACAGTAAGCTCAAGGAAACTGGTTCTTCCTTGCAGCATGAAGCTAGAACTCGAGCAGATTCTTTGGATAGCAGTAGTACATATCCTAATCCAGCTCATTTAAGTATGAGGCTGGACACTGACTTGAGAATCTTAGGTTCAGTTTCAGAGTCTGAAGAAGCTTTAAAACCTTACCAAGGCAAGGAAGAGAGAGCAATTTCAAGTCCTAGCAGTGTTTTGGACTTAACCACGAGATTCCCACAAAAAAAAACAATGCCAGGTTCTGCTGAGCTTCTACCCACATCTTTTACCACTCAAACAAAGAGATACAGTGGTGTAGGATTTGTACCATATTGTAAACCTACTCAGAAGACTAGCTCATCAACTACTAGTTGAGCTGCAACAAATGACATTGTATTGAGTAATTTTTTGATATGAAGCAATTTGTTGTGTACAAAACAAGAACAAAAGCAAAGAATTCAAACGACTCACAAAGACTTGTATACAAGAAAGGACGACATTTTTTATTTTCTTCTATAGATTTGAAGTATATATGAAAAACATGTTATCAAAATCAGGCACCCACTAACAAATCGGCTTTCATCTACAACACATAGCTTCATGGTTCTCATAGGGTAACATCAATGCGAAATGTGTCATCAATTTCTTTCTTGTTTGACAACAATAAATTAGTTAGGGCTAGTGTCTTCTAGCAAAATATAATATTTGAGAAGGTGGAAAGAAAGGACTATAGTTGAGTGGCACGTCTATATTTGGGATTATAGATGATAATACAAGGGTCTGCAACTGAAGCTATTGTGAATTATCTTGCTCATTTTGATCGAGGGGAAGACCATCAATTACATATACATGAATTGGGTATGGAGAATCATGACAATAATCCTTAAAAGGTGTTAGAAAAAAAAAAAAGTCAACGTATACAGCTTCACACTAGTTGATATTACCACAATAGTCAATATAAGAAGTCTACATAGACAACTTCCACACTTTCCACTATTGCTACAGAAGTAGTCATTGCATTGCTACACATGAATGGATGTTTTTAAAAGGGATCATTGTCAATGAGCTTGGAACTATACTCTTGTGTTTGTTTTTTATGATTGGAATTTGGGAGGTGATCTCTAAATTCAATCGCTAAAGCTTCTTCCGTTTATCTACAATATAACACTAGTTTTGTTTGCATTGTATTAGAGCTTGGTGTCTTTTTGAAAGCCCTTGAAAGATGCAAACTTGGGTTGATAGAGAGTAGTAGTAGGATGATAAAACATTCTCTTCGTGAAGGTTAAAACTTAGAAGATAAAGGTTTGAGGGGAATTGAACCCCACTATAACCGATGCCAATAATCCTCATGCAAGGCTCTTTGTACAATGTTCATGAATCTCATGCACGAGTGGAACATTGTTTTAGTTAGCCTTGGTGAACTATGTGTAAACTTGCAGCTTGTTCTATTGTTGAGTGTGTGCTAAGATAGGTTGGATTACTTCCTTAGATCCAATCTTTCAAGTGATCACAAATGGTGACATTAAGAATGTGTGGACCCAAATACTTAGCACGAAGATAGTGACCCTAATCCTTCGCAAAAGACACTAAGGCAACGAAGCAACCTTTAGCAAAACTTAATATAGGTAAGAAACTTATCAAGGGAAAGGCAAAAAAGTAAAATAATAGAAATTGTTGTCATTATGGTTGTCTCTATCCTCATGGAAATGAATTTTATAAAAAATGTTCAAAGACCAAAACCATCCAAGGAAGCAAAAAACTTTTATCAATAGCATCACAAGTGCATACACTATTATTTGTAGCTATAAATTTCAAATTTATATTGTTTATTTTGGTAATTTATAACTTCCTTTGAAATTTTCAACACTTTTTATTAGGTTGGGACTAAAAGCTTCTATACAATGGTTCAAGCTATAAGAAAACATCAACCAATCGTTCACAAGATTCAATATTTGCTAAGTTCTTGCAACATATGATGTAGCATCAAACTTCTCTATTGCTTAAATTTTGGAAGAACAAAGTAATCAAACAAGGATGACTATGAAACTGCCTCCTCCTTGTCAATTCAAACCATTGTTACCAATTATCGTCTATTATCTTACTCTACTGAAGCTATCCAATGTGTCACTTATCCCCTGCTCATATCATTTCTTCCTACCTAGGATCACCTTTGTTTTTCCTCTCATCTTTTTTTCTTTTTTGAGCCAACTACTTTTTGAACCTATCTATTAGCCATTGGAGTACCTTGACCATTTGCGTTGTAGACATGATCTTTTGATTCAATGAAGTAGTCACAATGTCAACATCATTGATTGTTTGCTTTGTCAAATAGAAGATAATATCTAAGTATAGCTCATCAAAATAACTTCTATTTGAATCAAATTGCACCTCAATGTGCTTAGAAGTTATAGAGAACCATCATTAAGATTGTTAAGGATTAACGATGGAACTAGCCATTACTAGGGAACTTTGACTTTCATTAAGGACTTTTTAATTGGAAACATTCCCTCACTTCACAACTTTACAATTTTTACATATAAGTTCAATTCTGAAAATGTTCTAAAATACATTATTCGATTCTATAAACTAGCCAAACATCAAGTAAATGGACAGATCATTATTGTAATAAAATTGGATGAATCTAAAATCATCAAAGGTCAAAAGTTGGAACGAGTGAGTGTCACTTTGATGAACAAAATTTCAGATACAGATGATCGAACGTTTAGTGTTCAATCGGAAAATCACATATGGTGGTTGGCGGCATTCCATGTATAGATTATAATTTTCATTTAGAATATTGTTATTAGCATTTCATACCTTGCCGTTTTTTATTAACATGTCATGCATTACTTGCTTCGCTACAGGTTTTGAAAGAGGACCATAAAATACTTTCATGGATATTTTCAAGAACAAATTATGGCGAGATTATAAAGAGACAATTAGAGGGTGAGAAATTTATAGTCGAAAACCATGGAAGTTTTCAAATTCAATGGTACCTTGCAGGGGATTTGAAAACATTAAAATGTATGTATAATGTCTCTCATGGGGCAACATCAAAGCATCCATGTCTTTATTGCATGAAGGATTGCTACAATATGAATTTGGGACGATCAAACACTGGCCCAACACGAGAAGCTGAAGATCCAAATATGAAAAGTGTTCAGCCAATTTCATTAAAAAATGTTCACATCTTGCTAGGCTGGAAGTGCTAGTACCTAATTAGAGCCCTAATCCTTATTAAACTTGTGATTATCTTTTTGTGTATCAGTGTGTGTGTGAAGCATAAGCTTGAAAGAGGTGTTGCTCCTATCTCTCTTATCTTGAATCCACCATTGAGGATTGCTAGTATTTGCTTAGGCTTTTTAACTTGGTATCAAAGCGAGATTGCCAAGAAGATGGTTGATTGAAAAATACCTTGTCCTAAGATGAAGGATCGTCATTGGAGTGACAAATTTAGGCCTTAAGATGGTGTATAGATTCAAGGAGGAGTGTACTAAGCCAAGGGGCAAAATTTAAGATAATTATTAGCTATTGTGTTTTTCTTGTTAGCAATGACCATACTAGTTTAAGAAAAACTAATATCTCTTGCTTTTGGTTGATTCTCAGTGGAATTGGACAAAAATCAAAAGTAGGACAAATATGCTTATTCAGAGCAAGGTGCATCCAAAATTTCCAATGATTAAGAGATCAAACTAGGCAAAATTTAATATTGGAAATTTTGTAGTACGATGCACTTTTAGAATTTATGGAAGAAGGCTTTTAGAAATTATTGATTTGCATTGTTGCAAACTATAAATACACACACCTTCTGTAGAAGCCATGGGCACCTCAGAGAAAAGGGGGGAAGGGGGGGGGGGGGTGTCGGGGGGGGTCATACCCTCAAATCATGGAGAGGAGAGAGAAAGGAAAGGGCGCACTTTAAGTGGGGCCTAATTGTTCCCACTTGTCTTGCTATTCTCATCCAACACAATTGTAAATGAAGATGGTGTTGATTATCCTTTGGACTCTTTTTAGTTGGACCAATTCCTTATCAAGAAAAGACTAACAATAGCTCTCCTTGAGAAAAAATATTTCTTCTATTGCAATCATTGTAATTGAGCTCACCATATTTTGATTTGCATAATTCAGTTATATGAAGTGGTTGGCCAACTACTTTGAACATTCCATCATTATAATAATTTCTTGCTAATCTTACCCGAGACACGGAAGATAAGTTTTCTTCACCATCACTTAGGGAAAAGCTTCTTTAACTATTCTAAAAACAGTAGAATAAGCATTTCTGCTAATTCGAAACATCACATGCACCTTGTATCACATTTGTATCCAAGTATGATTGAACCTTAATCAAAACAGTCTCTGCAATTTCATTTTTCATTTTTTCAAACCAATCATTTTTTATCATTTCCTTTGCTGACTTTCTTGGTAACACATGACTTAAAGATGATCCAATGCATGAACAATCTATTAAATAGTTCTTTCCACCAAACATGATCTGCAACAAACATATGAAACTCAAATTATGTTTGATAAATAAATAATCCATGTTGTCAAGTGCAAATCAAACTTAAATGACATATACAAATCAGATAAACAGTTTATATGAAAACATAATTGAATGCTCGAATTCTTTTTTTCTGATTGCCGCTATGTGTAGATAAGTCATCAATATTCTTCATTGGTACTCTCTTTCTTTTCCTCTTCATCATTGCCTTTTTGATATCAACAACAGATTTTAAACTCTTGGATCGCAATTTTTCCATGGATTCTAACATTTCTTGGTTTGATCCCCGAAGAGTAGTGACTGTAGCATTCAACTTTGACATAGCATTCTCGAGTGCATTGTTTTCAGCACTAGTGTGTTGCACATAATGAAGCAATTGCTGATTTGCATGTTGCAATTGTTGATTAGCAAACTGTAATTGCTGATTAAGACAAGATACGTTATGCATTCCAATATCACGCAACCTTTGACAATATCCAAGTAATCCGCTATTTCCTTCACATACAAATCTGAAAAGATGAGTTACAAACTTAAAATCTGGACACAAATTGGTAGTTGGATCATTAGGATAACTTGATCCATCCACCCACAAATCTATATTCATATGATTATTCATTTTCAATTCTCTAACTATTGCAACAGCATTCTCTACAACTTTCAAATTTTTCTTGATAATTGGAGTGCATTCCATAGGAAGCAACGTGCAAATGGAACATTGCCATTGTTAAAATCTACCAAACTACAGTAAATCAACATGAATAGATCTAGCATACCTTACTTTTGTAATGTTTATGACGCATTGAAAAATCATCTCGCCTCATATTTCACTATAAGCATACAATGATTTCAAAAGTTCGGCCACTCCCGCTTCAGTTTTTGCATTGAGCACACCAAGATTTTCAGTCTTGGCCCCATATTTCCCCTAATGTATCTGGAAATAAGTTCCCAAAGATCTTTAGGTATGTGTCTTCATCTAAGACATCAGTCTCGGATTCATCCTGCTCTTGCTGGTTGTCAGAAACTTCTTGCTGCAATGTCTCTTCTTGTTGAGTAGCAAGAGCTTCGTTCTGAATATTTGGAATATCCTCTGAATATCCGTGTTTTTTTGAGACGACGACGACGATGATGATGTTGATGACGCTTTTTCAAAACTTTTCTTTGTGGTCTTTATTTGTGAATCAGCGTCTTCGATTGACGGCGCACCTTCCTCCTACACTGGTGCTGTTTTGATGGCGCGTGCTTCCTGTTCAGTCAAAATGTCAACATACAGACACAATATACCTATCTGAAATCCCAACCTAGAGAATTGCTTATCCCTTATTACTTTACATAATTTCTTAAAAGCAATTTTTCCGAAAGAAACTAGTTCTGCATTAAGGGCTTTG
Organism: Diphasiastrum complanatum; assembly: GCA_029204225.1. NCBI lineage: Eukaryota > Viridiplantae > Streptophyta > Lycopodiopsida > Lycopodiales > Lycopodiaceae > Diphasiastrum > Diphasiastrum complanatum. The sequence continues at coordinate 56,571,186 of CM055092.1, read as the reverse complement.
TGCAAATATCCATATTGGTTGTGGATATTGTATATTCTTGCTACGGCAAAAATATAGTGGTGAGGGCAAATCGAACGAAGGTTTTCAAATCGGGGTCTATAATATATGACAATCTATAGCCCCTTTTCTCAAGGTAAGCTCCTTCTTGAATCACTCCACTTCGCTGGAGATGACTTAGAAGGGATTGAGAAAATTAAGCTAGATCTATACAAAGAATTCAAGATGGTATATCTCGAGCATTTGCACTTCATTTTGGGTATGGAAGTACTTATATCTTGAGATTATTTCTTTGTTTGTCAATATAAGTATGCTCTCTTATTACTCAATAGATTTAACATGCATGGATGTAAGCATGTAGAGACTCCTATGGAGCATGATGTAAAAGTAACCAATAAAGAGGTGAAAAATCTTTTAAGGACATCACTCTTTATAGGCAACTTATTGGATCCTTAATGTGGATAACCATAACAAGACCTGATCTTTTCTATAGTGTTTGCAAGCTTAGTCAAAATGTTCAAGATCCATAAGTTATCCATTGGAAAATTAGCCAAAAGAATATTGGGATACATCTCGGGCACACTAGATTTTGGGATCCTTTATAGAGGTGACTCCATTAACTTGCATGCTTTTAGTGATTCAGATTTTTTAGGGGAAAAGAAGGATAGAAATTCAAAAAGTGCCTTTGAAACTTTCATTGGAGAAGGTGTGGTTTCTTGGCTATCAAAGAAGCAAAAAACAATATCTCTTTCATCAATCGAGGCCAAATACCAGGCTCTAACAATGACAGCCAAGGAGGTTCTATGGATCAAGAGGTTGCTTGAGGAGCTCAAAGTGATTAGATTAGGTGTCATTCCACTCATCTACAATGATAACATCTCGGCCCAACACCTAACATCCAATCCAATCTACCACTTGATGGTAGCATCTACACCAAGATCAAGCCAAGAGACATGGTGGATTGATAACGGGGCTAGTTCCGACATGTCATTCAACAAGCATTATTTTTCTACTCTACTTTTTTGTAAAGATTCTAAGAAGTCAATCTACATTGCTAGTGATCAAGAATGCAAGATAGATGGCATAGGATCTATTCCATTATGCTTAGGATCATCTAAGAGGATAGATCTTGATCATGTTTGTATGTTCCATCCATTACAAAAAAACTTGCTTAGTGTTGGTCAATTAATGGACAGTGGACTAGATGTACATTTCAAGAATGGAGTGTGTTCCATCTTTAAAAGTGATAAGTGCATAGCTAGTGGCATTAAGCAAGGAAGGCTCTTTAAGTTGGATGCTAATGTGGCTATTGAAAGTGTGAATATGGCTAGGGAGGAATTGACTCAAGTGGAGCTTTGGCACAAAATATTGGGCCATCCTAATCTTCAATCAATGGAATCCATGGCATCAAAGGAGATAGCTCTCGGCCTACCAAAAGCTTTCAAGAAGTGTGGCAAAGTGTGTGAGGCATGTGGCCTTGCAAAGTCACACAAGACTTCCTACAAGAGATCTTTAACAAGATCTACCTCACCTTTGGATCTTATCCATTCGGATGTACATGCTTTTTCTCATGAAAGTAATGGAGGTGCTTTAATGTATGTGACATTTATAGATGATTGTACTAGATAGACTTGGATTGAATTATTGCCTAAGAAAATCCTTGTATATGAAGCTTTGTAAAGTTTAAGTCTCTAGTGGAAAAGCAACTTAGTTCTTGCATTAAAGTTCTAAGATGTGATAATGGAGGAGAGTATATCGCCAACAAGATGAGAGACTTTTGTGAGATCAATGGCATTTAGAGAGAGCTCACTTGTCCTTACACCCCCCAACAAAATGGGATGGCCGAGAGGAAAAATAGTAGCCTTTGTGAATGTGCAAAGTCTTTAAGACTTGATGCATCTCTACCCATCTCTTTTTGGGGGGAGGCCATAACTTGTGCTAATTACTTATGTAATAGGCTTCCTAGTAGTGCTATTGGTAGGATCTCACCATTTCAAGCTTTGTTTGGCAATAAGCCCAATGTAAAAGATTTTAAAGTGTTTGGATGTATATGTTATGTCCACGTTCCTTTGGAAACTAGAAGGAAAGAAGATGCAACTTCCTTCAAAGGAATATTTGTAGGCTATAGTGAAAATAGCAAAGGATATAGGGTATTTGATCTTATTTCAAGCAAAGTAAAAGTTAACAAGGATGTCTTATTTGATGAATCTCAAAGTTACAAGATGTCTCCAAGTGCATCTAAACTTTTAGGTGATGAAGATCTTGCAACACCCGAAGAGGAGCCTCTTGAAAATGATCTTTTGGAAGATCAAAATCAAGTTCCAAAGGAGCCGAGAAGATCCACAAGAAGCAAGGCTGAGCCTTCAAGGCTCACATACTTTGAGAAAGAGAAGCAAAGGGAAGACACAACTCCTACCTCTTACTCTTTTCTAACCACAATGCTTGAAGAGCCATCTTGTTATGAAGATGCAAGTAGATCACAAGTTTGGAGAGATGCAATGCAAGTAGAGTTTGATGCTTTGATAGATAATCAAACTTGGAATCTTGTACACCTTCCATATGGGAAGAAGCCACTTGCATGTAAGTGGATCTATAGATTAAAGAGATAAATTTTACAGTTTTTAGGACAATAATGATTGTACTTTACAATCATAGAGAGTTATTGGTTGCTTAATCAATGAATCTATCAAGTTCTACACATTAGATCTTGATCTAGATTCACTACACTTGGATTTAAGCAAGAGCAATGGATCAACACATCATTTTTTAGTGAGAGCGGCTTCACACGTGTGGAGTACTGTCCACTGTACGGCCTGCACCTGAAACAACAAGTACAATGATACTAGATAGCAATCATGCATAAAAATCACAAGACAAATGACTAGAAATCTCACAAAAGTGTAGAGTGCAAAAGTCTCATCAATTTTCTTAGCAAAATGATGATCCTTTTATGGATCAAGTACATCCATGAGTCTGGTACAGTCCAGCAGGCCTTCACACGTGTGAAGAGTGCCACATCACTCATATCTATCCATTTGATCCATCCTTGATCCTTATCCAATAGTTGACCTTCTAGAATATGACTAAAATCCAAAAAGCTAGTCTCCTAGAATATAGGAATATTCCCTACAAAATAGGATCTAAGGAAAATGGTCAACTCTTATCTTCTAGTACTCTATACACACATGTGAACATCCACTTGCCATGTGGGAGCATTTACTCATGCACATGCAAGGAAAAGCTAATTTGTAGGTGACTAGTCAACTTGACTAAAAACTAGTCATTTCATGTTCACACTAACTAGAATGATACAAAATCAATTTAGATATATACAAACATGAAAAGTACATCCTTTCACACATGGGAACATGCTCCACACGTGTGAAATCATATCATCAACATATTCTAATGTTTGATCAATATTTACATGAACCAATGTCAAGTGAGAAGTGACAATTTTCAACACTCCTCCTCACTTCTAACTTGGCAAATCTAGTGTACATCTATCTACAATTCCAAGAGCATATCTTAACTTAAAAAATGGATCTTTGGACAATGGTTTGGTTAAGATATCAGCTATGCATTCGGATGATGGTACATGATGTAGTTGCACTTCCTTGGATTGTACCTTCTCCCTCACAAAGTGGTGAGCTATCTCAATATGCTTTGTTCTAGCATGGAAGATAGGATTTGAAGCAATTTGTTGAGAAGCTTGATTGTCACAAAATATGTAAGGGATCTCCTCGGCCTCTAGCACATGTAGTTCCATCAAGAGTCTTCTTAGCCATAAGAGCTCTTTGGTTGTTGAAGTCAATGCCTTGTACTCGGCTTCACAAGAAGATAGTGAGATTGTATCTTGCTTTTTGGAAAGCCAAGATATCACTCCTCCACAAAGAAATGTTGCAAATGCACTAATGGACTTCCTATCCATCTTGTCACCTGCAAAATCTGAATCCGAGTAGGCTCTCAAGTGCAAGTTAGATCCTTCATAAAGTATACCAAAAAATCTAGTACTAGAAACATATCTAAGTACTCTCTTGGCACTTTTCCAATGATGAATTAAAGGAGCTTGCATACTTTGACTCAACTTGCTTACACAAAAACTTAAGTCAGGTCTAGTGATGGTTAAATAGATTAGAGAGCCTATAAGCTTCCTAAAGAGAGTGATGTCCTCAAAGGATGCTTCATCACCTTCATTAGTTGCTTTCACAACATGCTCCATAGGGGTGTCAATCCCCTTACAATCTTTCATACCAAATCTTTCAAGAATGGAAGTAGCATACTTAGATTGACTTATGAAAGTACAATTGCTACTTCTAGACACTTCTATCCCAAGTATAAACTTTAGGAAGCCTAGATCTACCATCTTGAACTCACTAGATAAGTCAACTTTTACTTTGCCTATGCCATCATCATCATTTCCTGTCATAATGATGTCATCAACATAAAGAACCAAAATGATGATCTTTCCTTCATTACATTTGAAATATAAAGAAGGTTCATAAGCACTTAGTACAAAGCCAAGGGAATAGAGAAAATCATGCAACCTAGAGTACCAAGCTCTAGGTGCTTGCTTCAAGCCATATAGGCTCTTCCTTAAGTAGCACACCTTTTGCTCCTCACCAATCTTGATGAAGCCCTCGGGTTGCATCATGTAGATTTCCTCTTCTAAGAAGCCATTCAAGAAGGCATTTGTCACATCCATTTGGTAGAGATCCCATTTGAACAAAGTAGCAATGCAAATGATTAATCTAATAGTTACAAGCTTAGCTACAGGTGCAAATGTTTCTTCATAATCCAATCCTTTTATTTGAAGAAATCCCTTAGCAACAAGCCTAGCTTTGTATTTACTAATAGATCCATCTTGATTGTACTTAATTCTATAAATCCACTTACATGCAAGTGGTTTCTTTCCTCTTGGAAGATTTACAAGATTCCAAGTATGATTTTCTTCTAATGCATCATACTCTACTTGCATTGCATCTCTCCAAACTTTAGATTTACATGCTTCTTCAAAAGATGATGGTTCTTCAATCAATGTAGCTAAAAAAGAGTAAGAGGTAGAAGATGTAGAGCCTTCCTTTTGCTTTCCCTTGTCCACATAGGTAAGCCTTGAGGGCTCGGCCTTGCTCCTTGATGATCTTCTTGGCCCCTTTTGACTTGGATCCAAATCTCCATCCTCGGGTTTGTCATGATCCTCCTCGGGTTTGTCAAGATCCTCCTCGGATTTGTCAAGATCTTCAATGCACAATGGGTTAGATCCATTTGACAAGCTCTTAGCAAATTGTGACTCATCAAAAAGTACATCCTTGCTTACCTTTACTTTCTTGGATGTAGGATCATATATCCTATATCCCTTGCTATTTTCTCCATAGCCAACAAAGATTCCTTTGAAGGAGGTAGCATCTTCTTTCCTTCTAGTCTCCAAAGGAATGTGTACATAACAAGTACATCCAAAGATCTTAAAATATTTTACATTGGGTTTCTTATCAAACAAGGCTTGATAAGGTGAGATCCCATCTATAGCACTACTAGGAAGTCTATTACACAAATAATTAGCACATGTTATGGCTTCTCCCCAAAATGAGATGGGAAGTGATGCATCAAGCCTCAAGGACTTTGCACACTCACATAGACTCCTATTTTTCCTCTCGGCCACCCCATTTTGTTGAGGGGTGTAGGAACAAGTGTATTGTAACTTAATACCATTGATCTCACAAAAGTCTTTCATTTTATTGGAGGTGTACTCTCCTCCATTATCACATCTTAGTGCTTTGATAGAAGTACTAAGTTGTTTCTCTACTAGAGACTTGAACTTAATGAAAGCTTCATAAACAAGATTTTTCTTTGATAGTAACTCAATCCATGTGAATCTAGTACAATCATCTATAAAAGTTACATACATCAAGGCACCTCCATTACTTGCATGTGAAAAACTATGTACATCAGAATGTATGAGATCCAAGGGAGAGAGAGATCTTGATGAAGATTTCTTGTAAGAAGATTTGTGTGACTTTGCAAGGCCACATGCCTCACACATTTTTCCACACTTCTTGAAAGCTCTTGGTAGGCCGAGAGCTAGTTCCTTGCTTGCCATTGACTCCATAGATTGAAGATTAGGATGGCCTAATCTCTTATGCCAAAGCTCCACTTGAGTTAGCTCCTCCCTAGCCAAGTTCACACTTTCACTTGCAACATTAGCATCCAACTTGAAAAGTCTCCCTTGCTTAATGCCACTAGCTATGCACTTATCATTTTTCAAGATGGAACAAACTCCATTCTTGAAATGTACATCTAGTCCATTGTCCATTAATTGTCCTACACTAAGCAAGTTTCTTGAAATGGTAGGAACATACAAAACATTATCTAGATCTATCCTTTTAGATGTACCTAAACAAAGAGGTATAGATCCTATGCCATCTATCTTGCATGCTTGATCACTAGCAGTGTATATTGACTTCTTAGAGTCATTACAAGATAGAAGAGTAGAAAAATAATGCTTGTTAAAGGACATGTGGGAACTAGCCCCACTATCTATCCACCATGTGTCTTGACTTGAAGTTGGTGTAGATGCAACCATTAAGGATGTGTTGAATCCATCCTCATATTCTTCCTCTTGAGCAATGTTCCCTTGATCTCCTTTGGCTTGTTGATTCTTCTTCAAGTAGCATTCTGAGGCAAAGTGTCCTTTCTTTCCACAAAAGAAACACTTTAGTTTTGCCTTGTTCTTCACTTTGCCTTTGGAGGTAGATCCTCCATTCTTCATCTCGGCCTCCTTGCCTTGATTTTTCTTGAATGGATTTTGCTTTTTCTTGCCTTTAGATGTAAAGTTAGCTTTCTCCTCTCCTCCATTAAGTGACATGCTATCCATTCTTGTCTTGAGGTGTAGAAGCCTACTCTCCTCGGCCACAAGAACATTGTGAAACTTTTCAATGGATGGAAGAGAGTCTTGAATGGCAAATGATTGGACTAAGTTGGTAAACTCATCACTTAGACCATTCAAAATGATTTGTACTAGTTCTTGATCTTGGATCTTCTCTCCTATTGCACTTAACTCCTTGTTAAGAGATTTGATCCTAAGAACATACTCTTGTCCACTCTCTCCACTTCCTTTCATGCTTTGGAAAACTTGATTTCTTAGCATGAGGATTCTTGAAGTATTGTTGGATTCATAAATGCTCTTTAATGAATCCCAAGCCTCTTTGGATGAGGTACAAGAAGACACCTCTTTCAAGAGGTCATTGCATACATTTAACTTTATGCAATGTAGAGCTAATCTTGCTCTCTTCTTGTATTTGGCTTGTTCTTGGGGAGTTTGAGGCTCTTCCTCTACTCCTTGAACTATGTCATATAGATCATGGATCACTAGGAGTGATTCCATTCTCACTTTCCAAATGGAATAATTTGTGGAAGTGAGTCTCTCACTTGGTTCCATCAAATATCCACCCATGGATGACATTTTAGAATGAATGCTCTTTTTAAAAATCACAAAGATTTTTGAATTTTAAAAGATCTATGAAGTGGCCTAAAGCTTACTAGAATGCCTATAGGCTTGTCTCTATCAAACTAACACACAAGCTTGAATGATACTCAAAGATCTTACCAAAAATTTCTAGCTTTCACTCTCACAAAAAAATTGCTTTACACTTTTCTTAGAGATTTCACTTCAACTAAGGATCTGAACAAATCAGCCTCTTAGATCTGATCTTAGACTCTAAAAAGAAATGCTTCAATGATCCAAAACACTATTTGGTCATAGGCATTAGTTAGAATGAATCTAGATCAATACTATGCTTCAAAAAACACCAAAAATGAACTAGTATTGTGATTTTGGGACCAAAAAACACAAAGTAACTTGAATTGAAAGTTGCTGTACGGTTTCACACGTGTGAAAAGTACATACACAGCCTCCAAGTCGTTTTGATCCAAATGATTACAAGCTATCACTCTAGAAGAACTCGCCCTCACTAGTATTGGCCAAAAAACAAATTTTGCCAATGATCTTTACAAGATTTATGATTCAATGATCACTCTCTTACTTAGCTCTGATACCAAGATAAATTTTACAGTTTTTAGGACAATAATGATTGTACTTTACAATCATAGAGAGTTATTGGTTGCTTAATCAATGAATCTATCAAGTTCTACACATTAGATCTTGATCTAGATTCACTACACTTGGATTTAAGCAAGAGCAATGGATCAACACATCATTTTTTAGTGAGAGCGGCTTCACACGTGTGGAGTACTGTCCACTGTACGGCCTGCACCTGAAACAACAAGTACAATGATACTAGATAGCAATCATGCATAAAAATCACAAGACAAATGACTAGAAATCTCACAAAAGTGTAGAGTGCAAAAGTCTCATCAATTTTCTTAGCAAAATGATGATCCTTTTATGGATCAAGTACATCCATGAGTCTGGTACAGTCCAGCAGGCCTTCACACGTGTGAAGAGTGCCACATCACTCATATCTATCCATTTGATCCATCCTTGATCCTTATCCAATAGTTGACCTTCTAGAATATGACTAAAATCCAAAAAGCTAGTCTCCTAGAATATAGGAATATTCCCTACAAAATAGGATCTAAGGAAAATGGTCAACTCTTATCTTCTAGTACTCTATACACACATGTGAACATCCACTTGCCATGTGGGAGCATTTACTCATGCACATGCAAGGAAAAGCTAATTTGTAGGTGACTAGTCAACTTGACTAAAAACTAGTCATTTCATGTTCACACTAACTAGAATGATACAAAATCAATTTAGATATATACAAACATGAAAAGTACATCCTTTCACACATGGGAACATGCTCCACACGTGTGAAATCATATCATCAACATATTCTTATGTTTGATCAATATTTACATGAACCAATGTCAAGTGAGAAGTGACAATTTTCAACATAAAGTACAATCAAGATGGATCTATAAGTAAGTACAAAGCTAGCTTGGTTGTTAAGGGCTTTCTACAAACTGAAGGCATAGATTATGAAGAAACATTTGCTCTTGTAGCAAAGCTTGTATCCATTAGATTGATCATTTGTATTGCTACTTTGTTCAAGTGGAATCTCTATCAAATGGATGTGACCAATGCTTTCTTGAATGGCTACTTGGAGGAGGAAATATAAATGTTGCAACCCGAGGGCTTCATCAAGGATGGTGAGGAGGACAAGGTTTGCCACTTAAGGAAGAGCCTATATAGCTTGAAGCAAGCACCTAGAGCTTGGTACTCTAGGTTGCATGATTTTCTCTACTCTCTTGGCTTTGTGATTAGCTCTTATGAGCCTTCCTTGTACATCAAATGTAATGATGGAAAGATCATCATTTTAGTACTTTATGTTGATGATATCATATTGACAGGAAATGATGGTGAAGGCATAAGAAATGTTAAAGATTCTTTGTCTAGTGAATTCAAGATGGTAGATCTAGGACTTCTTAAGTTCATACTTGGAATAGAAGTTACTAGAGGTAGTGATTTTACTTTTATAAGTCAATCAAAGTATGCTACTTCCATTCTTGAAAGGTTTGGCATGAAAGATTGTAAGGGGATTGACACCCCTATGGAACAAGTTTGTAAAATTACTAATGATTGTGATGAAGCATCCTTTGAGGACATCACACTCTTTAAGAAGCTAATAGGCTCCTTAATCTATTTGACAATCACTAGACCATATTTGAGTAATAGTGTAAGCAAGTTAAGTCAATATATGCAAGGTCCCTTGATGCATCATTCGAAAAGTGCCAAGAGAGTGCTTAGATATGTCTCTTCTACTAGATTTTTTGGCATTCTCTATCAAGGATTTAACTTGTACTTGAGGGCATTTTCGGATTCAGATTTTGCAAGAGACAAGATGGATAGAAGATCCATCTTGTCTCTCCATGAGCTACATCCTTTTATAGTAGGTCCAAACCCAATTTGGCCACTTGGCTTTCTCACCAAAATGCTAACCCTACTATTTTTGGGTCTAGATTCAGAGTACCCAACATTCAAATTTGAATCTACTCAAACTCAACTTCTAACTTTCCCACACTTTCAAAAAGTGTTTATTCAAATGAAATTTAGACTAATGAACTTTGAAAAGTCAAACTCTAAGTCTAAAACAAAGTTGGCCTCAATTTGCCAAATATGGAAATGTAGCAAATATGATCAAACTAGTTGAATCTTTCACAGAGCATGGCTGGGCGTAGGGTAGTTCCCAGGAGGGCGCCGGGCAGGCGAGTGACGCTGAGCAGCGCGCAAGTGGCACTGGGCGACAGGAGTATAGGCAGGTTTGCCTATATATCTCTCTTGAGGAATCCCATAAGAATGCTTATGGGATATTGTTTTGGTTGCTTGCACACGTGACGCCCGGGCAGTTAATTAAAAACAAAAAATGTGGCTGAGAGCACATCGGGGCCAAAGGCCACCGTGCTCCTTAAATACGCCCCCCCCCTAACTACTACGCTGTTCAAAGCGCAAAATTTTTCAAGCGTCGGGCAAAAAGTATGGGGCCCTATATCTTGGGGGCTTTTTTTCTTTCTATGCAAATCTATGAACATCAATTAGACAAAGACACAATATACAGCACACAACAATATACAGCACTATGAGATAAATGTTGCCATTTGGCAAAAACGTATTCGCCATCACCCAAAATGTATGAGCATTTGACATCCAAGTTTGTTATCATTAGCATTTAGTATACCATTGGACAATCACATAAGCTTTTAATGCCTCATTGTTACTCTCAGTCAACACTAAGCACGTGGTACTCAATTGTGTTGTGGACAAGATTGCTACCAAAAACAAAAACATTTTAATATAATCAACAATCGTTGAGTGGGAAAGTATTCCTTTATCGATACTATTTTAAACTTCGCCCTAGATTTTTACATGCCAATCATGTTGCGTCATTTATTTAATCATCAGGTATTTTTTTGTTGAGTTTACTTCCTAAATATCCCTGATAAGTATCGCCCCATTCATCACATTAAGATAGATTCTATTCTATTCTAGCACCATGCATGTACCAGAATCAGTATTTGTTGGGCACAATAACCCACCACCCAATAACGTCCATGAAAAGTGATTTAAAGTAGTTGGAGAGAAAAGGTCTTTGTAGGATTGCTTGAAAAAAGGCCCCAGAAATAGCCAACCTCCAGGGACCTCTCCAGGAAGCAGCTCCGAAGCAGCAGAGGCAGGTGCCAGGCAGCTTCCTCTCAGCGCTATTTTCATTTTCCCTATTTTATTTGTCCATTTATTTTGGTAAATTCCGGTATATGCTTATGGTATGTAGATTGGGCCTTTCCACGTGTCAGCTTCTCCTTGCCCAGTCTCTCCTCTCTCTTTTCTCTCTCTCTCTCTCTTGTCTCTCTCTCGCGATCGATCGATCGATAGGTTTGCTGATATGGAAGGGAGAGGAGAGGAGAGCTTCCAAGGAAGCGTCCGATGATCGATCGAAGACTTCATCTCATGTTTTCTTTCCCTTTGACAATTTTACATGGCCGTCTGAATGTTTCCGTGTAGTGCGCGCTTTCTCGCATTTGAAGATAATGTATGATTCATTAAGAGAAAAAAAAAATGTACAATTTGCCATATCTCGTAAAATATATAATCCATAGCTATTCTTTCTGTGTTTTCTGTCTCGCATTTGCCATGTCTCGTAAAATATATAATCCATAACTTTTATTTCTGTGTTTTCTGTTTCGCATTTGAATATCATGTGCAATTCGCCATGTCTCGTATAATAAAATATCCATAGCTTTTTTGTCTGTGTTTTCTGTCTCGCATTTGAATATCATGTACAATTTGCCATGTCTCGTACAATATAATATCCATAGCTATTTTTTCTGTGTTTTTCTATCGCATTCGAATATCATGTACAATTTGCCTTGTCTTGTATAATATATAGTCCAGGCTCCATAACTATGTTTTCTGTCTCGCATTTCATTATCGTGTACAATTTGCCATGTCTCGCGTAATGTACAATGTTTTGTGTGTTTTTGTATCTTCAACCTCCTTCACAGTGCACTCATGTATTTTGTCTGTTGATTGCTTTCTGTAGTGCTCAACTTCTTCTGAGGCAGAGGAGACTAGTGAAGTGATTATTCTTTTCTTTGCTGTCTCCTTGTTTCCAACAAACTCTCTCTAATAGGAAAACAGATTAGCACTTATTGATTTATGTTTGTTGAACTAGCAAGTTCTTCCTCCAATTTGATAATTTTTCTCATTAATGCGTGCCCGTCTTCCGCTCTTCTCATTCTTGTAAAAATATTTCACTGTGAAGAATTGCCACTGGCTTATTAAGCATGATGGAATTTTCTAATTGATTTTAAGAAAAATGGATTTTCTTGATTGTTCTACGACAGCTCGCAATCTATTTTCTCGGAAGCATTTCTTTTCGAACATATTCCTGCTTAGATCTTCCAGACGGTGAATTTGGCAACGAGAGCTTTGGCTGACGCCGATATTCCTATTATAAAACTTTACCGGCTATTGACATTAATCACTTCCTATCTCAGGATTCGAGCATTTCAGCTGTCAATTGTTTCTGACGGTTGCAATTTTTAGATAGGAGTGTTTTGATTGGGATTTGCTAAGAAATCCCTTGAGGCATCATATTAGGGTAGCAATAGAATCGCATAGAGTTTTAATACTCTTCTACCTTTACAATCTAGAGGATATATGCTCGTCCAGCTTTGAAAGAAGTAGAAGTGCTCAAAGCAAAACTTAGGAAAAACGAGTCTAACTGATTACAGAATCTTAGGTGCAACATGAGGGCAGCTCTGACAGCAATTTTGCAGGTCAGTTTTCCTACTCTATCCAACTCCTAATTTCAGTTTATGCACTTTCCAACTCCTTGTTATGTATAAACAGGAAAATATGGCATCTTGAGATTCGAGGTCGCAGTAATCAGTCTGGATTTCACTATACTCTCTGTTTTGTATTTTCAATATTGATAATTGCATCAACGGTTCAGGGCTTGGCTACAGCTGGATGGTTTGCTTCCCTTTTGCTTGTTTAACATTCTTTGTCAAGTCAATCAGGCTCCAGTGGGTGGCTACTTTTACTTACAGAACTGGAAGTTGTTTTAAGGCCGTTCAAATTAGAAATTTAATCAGATCTGTAGACTTTATTACCAATGTATGCATTTATTTTGAAACCATATATCATCTGCAAATGGAAGGGAGAAGCATAGAATTCAGTCCTTGTACGCTGAGGCCAGGAGGGCTTACCCACCCCACAACCGCCCCGCACAAAAAAGAAAGAGAGGAAAGCTTGACAGCATAACTTTACCATGTGTAACTACTGACTTGCTACTTTGTGCACAATAGCTTGCCCTGGTCTTTATGGGCCTAATGCCCTGCCCGGGCAAGCCTGGGCAAGCTAAGAGAGAGGTTTGCTGACTTCTATAGCGCCAAAAAGTGGCATAAGAGTGGTTGAGTATATCCAAGTAGAATGGATATTCATAAAACATATGTAACCTCCTTAACAAGTGAAGCTAATTAATATATGAATTGTCAAGATACTAGAAGTGGCTTTCCTATGAACATTCAAATATACAAGTCACATAGAACCCATGGTTTCCTCCATATCAAGCTTCCTACCATGATAGCTTGTGTCTGAAGAACGTTGACCAATCCGAGAAATTAACAATTCAAGTCACCAAATCTCCACACGGTCACTCATCATGGGATTGAAGGGTTGAAAATATAAGTTCATCTTGAAGCATCGTGAATATGTTGTTGGAAAAGGCCACTCCAAAGTGGCATGTTATTCATGGCCTACCCTAGGCGGATGGTGGAAATCCCATATACAAGTTGGTCCAAAATTGACTAGCCCCAAATAGAATAAATATGAAACCACCTACAATAGTTGCCCTTTGAAAAACAAGGTTTGCATGTACAAGTCGTTTTAAAGTACTAAACAAGATCCCTTTTGTGATTTAAAAGTTCACTTCCAACCCCTCCACATCACATAACATGGAGATGAGACATACAAATGATGTGACAATTACAATATTATCTTTTGCATGTCAAGGATTAGATAGAAGAATGTTTGCTAGCATACCAATTCTTTGCACCTCTGCTGGCTTACAAATTTGGGGCTTGTGAGGACAAGATGAATGAGTTCCCAAAGTGAAGGAGTAATGAGATAAGTTTGTTATGCAACTCATTTGACAAATAGATTGCAATATAAATCGCTGATAGCGAAGTTCTAAAGTATTTGCCAATGAGGGGTTATGCAAAAACTTATCTTCCTACATTAGAAGTGGAATATACATAAACAATTTCATTATCTATTTTCTTGGACTTTGTCAACTACAATGTTTATATGAATCTCGTTGATATGAATCTCCTGTGTTAAGCAAACACAACATTCTAGCATAGACAAGATCAAGTACTTGGAGGAAAATATGCTTTACAATAGAATTTAATAGTTCTAGTGAATACTTACAATTATTGTGAATTGATCACATGATGGGTTGGAGGCTCAAGTCTCATTAGTTCCTGAGAAATGTCGATTGATCGACCCACGTGAATGTGCATGCTGCATGTTGACTTTGGACCTGTTATTCAGACTTAAAAAAATGTGAGAAGCTTTAGCCACAAAAGAAAGAGCTGGATGAAATTTTTTCTCAACTGTCTCTTTGATCATCAGTTAGGTGCACTCTACTTACTACTGCTTCCTTTTTTCCAGGATATTGTGAAACAGCAGCTTGACTCTCTGAAAATGTCAGAAACAAGCTCATCTTGCAGTGTTGCTCATTTAGCACCAAAATTTCAACCTGGAGAGTTCTCACTTTCAGAAGATGAACTAATTGTGAAGGTACCAGTCTTTCCCAATTTGTGAGTACGGCTGTAAATCAATGATGGCCACAGAGTTCTTTCAGATGTAAATATCAATTCCTGAGGCAGTAACACGTTGAAGCCTTTAAGGTTTTATCTGATCTGGCTCATGTATTTTGAATGTAAGAAAGTTGAGTGAATTTACTTGTTTTGCTTCATGTTTATTGATAAACAGTCTTAAAAGTGTTTTGAAAAACACAAATTTCCCTTAAAATGTCAATCGTGCTTTTTCCTACGAACATTAGTGTTGTCAGTGTCTGCTTGTAGGTTATATCATCCTCTGTATTTCCTGCTAAAAGCTTTTCGTTCTTTTCTTCATCCCATTTTAGTTAATGTAGATATTGAAAATATTCAGAACTTTCACTAGGTTATATTGGTCAAATTAAATAATTCTATAGCTATTCACAACTCAAGGTGCATTCCTAGACATCTATCTTGCACGGTGGTCTTGGGCTGCTTCGTATGCTTGAAGTTAGCTATTTTCTGCTGATATTTTCTGGTCAATAAGTTTTAAAAGATGAATTTCAAATCAAGAACAAAAGGTATGCCAAGGTATGCCTTATAAAAAAGCCAGCACGATGTGACCTCTCTAAGCATTTCATATATCAGGTGAGAAAACCATATACCATCACCAAGCAACGAGAAAAGTGGACAGAGGAAGAACATGACAGATTCTTGGCAGCTTTGAAGCTGTATGGCCGAGCCTGGAGCCGCATTGAAGGTCTATATATAAATTTTGAAGAACATGAATTCTTCAAAGCACTCTTACTGAGAGCTTGACCTATTGACTATATTTTTTCCTCAGCATTCTAACACTTGTTTGATCCATGTGTGACAGAATATATTGGCACAAAGACTGCAATTCAGATTCGCAGTCATGCACAGAAATTTTTTTCCAAGGTATTGTCTTCTTTTCTTTAGGCGTGCCATCCAGACTGGATGAATTTTAAATTCTATGGATCTTGCATAGACTCTGCGGAAAATGATGTTGTTGTTAATACTGCAGAGGTTTGTAGATTACCATTCAAGATAGGCAAATATTAAGTTCTAACTTGCATGATGATTGTTTTTTTGATGTCAGTTTATGTTGCAGTTGTTTGTCTTATCTTAGCTGCTATGTTGCTGATATTTCTCCACTTGTATGCCTGCTCACTTCTCTTTTCCTTTATATTCTCTCCTCTTTTTATTCTCTACGGACAAGTGTTTGATACTTTTAAGGCAGCTGGTTTTCACTGAAACAGAAGCCCTTCAATCGTGGTTGTGGAATCATTCTTTTGGGAATACTGATGAAATTGAACCCAACAGCTTATGTGGTATCAATGTTTATGATATAGCCTCCCCAGTTGTTTTATCATATTAAATATATGTATCTGGGTATCAGAAGTTCTAAATCATTTTGGGATTTTCATTCCAGATTTTGTGGCTTCAGGAAATTGTGAAAACTAACATTGTCTTGATGGTGGCACGCCTTGTTTATAATCTCCGTGCTGTTTTTTTGCAATCCCTTTTGGCTCTCTTTTTCATGTCTTCTGACATTTGTGTCAATGAAGTTCACGATGAGGGTTGATTGATTACATTGCAGGACAGGCTCAGTTTAGTTTCTGTGCTACCATTCGTTTTTACCCTGGGATCATGCTTTTCTGCGTCATAGATAGCAGTACTTAGCTGGGAATTAACCTCTCCTTTTTTTTAGAGTTTGGATTCTTGTTTGCTATTCAGTTTGGATTTTTCCAGCTTTTCATGCTTATCATGACATGACTTCATGGGTACACCTACATTGCACCTCAAGTTCGAGTTCAAGTATATGTGGAAAACTTGATCAATAAACATTTTGATCATTTAGGAAAGTCAAGCAATCTAAGTTGCTGTGTTTTCTAGTGAAATTCAGCTAGCTAGTATGACCCCTTTTGACCAAGGAATCGATTGCAAGATAGGATCTGCAAAGCTAGTTTCCACAATCATACTGTGTAACCATGTTGCCATTGCAGGTGGAGCGCCATCAATCACAAGGTGAAAATTATTTGGGCCTTGGTCCTCAAGAAATTGAAATTCCACCACCACGTCCAAAGAGGAAGCCGAATCACCCTTACCCGCGCAAGGCAACTACTACCCATACACCAAATCTTACTGCTACAGACAAGAAAGGTTTAGCAACTGCAAACTCTTCAAGAAAAACAAGCCATCCTAATTGGGTAAGGAAAGTCAGGGTAAATATCTAGGTGAATCTGGAGTCTTTGAAGTTGTTTTTAAAAAGATGGCAGTTAACTCCTGGTTTACACCTATCAATAGTGTTTTTGATTTTCATAGATGATCGCAACATGTTATTTCTGAGGCTTTTTTTATTTAATGTATGCCAGGATTATGTGTCACATACAAATAGTTCACATAGAGAGATGCCTCGTATCTCTGTGAAAAATTTTGTGATCAGCTCTGAGAGGAGTGATGGCTCAATCGGAAAGCCTGAATCACATAGTAGAAATGGTCAGAAAGCGTTTTGTGAGTCTCCAGAGGAGCAAAAGCATTCTCATAAGAAATATAACAGAATTTTATCTGAAAAGGTGGAGTTGACGACTGGCAATGGAAGAGTAAATGATCTTTCTGAAGATACAGCTGCATCAGTGGCAGCTGCAACTGTTGCTGCTGCATCGGCCTGGTGGGCGCTGCAAGGGTTCAAAATCAATGGCCCAGGCAGTCTGAATCCTTGTAGTTGGACTCTGATCCCTTCTGTAGCGTCTATAGATGCTGATGCAGACATGAAAAAATCCAAAATTTCGTCAAAACCCTTCATTGAGCTTCCATCTTCCCAGGTTGATTTTCAGAGTGTAAGGAACCAACAAGGTTTGAGCCATACTACCGTCCAAGATGAGAAGGTAGATGCCAACCATATTGGGGTGTCTGAAGAATGGGATGTTGATCTCGCCACTCAGGTTACTGTTCCAGACGGAGCAAGACAAGCAACTATGGCAGTCAATCCTGAAAGACAAGGCTTGGAAAATGTAACTTTAAAAACTTTGTCAAGAAGCTTGACTAGAAATGAAATCCACACAGCTTCCGATCAATTAGCAGTTAAGACTGGATCGGAAAATGCAGAGATAGACACATCTTTTGGCAGCTGTAGACCTGCCAATGAGAAACATTTGAAAAGGACGAGAGAAGCTGTTGGTACTGAATCAAGTGGCCAATGTATGCGAGAGGTTATTGAGCTAAAGAACGTGTTTGATCCTTCTTGCAGTTCGACTATAGATTGCAAGGAAACTGCAGTTAACTTAGAAAATGAGTTCCTGGAGAATGGCCTAACTTCCAATGGCAACGACGGTAAGAGTGATGAGCCAAGCCGGTTCTCTAAAACACTTTGTTTTGATGTTTCTCGTGATAAAATATCCCATAGAAATGAGTTAAAAAGACCAAAAATCAGATCAGATGATGGAAGGCGCCTGGAGACAGCAAATGGACCAAATTTTCCATGCTTTGGCTCTACGGTTTTAAGGTTAGGACGTGATTCCTATGTAGAAGATATATATGAGCAGGCGACACTTCCTCGTATGTTTGCGGGGTCTCAAATAATGGAGACAGCAAACAGAAAATACACCTCAAATCAACCTTTTGATGATAGCGAATCGTGCCAACGAAAAGCACCTATGAAGTTGTTGGAAAGAAATGGGCATCAAACTGAGAATATTCAGTACGAGGACTGCCTTAACGCCTGCCAACCACAGCTTATCATGAATGGCTACAAGTCCAGGGATACTGGTTCTTGCTTGCTGCAAGAATCCAGAGCTCAAGGAGATTCCTTAAACACCATCCGCAAAGATCCCAATCCAGCTCATTCAAGCATCAGACTGGACAATGATTTGGAAATTTCAGGTTCAGCTTCAGAAGCTCTGAATCTGTACCAGTTTATGGAAGAGACAACAGCTTCAAGTCCTAGCAGTGTTCTGGACTTAGCCACAATATACTCACAAAAGAAGCCAACGTTAAGTTCTGCTAACCTCTTAACCACAACTTTTACGGCTCAAACAAAGAAACACAGTGCTGTAGGATTTGTTCCATATTGTGGACCTTTTTAAAAGACTAGTTCATAGACTGCTGGTTTAAAAAATCCGGCACTATTGTCAGTGTAATATTTCCTGCTCATTCTGGGGTGATCAAATATCTCTTCACATTCCATACTTGAATGATTACAATAGGAGTACTTAGGTTTGCAAAAAAATTCTCAGAAGCGTTTCATTCTAAATCCGGGGTTGAGCGCTGCAAACAACTGACATTGTATCTAGAAAAATTATCAAGAAATTGTTTTCCATAGAAGACAACAGCAAAAGCAAACAGTGTCAATAAGTTAAATCACATATGCAAAACAAGTGAAGAAAGGAAAGTATCTCAATTTTTTGCATATACTTTACAAATATAATCCTTTCAACTACAATATGCTTCTCTGTAATTCACATGAAGAAAATCAATACAAAATTTATCATCAATTTCTCTGGTGATAACAAAAAAAACTCAAAATTTCACATCCTCGAGTAAAAAACATTGTTGTGAGGATGCAAAGATACGACAATAGTTAGACATCATATCTCAATTTGATATTATAATAGACGCAAGGGTATGCTAATGAGGCTGATGCAATCATGTATGAAAATCATGAAAATAATCCTCAGATGTGCTAGAAAAAGTCTATGTAGACAAACTCACATTAGTCATATTAATGCAATAATCTTCATGGCCACAATTGCAACAAATTTGTACCCATAAGGTTCAGCAGAAATTAATTATTTTCAAAAATTGTCAAAAAATTTAATATTTCTACTTCGCTTAATGTGGCCAAAGTGTCAGGAAGACCACAATTACAGTTACAATTACGATTTTACTTAATCACAAAAAGTTACATGTATAGATCTTGATCTCAGCCATGCTTGTTGTAAGAGTGTTAAGGCCCTTAGGGATAAGCTAGATTTTTGTTGAAAAAAAGTCCCAAAGAAATTTTCTTCTCTCAAAACGAGTGATGAGGATGTTGTCATTGAAAATCAAAATTTGATCAACTAATTGGAATTAAAATGTGCAAGGAACAAAAGTGTATTACCAATATTGTTATTTGCCACAATCATGGGATAACGTCATTATTGCTAGAAGCAATACTACTACAATTACCTTAAAGTTTGATGAAGAAGTTGCCATTCTACCATAAAAAGAAATGTGAGAGAAACTTTTTAAAGACCATACAAAGCATTAATTGTATGTGAGTCGTCGTTTTAAAAGAATAGACCAGGTAGATTTTTTAAGCATAAAGAAATATGTAAATCTTTTGGAAGAAAATGGTGGAAATGTGACAACCATGCACATTTTAAATAGTAGTTTAAATCTAAAATGGTCGACAACCTGAAGTTGCTTCTTCCTCAAAAGCAAGTAAATCCAATGATGATGTTGCAAATATTCTTGGCCTCTTCGTATAAATGTTCAAATCTTGAGGCATGGTTGACTAACTTTGGTACTTCATTCTATATGACTCCACATAGGGAATAGCTTTATGAATATGAAAGCTATGATGGAGGTGAGCTTCTCTTAGGAGACAACTATCCATATACGTTGAAGCGTCAAGGTGATGTTCAAGAATTGATTGTCACATCTAACAAAAAGGATTGTAGGATGAATTGAGGGGGATTGATGTTGGCAAGAGGAGTTCACATTTAATACTTTACAATCCAATCCATGTTGCATACTTCATTTCTTCCACTGTTGAAAATAGCAGCAACACGAGTTAGACCCATACATTGCTAATTGACAAAACAATGTTGTGCATCAGAGAATGGGCCATATTCAAGAACAAGACCTTCAAAAACTGAAGAAATGTTAGAATGAATATCTAGTAGGATTTCTCCGTATCACTCAAATTATGTGAACATTGTGTCAAAAATCAGAATAATGGAATCATTTTGATCTACAAAAAATCAATAAGAGTGATTGGCAACTTTAATGTTGATCAGTCTTCAAACTAGTAACTAAACCTAGCTTTTACTTGACAATTTCTACACATCCAAGCAAGAACAACCATAGATAATGATCAAAGGCCTTCATACGTGTGAAGTACAGCCGGAATATAAGGCCTTAACATCAACAACCAATGATCTGTGGTTAAAGAGGCTATTGGTGGTGCTACAAGTCATGGAGGCCGAGGAGCAGCCAATCATATATTGTGACAACCAATCAAGCCAAGCATTAGCAACCAATACCACATTCCATGCAAGGAGCAAGCACATAGAGATTGCTCACCATTTTGTGAGGGAAAAGGTTCAAGCAAAGGAAATATTGTAAAGGCAATACTCCTTGAGTCTGGTTGAGATGTACCTTCTCCCATTATTAGAGCTCAGTGCTTTGATTCTTTTGCCAGTTTTCAATTCTACATACTCCTTGAATTGTCATTTTTTTTTAAAGTCTTTGATTTATGCTCTATGAAATAAAAAGACATTTTTTTTTAATATTTGCCAATAAATATAATGAAATACTTTGCATCTAGCAATGATGGAGTTTGCATTGGACCACATATATTTGTTGGTGTTCTTTGCTTTCAATATCCTGCAATTTTGGATCTCATGGTTAGTGCGCTTGCAATACTTATAGAACATCTTCTTCTTCGACTACGAATTCGATATTGTTCTTGAATTGTGTTGGCTTCTGATTCAATGCTGGTTGTTTAGAGCTATTTTTCTTCTGACGTTTCGAGCTTTCGTTGAGATATAGAATGTGAGATGATGAATTTGAAGAGGTGTCTTGACTTCTTCGATTGTCTTCCTACATCAGCATAGTGATAGCTTTGGTGAGCGTTAAATCTGAGTTTGTTGTAATGATCATCACCCAGTTTTCATATGTTGAAGACAATCTTGATAACAATGTCATAATTGCGTCTTGATCATCGATAGTTGATTCGACAACTGCCATATGCTACAAGAGATTCTTGAACTGATTAATGTGATTCTAATTTTGACATCTTGAGTGAAAAAAATTTCCTTTTGGATGCAACTTGGAAGTCACGTCCCTCACATCATATAGTGCGCTCAAGATGTCCCATACTTCTTTCGAAGTTTGAGCTTCTATTATATGGCCAATTTAAGTGTTGATATATTGAGAATGATGATCATAAAAGCTTTACCATCCTTTGATTTACATTTAGAGTCGACTGTGTCGTATTCAAGCTTCAATTCGATACATGTGACAACATCCCAGAACTCGTTGAACAAGGTCTTCATCTTAAATTTTCACAAATAGTAATTGGATATTTAACTTGTCTGCGATGAGACCAGCTTTGGTTTGAGAATCCATCTGGAAGCTAGTCTGTCATTAAATCGATGACTTAAAAATGAATTGACACCATGCGAGATTGTAATTGGAAGTCAATTATTTGATGCTAAAATTTGATACCATATATGAACATTACGAGCAAAGTTACTCTGACACCAGAAACAACTTCAATCATCATGTTGGAAGAAGGAAAGATAATACGATAGTAATAAAATTGAAGCATAACAACGAACTATCGGGCTCTATGAAATAATTCTTCTTCTAATGATGACTTCATATGGAAGAATAATCCATAATTGAGACACAAGCTACACAAGAAAATCCTACAATGAATCAATTATCATAAATTGATTACAATGGTTTGTGTGCTGTGATAGCTAGAATATAGATCAACAAACACTGTCATTAATTAGCTACAACATGCTTCTCATGGAAGTCACTACAATGGCACACTAATCTCTCTCTCTCTCTCTCTCTCTCTCTCTCTCTCTCTCTCTCTCTCTCTCTCTCTCTCTCTCTCTCTCTCTCTCTCTCTCTCTCTCTCTCTCTCTCTCTCTCTCTCTCTCTCTCTCTCTCTCTCTAGGTTAAAGGGCAAGAGTATCATGATTCATTATAGGTTTTCCCTATTATACATCCTCAGTTTTGACCTAATAGTTAAAAATTGCTACAAATGACAATAAGAATCAACATCTTACTTCATTCCACCCTGTGACATACTATGTAGAATGCATAATTGTACTAGTATAAGAATCATATGTTTGCTTCAACATCTATGTTGTGAATCATAACATTGTAGAACAATGATTACTTAAGTCATACTACTGATTCTACTTCATGAGAAGCATTCATAAGTAAAACGTGGAAATGAGAGAGATAGTGAGAAATTCTTATTCACAATGTGTTAGATTGAGAATAGACAAGTCTCTCTATCTTTCATTTAAATTTTAATCAATATGAAAGTACAATGGCTCTTTATAGCATCATGGCTACCTTCTACATGGCTAAGAGCATGGTTTGGTGGTACAACATGGACTTTTAAGGATAGTACCTTTTTTGGGTAGAAATGCACTTTTGTATTATTATACACTATTTTCAACTAATACCTTTGACTTGCAATAACTTTTTGACTGTACCTCAGAAGTATGTCATGTAACATATCATTGGAAAGCACTCGTCAAGCGCTACTAATACACCAAACTTCACTGAGATTGGACTTACCACTAAAAAGTTATGTCATTTTAATGTGGACCCATTTACAATTATGGGTAATAACATCTCCAAAAAGTGAAATGTACTACCAAAAGGTACAATGAAAAATGGGTTCTTTTTTTGTACCACCAGACCATGCATTTAGCCACATGTATCAACCGTCGTAACTGCTCTAACCATTTTTTTAAGCAAGGGCTAAGATAGTAAATAGACCTTGGGTTGAAATAGATCAGTTCGACCATTGATCGATTTAGTTAGTCTATTTTAAGCTCATTTTACAAAATGCTCTTAAAACTAAAAATAACATTTGCACTAATACGAACTGTATCAAGATGAATGTCTCTAATGAAGTGTTGAGAGAAATTGGTGCTTGCACCTCAGCCAAGGAGGCTTGGGACTCACTCAAAGCCATTTATGTGGCCAAGAATACCTCTAGACTCCTCACTCTAAGGAACCAAATCTTCCAAAGTTGCCAAAGGAGTGATGAGAGTGCTTCCAATCATATATTGAGAGTCAAAGACATCCATAGAGAGCTTGCATGCATTGGAGACCACATCAATCAAAGTGAGCTAATGCAAGTCATCATCAATGGCTTGAGAGATGAATTTGATAATCTTGTCCAATCATATGCCATCAAAGAAGAGCTACCAAGTTTGGAGGCCTTACAAGGTGTACTTATTGCTGAAGAGTGTAGACAAGAAAACAAGCTCATGAGAATGTATAAACTCTCAATCAATCATGATGGAGATGGCAAAGCTTTATTTGTCAAAGACAAGCACAAAGGGAAGAGCAAAGGTCAACACGAACAATTCTTCAACAAAGACAAAGTCAAAGACAAGGACAAAGATGGAGAGGAGGACAATTTGTTACATACCTATGTAATAGCAGTACTTCAAACCCCTATTAGTCCATTTAGTGTTGGGGGCTACATGGCAAGGTACCCTTAGGAAAAAGGGTATGTGCCCTTGGATAAGGAATCCATCTATACTACAAATCTTGTGAATGCAAAATTGAAGGAGTAGGGAGTATTCCTTTGAAAGTTGCATCTTCCAAAGTTTTGTCTCTCAAAGATGTTCTCTTTGTTCCAAAGCTCACTAAGAATCTTATTAGTGCTGGCCAATTGCTTGATAGTGGCCTTGATGTCAAATTTCCTATTGACACTTCTGTAATCAAGAAAGATGATGAGATTATTGCATGTGGATCTCGATTTGGAGGCATCTACAAATTGGATCCATGAGAGTCTTAGAGTGCAAACTCTTGTGATATTGCATATGTGACGAAGCTTTCCAAATAAGATTTATGGCATAGAAGATTGGGGCATCCCAACTTCAAATCTATGCATTCTATGGTTAAAGAAGTCAAAGCAATTGGCTTGCCAAAGACACTATCCAAGGCGTTCAAGCTGTGTGAAGTATGTGCTAGGCTAAGTCACACAAGCGTCCATATCCAAGATCCTCTGTCAAGACTCGGATGTGCATTTCTCATCATGCAATGGTCTGTACAAGACTTGACATTGCTTTTGCCGTTAGCTCACTAAGCCAATTTATGGCTAATCTTGACATCACCCATTGGAAGGCTCTTATTTGAGTCTTGAAATACATTCAAGCTACAAAGGACTTTTGCTTCTGAATTACATACTAAATTAGTGATCAGAGACAAGTACAATAGATGTTTTTCACGCATCGATTTTTGCCCTCAAACTGATTCAAAATAAGCTCATAGCTATTACAGATTGTACTTAGCTTTGTGAGCACGCGATTTTGCCCTCTATTGTCTTGTGCTCACATCATCAATCTGACTTGTATTTCTATACATCAATCTGAAAAAATTATTGTCTGTTTTTGCATTCAGATTTGGTTAGTATTGGATGTTTCGCTACTTGCTTTCTGTTTGACTCTCTAAATTGATTTGTCTGACTGTCTACTCTTCCGCTTCTGCAAAGCAACTCTGATTATTTGTGTTCGCCTACGGAAATCGTAGTGCACGCACCAACGATCTGATTCCTTCACCCTCAAGAAGGAGATCCCAAGAATAACGTGTATATTAAGGACATATACAAAATAAATAACTAGCCATCACACAATTGTATCTCAATAGGGCTAAAGTCACTTTACTCAATAGGGCTGGGCTCACTATAGTACTCTAATTGTTGTGAATTGTTGCATTGAGTTTGCCAATGTTGCATATTACTAGCCTTGGCAATCAACACCTTCATTGGCATTCACTCTCCTAACTCACTCATGAAAATACTCATTAGCTACAAGGAGAAAAGGATGATACTTACCTAGTTTCAAACAAAGGTGGGTTAAGCTCATTTTTTTAGAATGGTCCTACCTATTCCAGACGAGGCCACTTTTGGAGATAAGTGCAAATGGCCCAAATTTAGATTTGGATAATAAAGCACCAACATTCATTGGGCATGGGCTCTCCGGGTCCCACCGCTTGCTAGGGGGTGAAACTATATACATGTGAACCTCCCTAGCAAGTGGCCTCAACCCATATTGGCATCCATTTATGCACATATGATGCTAATTAGACATAAGTCTCACCTTGTCTAAAAGAGAGGGATCTGAGTTCACAAGTACTTCTTTGCTATTAAAGTAAGATTGTTCTTCTTTAACTTGTGATTTAATTAAGTAGCTCTCTGTATTGAAAGTGTGTTTCTATCTATCACAATGTATCCTTTGGTCAATTGCACAAGCCCCACTTATGACGATGAAGATAGTGTTGATATTAGGAGTCTTGCAACTCTGAGTACATCTTTCAAAAAAGAAAGATGATTTTAAAACTCCTTCAAACTCTCCTATTATAAAGTAAATTGTGCAAAAAATATTGACTTACTTATGTGGAATACTCATAAGCGTGACAACACAATATACTGAGAGCCTATTATTGTCAGAATTATATTTATTGCTTTGATTTGCAAGGAGATTTTTGATGCAATAATGTTGTGGCAAATTTGCTTCATCATTTGGTAAAAAAATCAAATACATTCCACGAGTAATCTTAATAAGCAATGTTTTGTGCATGACAATCAAATTGGCGCTTTTGAATGCAAATATTGCAATGTAGTTGCACACCATGTGCATGTGTGTCAAAAGCAAAGATGCACCATTGCATTTCTCATCAAATAGGACACACCAAGTTGACAACCAATGTTGAAACTCATGAACATGAATATGTAGTTGGGCAATATATTATGTATAGGGGAAGGCCCCAAGAAGGGGGCCTTTAGCGTTTTGAGGCGCCCGAGGGCGGCAGCCCGAGGGCGCTTCCAAACGCGGAAGGCCCCCACCCGTTGGCTTCCCCATCGTAAAGCACTTATCAAAAAAAATTTGATCTAACTTTTTGAATGTTTTTACATCGAGCTGGATGTGTTTACTGCATCTTCCTGAGGTTTTTACTGGATCTTCCGGCGGTGGAGGGGCACCATTTTTGTGCAATCTGTAGGGGCGATGGAGGGGCGCAATTTTCTGCTCGGTGCAGGGGCACGATTGCACAACAATCTGCTGCGTGAGGGGGCAGATTCAACATCCAACGTGGAGCGGAAAAAGCAAGAAAATTCAAAGTAAAGCTCCCACAAAAATAGAGCAGATTAGGATGATAAATCTAACCAAAATTGTAGTTCAGATACAAAACAAACACTCCCCACTATCACTCCCCACTATTTGAAAAGTAAGAATTGTTTACAGTTGGTAAAAAAAAATTCAATTTACCTCTCTGGTAAAACAGTTTCTGAGGAGGGACCTTACACAAATGTAAGGTTCCTCTGATGTGTTGTGGTAGTACAGTTGTCCTATTCTGCCATATAAGAGTCATTCTAAATACACACAAATATTTGTGATAGTGCTTTACGTATAGGGAAAGGCCCCCATCCGTGGGGCTCTCCGCTAGAGGAGGCGCGTTCTTTTTTTTTATGAACCTTTTTATTTTTAAAAATTTGGAGGAGCACTCATGTTTCCAAAAAATAGTAAATATGTACCTCTCTGAATTTCCAAAAATAGTAAGTCTTATATTTATGTCCAATTTTTGAAAATAGTAATGATTACATAATGCAACTTTCTAAAGAAAAAACCTCTAGGTTGTTAGTACTATGATCACCATTGTTGAAAACTAGGTTATAACATAATCACTCTAGGGACGTCGTAAATCTGGAGGAAAGATTTGTAAAGAGGCGTGAAAGTATTCAATAGAAAAAAGTGATTGCTCTATGCGAGATGAAACTCCAAGGCATTTAGGACCAAGAATTATTCTAGAAGTTCTCCAATCATGATATGGCCAAACATTGGGAGCCACCAATCCAATCATGTGATGGCCAAACATTGGGAGCCACCAATCCTGTCAAGGGGATTCACAATTGTGAGACTCTTGGTTAAACAACTTCTAAATTATTAGATGAGTGAATTGCACTTGAAGCCAATGTTTCTTTTCCAATGTGTTGTGTGATATACATGATGGAGTTTAACTACTTTATAGATATTAGAGGACAATGTGGTTCATAGGAGATTATTCATTGGCATTTTGTTTGCTATGTTATGTGTGATATACATGTCCAAAGTTCAACCTCTTCAAAACCATTATACTACAATGATTTTGGGAAGAGAATATTTATCCTTTAGTGCTGTATTTTTCCTGAACAGATTTGGTGAATGCCCTTAATCTATAGTTTTCAGCAAAATAAACTCACCTGATTCGCATAAATTAACTGATGCAAAATGCTTAGTCCCAATGGTAAATTTGAGTTGATTGCAGACAACACTTTCTAATCTTGTCAAAATAGCACTTATCTTGTACTTAGTTATATGCACAATGATAGTTTGAATTGATTGCAATCAACAATTTTCAATCAAGTTAAAAAAGCACGGGCTCTAGACTCTAAAGGCCTTATGATTCATGAAGCTTCTTTCAGTTCAAATCTGGCTGGTCTGGGGGAGGCTTTCTTGAAATTCTCCAACTGCCAGCCAAAGCAAAGACTGTCTATATGTGCCGTTAAATGCTGATCAGCATCATAACTCATTATCATGAAATGAAGTGGTGCAGTGTTTGGTGTCTTTCAGCCATATTTTTTGAGGCAAAGAAATTCAAGTACGAGAATAGTTTTTAAGCTTTGATTATCTGGAGATACTTGAACAAGCATAGTGCACTGAAATGGGTTTTCAAAATGACTAAATTATAGCTGTAGAAGAGACCTTGGAAGAGAGATATAATAGAGGCAATATTAACAGAATAATGATTTATGTTTCTTAGCTCTTAGATTTTTCAGTTACTAAGCTTAATTATCCATCCAAAAACTCTGGGATCAAGGATGAATCTGATCTGCAAAAATTCTTTTGACTACTGAATTGTAGATCCCGTTAACTTAAAGTGAAAGATTCATTATAACGTGAAGCTATTGTTAAGCTTCATCAAGCCACCATTGCCCATTTATGAAGCTTATGTGCAGGAATCTTTGAGCCTCCTCGTCGCTAAGCTCACGAGACCAATACACTCGGCCTGCTAGATTGGCTCCTGGCCCCGAGCATTTGTATTGCCCATAGTATACAGTCCTGCAATTGCCAACGAGCTCGCTTGAACATCGTTTTCGGTTTCTAGAAAAAGATGAGTCTGTATATATGCTAAGCATCACAAAGCAATTACAAGATGTCAAGTATTGTAAGTAAATAAAACAAAAAAGAACAGTCCTTACTGTTCCCTTGAGGGTATACTCCAGTCTTGCCATCCCTCCGGAAGGATAATGTTACTAAAGTACGATCTGATGAATATCACTCTTGAATATGCACCCCAAGCCCGCCCTAAGTATACATCTCCTGTTCCGGTAATAGCACATTCTAAGAAGATGAAGCCAGAAGGATCTTGAGGGTCCTCCCTGTTCTGAGCTGTTATAGATCCAGCCGTCTGCGCAATCGCATGAAGATCACATCCCTGCGACTTCCGAAGTGTAAGCATCTCAGCAAATTTATGATTTCGCTACACGTGCTCAAAAAACAAATACACAACAGTACTGCATCTAGATTCTACATGCTGGGTTGCTCTAGAGTGTCGGAAAAACAATACAAGAAAATAGCAGTGACTTACTTTATAGATGGACTGTCCATGACCGAATATGAAATCAATGGAGCCCTCAATGTAGCAGTTCTTGAAATAGTGGCGGCCTTGGTAGTCGAATAGCGTGTCTTGAGCTCCATAAAAACCACAAAAATAGAACGAAGCCATGTCACCAGCAACTAAAACAGCGACTGCCTGCCTATCCTTAGCTCCCGGAGGCGGTGGGGCAGCAGAATTCTGTGTAGTATTTTAAGCCATGCTAGTTGAGTATGTATTTCCTTGCTCGAAAAAGCTACATTTGAATGCGTTCTTGATAAAGTTTATTCGTTCACCGAATCTGACTATTAGGACGTATGCAAAGAGTCATGTCTTGAACTGATTACCAAGGAACAGTTAGAAAGCTCACCTTAAAGCTTACTCCCCTCGCAGTAAAGTTTGATGCCCACACAGTAAAAGTTGCACTATTTGCAGTTCCATATGCGGTAGTCGCCGTATCTCCCCATGTGATGATCGTGGAATCCTTACCTTCCCCTTGAATGATGATGTTAGGCTTATCGTATGGGATAACAACTTTCTCACTGCGATAAAGAAATCAAGAATGTTAATGTACTTGTAATCTATCTCGATAACTTCCTAAAATTTATACTGCTTTCAAAAACTGGAAACATACGTCTTGAAGGAAGAGAACTTTACTTGTATATTCCAGCATTGACATGGATGCAGATCCACGTTGGACTCCAGGAAGGAACATGATCTATAGCAGACTGAATTGTTTTGAAGCCTCTGTAGCCATATTGGTCGACTACAATATAGTTGGCGATTGCTTTCTGTTGAAAATATCTGGTGTTAATCAGCTGTCTTCTCGATGAATTGGTATCATTGGATTGTTGTGCCACCCTTTCACGACCTCTAGCATGAATGCTGAAGTCTAAGTTTCTAGCAACTCCTATAACTAAACAGTCTAACATGAGGATGAGTATACCTAAAGCTTGCATGCTGCTTGAGGCAATCAGTCTGCTTAACATTTCCCAAATACCTTACAAAATAAAATTACTTTTATAAAGTTACCAGGTACACTTCATATAATATTCTAGTTTCTTTTAATGATCCTAAAGATAATTGATGCAGAGTGCTATTTCTTGCAAACGGATCATATAAGCTCAATAAATAGAACGCATATATCGTAAATCAGTCGCTCCTTTATGGTGTAGAAGCTACTTGTAATACACCTGCTAAGAGTAGGCAGCCTCGTCTGTGCTCAGTAACCCATTTACATCACAACGTAAAGCACTCGGGAGCACGTCCTTCTGTCGTACAAGAACGGTAAAACTGAAAATACATAAGAGGTGGTTTCGTCTTCACCTAAATAACAATTCAAAGCTAAAGTGAGCTGCTCATGGCACACTTGCATAATGTTGCTCAGCTGACTGGCGCGCATACATAAATCACCAATGGCCTAATAGCTAGCCGTTCTTACTCGGAACGAGCAAATACAGTTATAGTGACTGTAATTCTCAGTTGCAAAAGCTTTTGCTTTCAATCTTGGACATGAAAATCAAGTCACTCGCATGCAAGAAGACGAGATTTGCACACTAAACACCTACTGTATGATATAACCTTTTCACCAACAAAACAAATCGGGCCTATTTTTATCGTATGCTTATCCCTCAAATACAATCATCTTCCACAAACCGGCCAAATTATAGTCCATACACTATCTTCATCATCAATCATAACACTCATATCTAGCAATTATGTTTCTAGTTCACGCTACACATACCAAACACTTTTAAGCTCTCATTCAACTGATAAAGAATCAGCATTCTACACAAGATCTTGAAGTGCAAAATGATGATCCTTTCAGAGAAAAAGCAGCTAAAGATTCACCATCTCCAGGCATGATCGCCAAATTATTCTACCTATATGATCTTCATGCATCATCATTTACAATTCTCAGATGCCGCAATTATTATACTAGTTCAGGCTGCAAATTACCAGACACAGCTGCTTGTAAGCTCTCATAATATTTCAACTGATAAAGAATCCTTCCCTATACAAGCATTCTGATTGCAGAACGATAAATTTTTTCAGTGAAAGAGCAGCTAAAGATCCACCATCTCCACACTCGAACCTCTCGATCGCCATCTCTTTCCAGCTACAAGGCCGCTCGATCCAAACTGGGCCACGCGCCCACCTAATTGGGGAAGTGCCCCCCACCAATTTGGCTGGTACGTGCCCACCGCCCGTGGCCACGTCGCCAGGTCTGGTCACTAAACTACAGAACAAACGTGCAAAGGGAGGGCCCAGTAATTTAGAGGCCCGCCACCGCTGGATATTGCCTATTCATTTGGATCTCGGCCACGTGTAAAATATCGAACCACTTAAACGATTCCACGTGTTACAGTGACACGTGTCTATCATCCAAGTGGGGGAATATGAGGACAAGAGCAGTGTCACTTTTGGTTGCGGTCGTGGGGGGGGTGATGACGGGCGGCAGGCCAGCCCCGACGTCGTGGTAACGGCTCCGCACGCACGGAATATGAAGTGCGTGAGCATTGCATTTTGAAAGGCAACCCTTCTTTTCAAAGTGTCACGGACGAAATGCCAAAACTTCTTATAAATTAAATGGCGTATTCCAGTTTCTTCTCCTTCATTCACTTCCATAGTTCCTTTTCATTCTGAAAGGCATTTGACAAGTCTTGCGGTTACTTCACACTTCAAAATGCAAGGTAGCAGCAGGTAGTTGGGGGCCCCTAACCTAACTTACATTCTCATGTTCTCCCTCTAGTTGTTCCCACTTCTATGCCAACTGAAGTCGCGCTCCTCGAGAGTTTGAGATCGGTGATTGGGTGATTGTTCCTTCGGTTGGCATTCTCATGTTCTCCAGAGGGCTGTAGCCAGAGGCGGAAGGGCCGACGAGGTGGACCTTCCCCATCGTAAGAACATTTTAAACTTATTTTTGTCGTAGATTTTTATACACGCACCTTTCGACAATCAGAAGGTGCATGTAAAAAGAAAGAATTTAAACTTCACAATTGAGATTGAGCTTTAGGAGTGCATAAGTAGTGAGGACATAAAAAAATTCAAATACCTTACAAGTGTTGTCAAAAATTCAAGCCATTGATTGTTGAAATTGACAATTTACCCATTATTTTCAATGCTAGGCCAGTTGTTGAGATTGGCATTTTATCTCTCACTTTCAATTGTTTGTAATTTTTGTACCTTCAAAAAATGCACTAATTTTGTTAGTAAATGTCAAGTGCATAGGCTTTATTCTAGTATTTCACCAATTCTATTAAAGAGATGTCACTTTCTTATCAAGTTGGGCTTGAAAGTATTTCATAATCATTGCAAGAGAGTTGGAACTTAGTAGTGGGCCATAGAGCTACACGCACCTGAGAGCACCTCCCTTCAAGAATCCCAACAGGGACATGCTTCATTGTTTCGGAGCTAGGGTCATCTAGAGGGTGGGTCGAAGGGCCTACTAAGCCAACATTCAAGGGAGATTTATTTAGCATGTTCCTCAAGACTTTCATGGGGACTCACATTTCATAAGTATTGATGTAATGAGCTTGAGTTTTAGTTCCATGGGACTTGGCTCTAGGCTACTTAGTATCATGTATTGGTTGGAAATGATTTGTTGAAACTATCTTTTATATTTATGAATAAAGAGTGTGCATGTGTGTTCTTGTGGCAATGGAAATCCAAGCTTGAATTCCAATAAATTGCATGTGCACAAGGGACATCTCAAAGCAAAGAGCTCCAAAAAGTAGTAACTTTGTGTTCTATATTATGTTTGTGAATATTGTACATGATGATAGAGAACCCTAGATGAAAGCAACAATGAAGAAATGCATGTGGAAATATGAGGGAGAGAGCAACAAACACAAGGACATCGTCAATGTTGATCAAAATTCTTGGATTGCAAAAATATCGTATAAAATAATGCTAGTGCAATTAAGTCGGCCATTCAACAGAAGGAAAAAACAATGGTATTGAACATAAATTACAATTTTTTTTTTCTTGATGGCAAGCTTGAGATGATCATTAGTTGATGGAAGATGTTGGAATCTAGAGAGGTTTTTGGGATTTCTGATTCGACTTAAGGAATCCGAATGTTGGATAGAGAGAGATACGCTCTGTTTCTCTATCAATGCCTAGATATAGTCGAACTCAACTGTAGCTACTGCTTCTAACTAAGATCTATCCTCTTCCAAGCTGTAGACAGACTCTACTGACCTACTAATGATTTAGTTATAACGAGACTTTGTGTGGAAAAACAAATAAGAACTGATCTTTTAAGAGCATTCAACAAGCATAACGCATTCAAAGATTACACATAGTAGACAAGAGATAAGAAAAACATTGGTTCAATTACAGTGATCCTTTGAGCGTTGTTTGACATACCACATAGCGCGTTACCGCAAGAGAAAACTTTGCCTCTTACAAACAAAGGTAAGTGGCGCTTAACATAGTACAAATTAATTTTGAACTTTGACAAAACAATTGGACTGCCCCACCCCCCCCCCCCCCTCTCTCTCTCTCTCTCTCTGGATAGAACATGGAAATGCAATTTGGTTCCACATTGACCACATATTTAAATGCACTCGTTTTAATATTTCAATTCTAATTTTAAATTCTTTTATATAAATTTAGTGTATCGCTTTGTTGAATGACTATTACAAAATGTGCACCTCTTTGGTGCAATTTTAGAGCTTGAACCAAAATGTATGATCATATTGCACATTGTGCATTTTCCAAGAGCAAAGAGTAGAATATGCACAAGTTTACCTTTTAGACTAAATTATTCTATTCTAAAGGTTGCAAATTTAAAAAACTATTTGGAACCTTTAGAATCTCTAAAAGTCATTAAACTTTTACATTACAATTCCTCATGGTCTTACAATACACATGCCATGGAATCGAATTAACTTGCCATGGGGTGATATGCCTTCACCCTAGCAAATAAAAAACCGGGTTTTTACAAAATTGTCAGGCTAGAACTGCAACTGAAAAATTTACAACTTAAACCTAGTACTCATCAACATCAGCTGCACATGCATCAACCAATTTGTACAAATACTCCTTGATGTGTGCTTGAGAGATTTATGGAATAGATATTGATCTTTCAACATCATATCCATGTTATTTTACCATCTTCTTTGACTTGGTTTTCCATGCATAAATCACAGCATCAATATCTACATCTTCTACACCGTCATTGTTTGGAACCTAGTCTTTTGAAATACAGTCTTCGTATAATTCTTTGTTGTCGATTGGATTGTTTCCACGCCTCCGAGTGGATTTAGGTTCATACCATAATGCTTTGAGTGACCATACCATCAACATCGGTCCCTACTCCGACAACCTTTGCCATCCAAAATGGAGCTCCCACTGCAACATCTTCATCTGGAGGTCGTATTGCAACAAATCTATTCATTGCAACCTCTCTACTGGGTAATGGTGCATCTCCTTTCCGTCCGCAATAATGACGAGGTAAGAGTTCTACTGTATCCATTTTGACTTCAGTGTTCACATTAGCAGGCGTGTTTCCTGAAGGTTGTAAAGCAATTGTAAAAGATTGTGGCCAAAAAGTTGTTTGATTGTATGTTGATAGTGGCAATTCTTTTGTTTGTGAGGTACTCAAGAAGTTTTGTGGTTTCATCCACAGATGAGAAATTTTGATCTTTGTATTCTGGATACTTCTCGCACATATATTGTCCATATTTACAAAAGGATATCAATCCTTTCATCTCATCATTGTCCAATTCATTTGTGGGTGCCAAAAAGATTGCTTCCTCTTTTGAAGGCAAAGAGTGCAACAATTTGAAAGGTGCACTCCATGTATCGTCTCCATCAGTGCAATAATACTTCCATTGCATGGTTGGTTCACCATTCAACATTTGAAAACGAAAGTAGTGAGGATTGGCATGTCCTTTTAAACCATCATTTCCACGAACAATAAATGGCTCTATGAATCCTTTCCAATCCACCATTCGTTCTAACAACTCTACTTCAGTACTTTCAGCACAACCACCACCTATCTTTTGGCCAATTCGTCCTAACATATTAGGCATAGTAAGAACAGACTTACATTTCAATGCCCTAGAGATTACACTAAAATCCTGATCGATGACTTCATGCGTGTGTGATTCGACCATCAAAAACCCCATTTCAACAGTCTGAAATATGTTTTGTGCCTCAAGCATAGAACAAAGACCAAAGATGAACCTATTTTTATTTTCCCTCCACCAGTTGTCAGACTGAATATGTAAGATGGGAGGGAGACTGCAGCATGTGAGTTGGACCTTTCGTATTGCTCGCATAATGGATGTGGCAACCTGATTGCTGTCATGCAGATGCAAGGTGTCTATCCACACATCAAGAGCAATTTGAATCCGTGAACTAGCACTCCACAAACATGCGTTTTCAAAAAACGGTTACCCTCCAACCTTGGAGGAGTCTTTTTGAAATGGGACAATGTTGTTGTATTTTGATCCATGCCATCAATAATAAGGCACAACAATTGCTCTGGATGTGATCTTGATTCTTCTTTCCAATATGTGTATAGCTTTCTCGAGTCGAAAACATGCAATAAGTGGCGATTTCTCATTGCAATATGGTGATCTCGCAACATAATATCAATAGAAGTTTTGATCGCATTTTTTAACTCATCACAAATCTTGCATTTGGACATTCTTTGTTTTGTTGGAGTTTTGACATATCGAAACTCTTGTCTCCACAACCGATACAATGTATTTCTGGAGATTGCGGACATGCTAGTTTCTTTAAGTTCTTTGTTGATGGAATTGAAGACATCACTTTTAGACATGCCAAGAGGGAGATGATGTTCACAATGAACTACTCCATCTTTTGATTTATGTTGAAGATGCGATTGGGGTGGAGCATGCTTTTCCAAAATTCCACACATAATAGCAAGTCCTTGTCTTGAATGTGTGCGTTGTTTTAATGTACCTGTGTTCCCATGAAATTTATAGGCAATATTGTTGCGTGCCTCTGAGATTATCTGCCAAAACAATTCATGAGAAACTCCCAATAGATCTTGAAATGCCTTTGAACATATGGTTTTACCTGGTTTAAGTCTTAAATTGGGTTCTTCCCACATATTGCACACAAGGTTTGAATTATCTCGTGCCTTCAAAAAATAGTCGAACATTTGTAGAAGGTAATTATGTCTATCCAATCCTCGCTTTCTCCATACACTTTGTCTCAAGTCTTCACATTCTTTGTAAGTGATCTTGCGCATCAAAGTCCCTTTTATATGTTCTGGTGATAAAATAGAATATGTCTTCTTCAGAGTAACGAATGCCACAACACATTTTCTTTTGCAATTTCGAGAAGCTCCAAAAGATTCGAAACTTGGATCATGTTGCATTGGACTTTCAAAATTTTCCTCGTGTGATTGACCAACTCTTGATACAGATTCTTTTAACATTTCATTCCAATTACCTATCTCGTCGTCTTCATCAAAATCAAACATAGAAAAATCTGAATCGTGTTCTCTAGAAGCAATAGAAAGCAGTGTTGTAGAAGATGCATATGCATCAATAAATCTGAACTAGATCCATTTCGTCGAGATACATCATTGTTAACCACATCGTCTATCCCAGTTAGGATGTTTGAGTTGTATGCCGGTCGTGTCAGATCATAACCGATTACATCGTCCATGCTTGTCAAAACATCATAGTTGTACAGAACTGGTCTTGTAGCATTCCTATCAGTCACGTCATGAGCATTGATATCATCCACACCGGTGAGAACATCTGAACTACACCTAAATAGTTTGAAGCTTGCACTATTATTATGATTGACATCTTCCACACCAGTGAGGAAATCAGAATAATATGTTGTTTTTGTTGATGTTCTCCCATCGTGATTGAAGGTTGTCGTACATTGCATACTTGATGATCTGTTGTAATTGCGATCATAATAAGTGTAATACTCATTCATTGTCTCGTCGAACGATACATGCCTAGTATTCGTAGCATGTAAAGAAAGTTTCAATACACACCATATCATCGATTTATTTGGTGAGTAAAATGGGACTCCGTCATCTGCCATGGCATTTTGAATGGTTCCTTCATTTGTTACCGATATTAACTTTACAGTGGCAAACAACTGATTTTTGTCAAAACTGCAGTAACCTTTGAAGCTAGCCGAACAAACTATATTTCCATCAAAATCCATACAGTCAACAATATCATTGGTGTTATAAATATGACATGCCAAGACTGCAAGATCGTCAATCTTCACCACATCATTGTTATCTCACAATAATCTGTTTGCCATTAAGTCCAACAAATTATCATAAATGTCTGCAAGATGAGTGATACCTGTCTGTGGGTATGGCGATGGACAATCCATCTTGAGCACTTTTGATATACTCACTATGCATTTATTTGTGCCAATTTCGCGAAAGAAACACATCTGGCTTGGTTCAGTATTCAAAATTTGACCGGATGCAACGACTTCTTTTCTATATAGCAAGACAACGCGGATATTTTCCTCACGATGACTTTCCATTGCAAGCCCTACACACACACATAAATTATGATGTCAACATACGTTGGAACATACATACATACATAGATGTAATACAACACACAATGTATATAGTTGGATAAATATAGCCAAGTTTTGAGATTGTTTGAAGTTATCTTGCAATATTTCTATATAGTTTAAATATCTTTATAAAATATTAGTGGATCTTCCTTAGGCCATGGCCCGTAGCCCTTGGCCTGTAGCCCTTAGTGCTTGGTGTTTGGTCCTTAGCATTTCGCCATTGGTCCTAAAATTTTGGCCCTTACCCCTTGCCACTTGGTCCTCAACCACTGGACTATAGCCCTTGGCCGTTAGCCCTTAGTCCTTAGATCTTGGCTCTTAGCTCTTAGCAATCTTTGGGTTTATTCAAATACATCCCTAGCCCTTAGCAATTGGACCTAAGCCCTTATCTCTTATATCCCGGCCCTTAGCCCTTACGCATTAACCAGTTGGCCCTTAGTCTTAGCCCTTGGCCCTTATCCCTTACCTCTTACCCCTTAGATCTAGGCCCTTAGCCCTTAGTCCTTAGACATTGCTCCTTGACCCTTGGTCCTTAGCTAGTTGGCCCTTAGTCCTTAGCCAATTGGCCCATAGTTCTTAGACTATGACCCTTGATCCTTAGTTGTTGCCACTCGACCTTTAGTACTTAGACCTTGACCCTTAGCCGTTGGACCTTAGTTCTTAGCCGTTGTCCCTTAGCCCTTGGTAGTCGGCAATTGGCCCTTGATTCTATGTCCTTCGACCAATGTTATTTTTTATTGTAACTTGCATTATTGTTTTTTATTATTCTTTTAAAATTTTTGTTTTTTTCTTAACTCTATGGATTTTATTTTTTATTATTTGTTAGAATTTTAAATATTTTTTTATTAATCTACTTTTTTATTCTCATTAATTTTTTTATTTTATCGTATTTATTAACATTTTTTCTGGTGATCTTATTTTTAAACTATATTATTCATTTCTTTTGTAATTTTATTTTGTTTTTATTCCATTTTTATATATCTTATTTATTGTATGATTTTGTATTTAATCTATTTATAGTTTTATTTCAATAATTTAGTAAGTAATCAGATATGTACTATTTTTTTGATGATTTGTTAAAAGTTATATTCTATTTTTTGATATATTTTTTTATTATATATTTTTGTAACTATTTAGCTTCTATTCAATTTTTTTTGTATCATTTGATTTATTTTATATATTATATTTTATTCGATTTACTGAATATTTAATCTATTGATGTTATTATTATGTGATGCTATCTGTTTATTCATTTAATTTCTTTCATATTCAATTTTATTTTATTTTTTCTGATTTGACTCGATTTATAAAATTATTTATTTATTTAGTTTGTTTTTTTTGTGTTTTTTAATTTAAAATTTTTATTTAGTAAACATTTAGTGTTATTCATATTAAATTCTACAAATTTTCACTTTTATGTCTTTAAAAGTTATTTATATTTTTATGTTTTGTTTGCAATTTTGAATTACAAGTCTTTTCAAAAACAAGGAGGGAGAGCATAAGGAAAGGAGAGCACAAGGAAAAGACAACAATAATCGCATAAGCATTTCTGAAAGCACATTGTGAAATTCATCCATTTCCAAGAATTGTGACTAAAGAGTCACAAGTACAATAAGATGGCTTTTCAAAAAAGCCAAAATCAATTAGATTTGTTTGCACCACACTCATCTCTGAAATTTAAGTTAATAAATAATTAAAAAATAAAGCTTCCAGTTTTATTTTCTATGTACTCATTTTGACTTCACCTAATCTATGCATATATATATATATATATATATATATATATATAATCTTGAAAAATGTTGTGTTTCTTTTTGCTTAATGTAATAAATAAAGTACGTGATATATGTGTGTGTGTGTGTGTGTGTGTGTGTGTGTGTGTGTGTGTGTGTGTGTGTGTGTGTGTGTGTACACACACACACACACACACACACACACACATATAATCTTTGGCAGAACCTCCCACAGCGGTGGGAGGATCTGCAAAGGATTTTATCATAACCTCCCGCCGCGGCGGGAGGTTCTATATCCTAAAAATAATTCGAGTCTTTTGAAAAATTCGACTTGATAGTACAAAGACTCTTTTGATCCTTCGGAATAACTCGAGTTGACAGTTCGATCTTTGGAAAAAAAAACTCGACTCTTTGAAATAATTCGAGTGTTTAAAAATTCGATCCAATTTGAGTCTTTTGAAAAATTTAAGTTATTTTAAAAATTCGAGTCTTCTGAAAAATATGAGTTTTCAAAAGAAATCGATCTTTGGAAAAAATTAGAGTCAGTGAGATTCGAGTCATTGAATAAATTTGGTCCATTGGAAAAATATAATTCAATGGAAAAATTGGAGTCTTTCCAATAATTCAAGTCATTTAAAAATTCGAGTCATTGGAAAAATTCGAATCATTGGGAAATTTGAGTCACAATGAAAAATCTGACTCACTGAGAAAATTCGATCCTATGGAAAAATTTCAGTCTATTTAAAAACTTGAGTCGTTCCAAAAATTTTCGAGTCGTTGGAAAAATTTGAGTCTTTTGAAAAAATCGACTTTTTTCAAAAAAAAAAAACATAAAAACTTATCACAACATCCCCTGCGATGGGAGGTTCTGAGGTGTCTTCAAAAAATAAAAACTTATCAGAACCTCCCGCCGTGGTGGGAGGTTTTGAGGTGTCTTAAAAAAAAAGTCGAGTCCTTTGAAAAATTTTACTTGACATTACCAAGAGTCCTTCAATCCTTCTGAAAAACTCGAGTTGACAGTTTGATCCATTCGAGTCATTGAAAAGATTCGATCCATTGCAAAAAGTCAATCCATTTCAAAAATTTGAGTCTTTCAATAATTCGAGTCACTTGAAAATCTCGATCCTCCCGGAACGGGAAGGTAATGAAACACAAGTAGAACCTCCCGGAACGGCTTGAGGTTGTAAATTTTTTAGTCGTTGAAAAAATATAGATACAGTTCTATGACATACGACATTGACACATGGCAAATTGTAAATCCCATAAGTACATTATACTTTTGTCCACCAAAAAAAGTATAACTTAACCCCCTCCCCTCTCTAGATTTCATATT
This sequence comes from Diphasiastrum complanatum, assembly GCA_029204225.1. Classification (NCBI taxonomy): domain Eukaryota; kingdom Viridiplantae; phylum Streptophyta; class Lycopodiopsida; order Lycopodiales; family Lycopodiaceae; genus Diphasiastrum; species Diphasiastrum complanatum. The sequence goes on along the minus strand of CM055092.1, from coordinate 56,530,152 downwards.
TTAATTTAAATTTTGAGTTTTGTAAGCTTATCTCCATCAACAAAGTTTACAAGCATCAATTTTCTTCCTAAGAAAAGTTTTCAATGGTATTTCTCCACCAATGTTCTGAGGTGTCTTCAAAATGATAAACTGATCAGAACCTCCCGCCGTGGCAGGAGGTTTTGAGGTTCTTCAAAATAAAAACTGATCAGAACCTCCCGCCACGGTGGGATGTTCTAAGGTGTCTTCAAAATGAAAACTGATCAGAACCTCCCGTCGCAGCGGGAGGTTCTGAGGTGTCTTCAAAATGAAATCGAATATATTTCTTATCATTGTTTTTGGACTTACTTAGCTTATCTCTTAAGATCCTCACTATGTCTGGGTCTGGAGTCCTAAATCTTAGAACTTGAAGACTTACAAGAACCAATAAAATATAAAAACTCAGCAAACATACAAATTTTTTTTTGGGCTTCTCCTCCCGTTGTGGCGGGAGGAGGGCTCTAATGTTAGGCCCTCAAACTTAGATTGCATTAAGACTTTTTTGATATGTTATTTGATTTTATATTTGAACTATATTTTTTACAGGCTTTTTACACTGCTGACTAGACCGTTTTTAGGCCCTCCGATAATGCCTCTCCATTATATCTTAGTAGATATTGGAAGATACTTCAAAAACCAAGCTCAAGTGGACCTCATGTGAAAGCCTTTGTGTTAATATCCACTAAATCAACTGGCGATTCTGAATTCTCCATGGACAACGTTGAAAGTCTTGGTGTCATCCGCGGTATCTACCTTCAAGACGAATTTGCTTTCGACCAAGTTGAGTTTATGACTGAGAAGAGAGACTGCAAAAGCTATTGGGACAGCCGGGAAAAGGCCCCTGGAACCGAGAGTGGATCGATTAGGAATGCAATCCGGTTCTTATTGCGATGTCTCAGACGATGAAGGGCGTATGGTCGACTAAGGGCAAATCCCTGCTCAGTTTGAGGGTGATGCAAATGTCAATCTCGACAATTTTGTAATTGATGACATCGGGTACATTTGGGACAAAAATACTATGTATCGAATAGAGAGCAAAAATATCCAGCATGCCTCACTTTTCATGAACCAATGAGCTTTGGATCACTCGTTCGCTGAGAAGTTGTTTGCTGATTTGAGCAGGCCCAATAGTCCACCACCTGCATCGATCAACGTCACTTTGAGGCCAATTTCATTCAAGAAAGGTGACGATGAAGAAGTTATTTTTGAAGACCCAAGTATGTTTGAATAGATGTATTGTGAATTCATGCGTATTGACAGAGCAGAGAATGAGCAGGATTACACAGACACTTACCCCAAGGAGGTAGATCTCAATCTTGGATCCAAATTGGATGGATGGTGTAAATATCGCTTTTTGTCATATTGTATTTTTGAACCCATCAACGGTCAACATTTTTGTTATGCATGTAATGAATTGGCGAAGGTTGCATTAAATCAAAATAGGATACATCCTTAGATATTTGATGCCACTTTTAGATTTGTGCATGCCAAGATATGTATATTTAAGAATGGCATCTCGTTACATTCTTCAATCGGACAGACTCAATCATGAGCCGAAAGAGAAAAGAAAAAAGGAGTAGTCTGCCAGAAATCATGGAGCGTGCATGTGATCTATGGATCTCATTGAGTTGACCACGATTTGTTAAAGGAGTGAAGCTAAATCCTGAGCAACTGAAATAGATGAGAGCATTTTATCTTGGTTTGCATGGGGTCCTTGGCAGTAATAATGTTGGATCTTTGTTAGGACAACACACAATTACATCTTTGTATGACAAATTTGAGGAGTACACAATAATAATCTTTCGCTCATATGAAACATTCAATAATTTCATGCAAGTCATGAGATTGTATGTGAATGATCAGATCTGTTATGACGAACCTGCATTGGGATCAAGGAAGACAAAAAACAAACCAATATCTATTTGGTTGTTCAGATGTTTGAGGTATATGCCGGACGCCGTGTGCTATTGTATCCTAAAGAAGCTTGTAAATGGAGAATTGTATTTTGGAAGAAAAAACCGAGAAAAACACATTGAAGAAGGAGTTCTTCTGATGGTTCCCGAGATGGCTGCACTAAGTGTTGTACAATATTTGCTTACTACAAAAGGAGACTTGCCTTCAGATGTGGATTACAACAAAGAGAGCATAAAACAACTCTAAAAAATCATCAACCCGCCTTTTTGTCAAAACTGGGTTAGAGCACACTATGACAAAGGCAAAGGTATAACTTCAAAATTGATTGGTGTTATACCTAAACCCTTGAGAGCTGCTATAGAAAATATCAAACAAACATATCTTGCCACCCACAATATTGAGCATGGAATTGGGACCTCTAGTGGCACTGAATAGAGGTTCTTCTGCAAAGTAAAAACTTCAAAAAACGAGGAGGCCATTTGTTGTGGAGCTAAAGAATCAAATTTCATGACACTTCCTTCTTCGCTATGGGAGCGTCCCACATTGTATATATTTCATAACTGGGAGTATAGTGAAAAATCGACAAGACATTTTGTGTCATGTAAGCCAGATCACAAAAGGAAAGCAAAGCATTGGCGAGGTGTGAGCAACATTATTGAATCCTTTTGTGCTCCAAGTTGGTCTGTGTGCTTATATAGAATGTCATATTGTGCTTGTCACCGTCTATTCACCTCAGTCGAATGGACTTGTTGAGCAAAAGAATCAAACCTTAGTCAAAGCGGCTCAAGTGTATGCTTGCTCATGAGAAACTTTCGAAATTCTTATGGGCTGAACTTGTTTCCACTACAGCTTATATCCATAATAGATGTTCGACTAAAGGCCTCTTGAACAAAACACCTTATGAAGTTTGGACAGACTCCAGGCCATTAGTATCAAATTTATGCGTGTTTGGATGTATCGCTTACACGTAGATACCTCAGGATATAAGGAAGAAGCTCGACTTCCAAAATATCAATTCCATCTTCATTGGTTATAGCATTTCATATAAATCTTATTAAGTTGTATGATCATGTTGAATCAAAGATATTCACCAGTCAGGATATCGTCTTTATCGAAGCACAATTTATCAACCTCAAAGGCAAGGGCAAAGCTCATATAGTCAATTTGTTGGACACTCCCAAAGTATCGAACATTTCTGTTCTCGACTCAACCTATTGAAGGTCCAAGCTTGTCTACACCAGATGAACAGCTTATTAACAACGAATTAGAAGAAGATGTTGCGGCTCAGGAGCAACAAAATGATCAACCTCATTTATCTCCCAAAAGATCGACAAGAGAGCGCAGACCACCTGTAAGGTATATCGAAGAATCTGCAGCTTATCTCATTCGAGAGCCGACTACTGTCGAAGAAGCACTTAGTCAACTTGTTTCTGATCTATGGAGGGAAGCCATGAATAGAAAATATTCATCTCTCATCAAGAACTAGACTTGGACTATTGTCGAATTGTCTGCTAGCAAAAATGTAGTTGATTGTAAATGCTTATTTAAAATCAAATACAAGGTGAATGGAGGCATCGATCGAAGAAAAGCTCAACTTGTCATGAGAGGATTTTTGTAGGTACAGAATGTCGACTATATTGATACTTTCAGTCCGGTAGGTAAGCATTCTTCAATCAGACTTCTATTGTCATATGTTGTTGCAGCTGATCTAGAGATACATCAGATGGATGTACAAATAGCCTATCTTAATGGAGTTATCAAAGAGGATATTAACATAATACAGCCCGAAGGTTACATTATCGAAGGTAGAAATAATCATGTATGTAAAATCCATAAAGCACTTTACGGCTTGGAGCAATTTGCCAGAGAATCAACACTTTTCTTATCAATCACAACAATGAACCAAGCACTTCATATTCAAATGTCTACTTCAAGTTACTACAGTGGTCTTTTATTATTATCACTTTGTATGTGGATGACACACTTCTCTTCAATAACAGTGTCGAACTAACAAAGGATGAGAAACGAATATTGTCTTCAGAATTTGATATGACAGATCTGTGCGAAGCTCAATACTGTCTAGGTATTCAGATCCAAAGAGACAAGAAATAGAAGTTGATTTCTATTACTCAACAGAGATACATTTACAGTATGTTGATCAGATATAATCTAATGAATTGCAAGTTAGCTCACTCACCAATGGAGCCAGGATTCAAATTGTCCAAGGACCAATGTCCTCAGACGATAGAGAAGGAGCAAATGCGTGAGTACCCTTATCATTCGATGGTAGGTTCTCCTATGTATACAATGATCTGTACCAAACCATACATAGCTTTTTGGTGTTAGTTCCTTAAGTCAGTTATTACACATTGGAAAGCTCTCATCAGAGTCATGAGATGTATTCGAGCTTCACATCCAAAGATTTTAAAGTGCTGAAGAGAGGGTTTTTTAAATGTCCATGTCTCTTCTAGAGTTTTGTCAAGCAAGGAATGTTGGCAGCCTATTGATCAGGTCACTTGTAGTCATCATAGCGTCTGCCCAAAATATATATTTCAAACCATCACAATGGAGCACCTTGATCTTTCTAGCAATGTTTAGCACCTTGCTAAGTACAAAATGGAGTTGCCTTATGTCTTGATATGACATTCTCAAATTCATTTATACAAAACTCGTTTATTCTCCACTAAGGCCTTATATTTTTTGAATATCTTGAAAACTTCATGTTCAATCAAAGAAAGAATGCCCATGTCTTTCTTGAAAAATCATCTATATATGTGACAAAGTAGAGATATCCCACACCCCACCTCCACCTGGTCCCCATCCCCTGACCAAGAAGATACACCGATAGGTCCAAAACACATCACTTTTAATAAATTTCAAAATTCCTATTTTTTTTACCCACTAGCGAAAAACTTTTTTGTTTTTCTTACCATACGTGCAATGTTCACATAATTTGAGTGATAAGTAGAAATCCTACTAGATATTCACTCTAACATTCCTTCAATGTTTGGAGGTCTTGCTCTTGAATATGGCCCATGAGTCTGATGCACAACATTGTCTTCTCAATTAGCAATGTATGGGTCTAACTCGTGCTGCTGCTATTTTCAACAGTGGAAAAAATGAAGTATGCAACATAGATGGGATTGTAAAGTATTGAATTTGAACTCCTCTTGCCAACACCAATCCCCCTCAAACCATCCTACAACCCTTTTTGTTAGATGTGACAATCAATTCTTGAACATCACCTTGACACTTCAACGTATATGGATAGTCATCTCCTAATTCATAAAGCTATTCCCTATGGGGAGTCGTAAAGAATGAAGCACCAAAGTTAGTCAACCATGCCTCATGATTTGAACGTGTATTGGAAGAGGCCAAGAATATTTGCAACATCATCATCGGATTTACTTGCTTTTGAGGAAAAAGCAACTTCAGGTTGTCGACCATTTTAGATTTAAATCACTATTTAAAATGTGCATGTTTGCCATGTTTTCACCATTCTCTTCCAAAAGACTTACATCTTTCTTTACACTTAGAAAATCTACCTCTAATGTTCTTTTGGTCTCTTCTATACAAATGATCACTCACAGACATTAATGGATGCTTTGAATGGTCTTTAAAAAGTTTTTCTCTCATTTCTTTTGATGGTAGAATGGCAACTTCTTCATCAAACTTTAAGGTAGCTGCACTAGAGTATTGCTTCTAGCAATAACGACATTATCCCATGACTATGGCAAATAACAATACTGGTAATACACTTATGTTCCTTGTACATATTAACTTCAATTGAGACTAGATGGCTTACCATAGTTTATCAAATTTAGATTTTCAATGACAACATCCCCATCACTCGCTTTGAGAGAACAAAATTTCTTTCATAAAAATAGCTCTTTTACAAGGCACTTTTTTTAACAAAAACCTAGGCTTATCCCTAAGATCCTTCTTGACACTTTGCCATGTCATTCTACAACAAGCATGATCAGTGATTATTTCATTCACAAGGCAGACATTGCTTTTGGACCATTACCTCTAGAGGAGGGATGCAAAAAAATTTGAGGCGGCTAAATTAGTATTTGGCCCTAATTTTAGTAGAGAAATTCATTTGGTACCTTAGGATTTGGTTTCTTTGAGGTCTTTATAGGATAATCATTGCACTTCCTTGTAGGCAATCAACTATTGACTATATTTGATGTTCTTCTAGTATTCTCAAATAGAAAATGCTCTTTGCTCATCTCTGATGGCCTTTCATACTTAATGTGATACTAAATATGTGATGGAGCTCATAACAATATTGCTAATTTCATAAGAAAAGTTCAATTGTTGTTAAGAACACCTTGCTTGACAATAGAGCTATTGAAAATCAAATTGAGTACCAAAGCCCTAGGCTCAATCTATTGTCATCACACTTCAACCATGGGCCTAATATCAAGAACCTAATATCAAGAAATGAAAGTCACATTGTGTGTGGACCCACAACTTACTGATCTTTTATGGATACAAGTGTCTGCGAGGCCATATCTCAATGACTAATCACAAGGGAGACCATAATTTAACAGCTATGAGACTCCTCTGGATCCTAGGAAACACGAAACCAACAAGAAGCAACTTTTGATCATGCAAAATTGAGGGATTCCAAGGAGTGCCCTCAACACACACTCACTTCATACTATCGATCACTTCAAGATAAACACACAAGGAACAAAACTATAAAGGAAGTTGAAAAGTTTTCATTCGAGCCTACTATTATATAAACCAAGCTTTCAACTTTATAGGATTGCTCTCATTAAGTCAATCCTAATAAGTATATTGTCTCCACTACTCCCAATACTATATCGTTCTCAGAAGTAATGATACTCATATTACAAACTTGAACCTCTTGAGGCATCCATCACATACGTTCAAATAATGTTATTCATGTCAAGGCCATAACGTTTCTCCCCCAAAAAAAAATGCTAAAGTGTAGTCTATATAATCATTTTCCTTCTCCCCACCTTCGAAAGCCATGGGCCAAGTTCCCCCTTGCCATGTATTCCACAACTTGTACAACTATTCATGTGCAACATCTACTTGAAAAATGAACCTAGTCAAGTAGATCATCCTCAATCCAAGGTATTTTTTGTTCTTCTTCAATAGTGTTGATTTACTAGGAAGTGCTTACTTTAAAAGAAACAACCATAGTAACAAGAGCCATAGCTTGGCTCATCCCATGGTGCAACGTTTAGTTACTTATACAAAAGGTTGATTGATTGGTGTACAAAAAGACGAGATTTGATGAAAGTTCGAATTCATGGCAACACCTTTTGCACAATACACCATAGTCAAGGCCTTGCTCTCAACCATGGTGTAGTTCACGTTACTGTTGTACATAGGATAACCTTGCTTATTTCAGTAATGGAAAATTGTCACACAAAACTGTGGACATGGACACAATAGTTGAATCTTCCTTGGTTTGTTAAAGCTATTAATAGCTTCTGTCTTCAGGGAGGGAACATAGATGGTCCTCTAAGTGCTATACAAGTTGCAGATCCTTTGTGATTGAAATTCCTTTCTTCTCATCTAGGGACAGTGAATTGGACCCTCTTGATTGATCTTATGGTGTTGTCTTTTCTTTGAGTATGTTCTTGGTATCATGTTGGCGATTACTGTACTTGCAGATCTCCACGGCAAGCAATATATGAATGATAGATGAAACAGAAAGTACACAATTCTATATTTCTAATAAGAATAGGCAATTTCTTGGGAGGTGAGCTTGTTAGTCATCACATGATTCTATTTTGCTAGAGGTGAAATAAAGTAGAGCAAGATCAAAATTAAATTGGAAAGAGACATGATTGATCAAAAAAATTTATAACATTCACTTAATACAAGTTTGTCTTCCACAAATACTCTTTAAATTTAGACTATTTTGCAATGAGCTATGATTGTTATGTATGATAATTAAGCCTCTTGTTTTGACAACTCTACCATTTCTCAATCTAAATTCATCTTCTTCTGGGACAATAGCTTGGAAAGTTTCAGAGTCCAACCTTTACCATAGTTTTTTATCAGACTCCTGTCTCTGTATAGCCTAAACCTATGGGCTGCTTCTCTATGTATCTTACATAGTCACTCATAGTAATGGCTATATATTGCTTTCTTTCACTTGGTTGTCAATGAAGGTCCACGATAATCCTCCTGGTATGCTACTTCCAGCTACATACATGCTCCATGTAATTGATTTCAGATTCTGAGCCAACAGAGTCTTGCACACCAAAGTTCAAACTCACCTTGTATTGAATCAAGCTCAGGTCTCGTATGCTGGTTTGTTTTCTCCAAAAGTTATACTCACCATGTAATAGTGTCATGTATATGCAGATGGACTAGCATAATAACCAAGTTGTACAGTGTTGGGACCTTATGCTGGTTTGTATTTCAAATGTCACTCCCCCCATTCAAAGTGGTACTCGCTTAGTAATATTGTGTCGTGTCTACGTAATTCAACTAGCAAAATAACTGGATGATAGCAACCTCAGTGTCTAGATCCCAAGTAGCAAGCAACTTCATACAGCATTTACTTTAGATGGCCACCGCATAAGAGTAAAGGAAAAGAAGAAGAGCTCTAAAGAGAACTCGATGAATCATTGCTCGTCTGCAGTATCTTAGGAAGACTGGACTTCAACAGTGTTTAGCATGGATCACCACTTCCACTCTTATTGCCAACTTAAGCAGAAGCTATACTTTAAGGTTTACAACAAACATGGAGCCTGGAAATTTCCCAGGGTTACATGCTAATTGTATCTACTAATCTGCCTCATTTAGCAAGACTAATTGATTCAGATTCATGTAAGGGAACCATCAGAGCTGATTTTTCAAACAACCTTAATATTTTCATCTACTTATGAGTAACGACTCCAAGACCCCTTTGCCATCAGGTCCTCGTGAATAAAAAGTGGACACATGATCCCTGTAGAGCACCTCTCTGTACAGAGGAGGATGTTCATCATCAGTAAGCTCTGGTGCAGGAGATATTCTAATATCCTTTGAAGGATCATAGAATGTTGCTATTGACATTCGAGCCCTCCCTGTGTTCACTACAGCACGATGTTCCACACTCCTATACTTCCCATTACTCAGTATCTGGCAGGCAAAAGAACTGAACATGAGAGCCTATTCAGAATTCATATCCAAGGTGCATTTCAGAAGTTACAAGCAATACCCTTAATAAGGGCAACGACCTAACATCAAAATGGTAAGCATGCTTTCACCAAGGACTAGAACAAATACGCACTTAATTGCCTTCTCAACAGTCATTGACTAAAACCAAACCAAGAAAGCGATTTCTCATACTACCTGGAAGGCATGGAAATAGCATAATGCAAATGCAATCATGGCCTTGCTGCATGAAGGCTAAGACAAATTCAACTAACTGTAACTAAGAAGCCGCCAAAGTATGCAAAGAGTGTACATTGCTTTTAAATTTTATGAGAGGCTGACACACTAACCTGTATTTGATCACACAAATTAACAACTAATGCATTTGGAACTGGCTTTACTGCAATCCATTCTCCATCTTTAAAAATTTGCAATCCACCAACATCATCTTGCATGAGCAACGTTATAGCTCCCATATCTGAATGTGACTGAAAACCTAAAGTGAGATCTGGCTGTGGGCACGGTGGATAATAATTTATTGAGATGTTCTGATATGGTTCTCCAATGGCATTCTCAATATAAGATTTGTCTAGTCCAAGGCTTTCAGAAATGACAGCAAGTAGCCTCTTAGCCAAATACAACATTTCATTGCTGTAGTTCTCAATCGCTGCCCTGGAAGAAGACAACACTCATCAAAAAGGGAATCGCCCACATACTTGCAAGTGAATGAGGAAGGTAAGTAAAAAGCTTCTTGAACCATACAATAAAGAAGCTGAAAAATCAATTTATCAGGTCACACTGCCAAATTGACATCATAAATTAACCTCTATTAATTGTGTTTTGAACTAATAGATGACATCAAAAACTATTGCTATCAAACATGATAAGCAATAAAAAGTTCGCTTCTTCTATACCCAGTAGACAGTTTACTTGACATCAACTATCTTCTCAAACCAGGTTGATAGATCTAAACGTGAACTTGTAATGCAACACCATCTTCGATTTCATCAGAATAAGATAAACATGTATACTTCAACAGCAAAAAAATATTCCTGAAACATACAGCAAGACTTTTCGAAATCGAGAGTGCATTTGAATAGCAAGTAGAATCATGTCACGACTTACATTGAAGATTTACAAAGAAAACTTGCAAAAACCATTGAGCATTATCTCTGGAAAAGCTCCAAAACTTAGGTCCAAAGCTTCCTTGGATATATCTTATGCCATATCCTACACATTCTAAAAACATAAGAATTTTGTCTAAGTGTGGGTGGATCTGATGCTTTTGTGAGGTGCAAGTGCAGTATAGGAGAAAGTTTTGATTTTATTACAAGAAGTGGGGTCTTTACATCAAACAGGTGACTGCTAACCAGAAAACCATAAAACAAACACAAAGAACAGCTTTAAATGACTGAATTGCCTTCCAAGTTCCAACTATATTCCTTGCTTTTTATTCTCTCTTCATGCATCTGAGGTCCTTGTTCAAATCTTATGAAAGTTTAGTCATAAGAAGAAAATTAGCTCTCTGAGTTAGCAAACCCCTTCACGCTGATCCAAGTACAATACTTGCTTAATCGCATAAAGGTGAAAGAGGGCTTGTTAAAAAGAAGCACGCTATATCCAAAAAAAGTGGCAATAGCAAGGATAAAAGCATGCAAGAACCAGGTAAAATATGAATGATAGAAGATCGGTTATGTGTTTAGATAAGTTCCTGTGTTCTGGTCCGAAAAGCCCCCAAATCTTGGGTATTCCTCATTCTCACAGTGATTCAATACAGGTCCTAAATTAAAATCGTCTGAGCACTCTTGGCTCAGAACTGTGAGCACTGATGTATCAGACATGAATTCAGATGGTTAGATCATTCCACATGGCATGTGCCTATATATATTTAATGTTCTGACGTGCCGCCTGATAGGAGTTGAAAATGCAGAGCTTACAGCACTCAAACTGCTTATCCTAATATCCACACAATATACTATACCAGCAAGGAGACTACTCTTAAGTTATTTTTCTTGAAAGCAGTAAGCAACACAGAAAACATAAGTTACTACCAAACATGACCACAAGGAGCAGGTTATCAAAGGGTGTGATGATCTGTCACCCGGGATTAAGATGAGTCACAAATTGTGATCCAGTGAGCCTCTTTGACAAGCAACCAAAGATGCAAGTTCAAGATGAGTATCATGCGTTTAGCCAGTAGGACCCAAGTTAGTCGGCACAAGGTGCTTAGCCAGTAAGCTCTCGGGGTGGTCAAGCTCACCATTGAGCCATTTCAGGGAACAGTGGCGGCACTTAGGAGTAATTAGTGCACAATCAACCTTTGAGGTCACATGAGCCAGGATCAGGAAAGGCCAATAACAGACTTAAATATCAGTCCAAGGTGGAAGGAGCTCCGTTGCTATCATCGCTTAGTAACCATTAGTGAGCTTGATGAACTATGTTCTAAAATTTCATATTCTAGAGAGAAATTGCTTATGCTTATGTTCTAGTTTTGGGTCATTTCAGTTATTGTCACTCAGTACCAGTACTCTATTCAAATCCTACTTTCAAACCAAGACCCCAAGTATTCCCACTAAATAAATTGTTTCACCAATTACCACAAGCCAATCCTGCTCCTTTTCTGCAGAAACTTCACAGCAAACCATGCAAGTTCAAATGGAAAGCATGGAGCAGTCCCTCAGAGAGATACAGACCTTGTCACAGATCATTGTACTCCACTTTCCTAGTTGTCAAGTTTGTTGATCTTCTCTTTAATGGCATAATTATCAAGAAAAATACAGACCAGATCTCCCAAGCTCTGCCAGAACAGCCTAACAAAGAATGGTTGGTGAAGACCAGTAATTCAGTAAAGAGGTAAGAGCTTCTACAAGAAGTATGGGAGACCAAAAAGGACACATACCGCTTTAATGATGCTGCAAAAAGATGGTGAAAGAAGCTGATGTGCAGATACCACTGCCCCAACAAGAGGAATAATTTTCAAGAGGGCCTCAGCCCCCAATTTGTGTCACCGCACAAGGAAGTGCAGGCTAGTAACTACGAATGCTTGACACCTCCATTGTCAGAAGAGTTTGCAGCTGATGAAGATTCTCGAGTATATTCAGACTCGGGTGCGTGCCCTAGCAATCAGAACAAGATCTCAGGTCCTAAATTGATGTGAGAATCCACCTAAAACAGTCACCTTTTCAATAATGTAACAAAAAATTTGCAAAAATGCAAAAGTCTCAGTTTCATGCATTATCGGTCACCCAAGGACACAGTTCAGTCCTCCAGCTGAAACATCAAGGCTTATGTTTTTTTTGCTGGGGAAAGCGCCTCTAGAAACATTTTTCCAGTGTATCCCAGCAAGAAATACATCATGAAGAGAATACAAAAGGTTAGGGATTTTTTATTTTTTAATGATGACGTGGAATTATCCTTTCAAAGAATTTGAAATGGGTATTAGCTAGCCTTATAAAAAGAGCCTGCTTCTAAAGAGGAGGAAGATGATCTTTTAGGGAGTAACCAAAGTTACTGCAGATCCATGTTATGGCAGTATTAAAGGAGGCGACATTCAAGAGGCAGCAACATGCTCCTTCTCAATTGCAATATGGTTCACAATCTCTTGGCAGTGAGCTTCAGATGATGCATGGGAAGCTGGAAGGTCAGGACGGCATCCTCTACACCATCAGCTCCTTCACAATATAAGTGAAGGACAGAAATGTGAAACGGTAAAATAGCCAAGCATAGCCTCTAAGCACCACTACATTGCTCAGGTCCAGATGGAAAACGTACTGAAGTTGGAGATCAAAAAAGTTTTCAGGTTCCTCTTTATATCAACGATGATAACTTGGATTCAACAGTAACTGGCACGTTATGTCATATTACTTGGGTAAGTGTCACCGCACAGCTAAACAGGCAGTGATGGATTTCCATAAGAATGCATCTCAGTTGAAGCATGAGAATGTACATACGTTTAAGCATGAGAGCACATCGCATATTTTGAGGGGGAGAGAGTTGCAGCATGACCATCTCACCTCTGCTATGCAATCAGAAACTTAAGCTTTGATAATAAATCCTTGCGTTTTAAGATGAATAAGAATGATGTTATGCTATGCATGGAAATATGTACAGAATTCAACATTGAATAGGTGCCAACTGAGTGTGAATGATCCCCAAGCAAATTGTAGATCAAATCTAGTTTTTCAGCAAAAACTGTTGGGATTCAATGGGGTGACTGTGCCCGTCGCTACGAAGGAGCAGCAACAGGGAATCCTCGGTACATGTAACTACGTCTATCGGATCAAACCGACTTCGATGGATCGAAGTCGGTCCTACTTGATCGCAGCCTCGAAGTTGCTGGATCTAGACAGTCGATTCCATAGCTATGCACGAATTATCTGGTTTTAGTTTAGCTTTGCGGAAGCGTTAACGGTGCGGTAATTAGAGCAACAGATCGACAAGAGCTATCAGTCATATGAAACAGTTTAATCTATGAATAAGTTTATCTGCGAGCATGAATCTATCTGACATAAGTGAAGTAAACATTCAACATACACAACCTAGATTACTGGAACATCAATAGATTAGTCGTGTAGACACTGTAGAAAATACAATCTGAATGCAGATAGAGACGCGTTCTTCCTGAGACAATACTCCGTGATAACATAAAGAAAGAACGAAACAATTGCGCTCTGGATGATTGATTGATCGCGATGGATAGATGATTCAGCTAACCGAGCAACTGATAAGTTGCTGGATATTTACACATGACTAACTAATTAAAAGAATGATTAGTCTGTACTTTACAAATAGGATTAAGGCACTACGTGCTGTTAGCAGTCACCATCGGACAACATCTGAAGATTCCGTCCGGACGTGATTCAGTGTACTTGATGATCCGTCGTCAATTGGATTGCGGCCGATTGTTCGTATCTGATATGATGGTCAGTGGTGACCGAACAATCGAAGATCACCAAATGGTCGAACTATCGGGGAGAGGGGAGACACTATCACCGATTCCTTTGTATTTCTGCAGACTGTCGGAGAACAAGTGTATTTCTGCAGAGAGTATGCCACTGTACAAGTATTTACAACAGCTAGTGAATATCTGGATTAGCAGAAAGATAGGGATGGAGAGGATAGAAATCCAACAAAAAACTAGATTCATTTGAGAGGCCAATGTGAATAAATATTAAATTTTAACATTTCTTTCTCTAAAAATAAAAACAGTTGGTCTGAACTTTTTCAGCCTGTAGCACTTGAGAAAATGGTTCCCTCTGATTAAAATACATCTTCAGTGGTTTGAACTTTGAAGAGATAATCAAGCCTTATAATACATCCGCTGGATCTTCTTCTCCCCTACGAAAATATCACTTCCTTCTCTAGGAACATATGCGCTACCATGGATCTAGTTTGCCCCCATATTTCACCGATTTTAGAGTGCTACATGCCTTCCTTTCTACAAACTCTCATGCCTCTTAAACATGGGCTCTTCTCCACGTTTTATCAATGCACTGCACTTCAGCACTTTTCTTCGATGGAACTTCAGCAATTACAGGCTGAGGTAATACACAGAAAAAACACAGCAATGGCTACCTCTTCAACAGCTGATCCATGTGGACATAATAAGCCCATCTTCAAGGCTATCTAGCGTTCCTTCAAAGAGCTACACATCTACAACCCTTCACAGCTGTTACTGAATCAATCCACAACAACTTTGCCTTCTCTTTATCCCTCATCTATGTTGGGGATACATATCACATATCTTGGCCATTTTCCTTAACATCATCATCATCTCTAGTTTTTTGTCCTTTTGGTACACCAATCTCTTTCATTCCATTCACAAAATTGATGACCCGGTCTAGACAATTAACTCACCATCTGTTAGAAATTAATGTTAATTTTGACCCCTAATGTCAATGGGCCATGCATGCGTGCTATGGGACTAATATTTGTTTGAGAGCATACTTGGGCTTAGATTTTGCACGTGACAAAGTGGATAGAAGATCCAAAGAGTGCTAATATGATTAGTCTACACCTCTATCTTGAATTATTCTCATGATTCTGACATGGTATCAAAGCTAAGGTTGCTTCTGATCTGAGCGTTGGACATAGGAGTGGTTTCACTACCAGTTAATTCATTTCCAGGAATCAATCAACGGGGTTGGCTCAATTGTTTAGCTTGACATCCAAAGTTTCTTTGGTCTCAGGTTCGAGCCTCCGCTTGGAAACCAAGAAGCATTTCCAGGAATCAGATAGCTGGTGCATGGGATTTACAGGTCCTGGAGGCAGTCCATTGAAAACTGGCCACTGGAGGAAGATCCGTTGTTTGCTGGAAGGCGGTAAACGATTTGGACACTACCCATTTTTGCTATGAGACAAGCAGCTACTGGTCGATTAGAGAAGGGATTGTCCTCCCTAGTTACTATGCAATGGTTTTGTGTTAGGCAGCATATACAGGATGCAATGGATAAGTGCCATTTCTTTGACAATTTGGCCACTCCTATGACTAGGTATGTGATGGAGGCATGGTGCACTAGACTTGCAAGATGACTTGACTAGCTTTTCATGTCTACGGGTCTCTATGGTGTAATGAATTTGTTGTGCCTCCCCGAAGGCTATATTCGTGCTGATCTGTCATGTGCAAAGTCATGGCATTTCGACAAGCAAAACATTCATGGTTAGCTCTTGCATCATCCAGAAAGCTCCATGATCAAAGATATCACTTGTCTTGGTACTCTCAAGCTTCACATCATGTGGCATTTCCTTATTGCATCTTTCGGAGGGGTTCCACTCTTGAATTCAGCGCCATTTATCTACAACTCCTTTAGGTCCACTAGAGGTCAAAGTAGCTTTCTATCTTACTCATTTCAAAGAGATATGCCTATCACATAGCCTTCGCTTCGCTTCAAGACACTTTCAAGTTTCCTTACATCAATTGCACATGGAAATAGTCCATTTTCAAGCGACTCCCAAAAAAAGATAGAATTTTCCAAATGTGTACCATGGGAGAGGTTGAGACGGAAAAGCAATTTAGTTTCTAAGACAGCAAGGTCCAAGTTCGGAACACTTTGGACAGCAAAGTGTTGACAAAGGTAAGACTGTTAGACAGCCCAAACCAGTCCCTAAATGGTTGTTGCAGACTTTGCAGGACAGCAAAGTGGATCACTTCTATGAAGGAAAGACTCGTGCCTCTACTAAATCAGTAGAATTTGCAAATTTTTCTAATTTTGCTCTTATTTCTATTGAGGATGGTGCAGTAGAACCTGTTTTTTATGAGCAGGCCAGAGGAGTAAAATGTTGGGAGGATGCGATGCAAGAGGAGTACAACTCACTCATGAAGAACTTGATCTTCCACATGGGGATGGAATCTTTATCTCTCAACAACGATACATTTGAGCAGATGTTAAAACAATCTTCTTTTTTCAAGTCACCGCAAGTTGATGCATTTCATGCGAAACCTTTTCAATTTGATGTTTTAGCAAAGGCTGAAAAATTCAAACACTCTTTGGAACCTTTTTGTACTAATCGTCAACATGTGTCAATTAGTACTTTTGTTCAAAGTGTTAAGAGTTTTGGAGAGAATATTTCATTATTTGAAAAATTGTCTATGTCATCCCATGCCTCTTCGAGGGACAGCTTTGATGACGCCATCGTTGATGCATCTCTTGATAGTTTGCCAAATTTTTATGATGAAGACGTTGGACAGCAGGTTCAGTCATCTTCTTTTGGTCATTTACAGCCCATTTTACATCATGAGCAATCCATTATGCTTCAAGAACAGCCTGCGAAAGATTATGGACAACATGGTCCATGTTGGGAACACTTTGGTCAGCAAAGTGTTGAACAGCCCATAACAGTTCCTTGTCGGCTATTGGAGACTTTGCAGGACAACAAAGAAATGTCTTACTACGAAGGGAAGGCACATGCCTCTTTAAAATCAATACCTCTTGCTGATTTTTTTGGTTCTACACTTACTCTTCATCATGATGTTGGTACATTGCCTATTCTATGTGAGCAAGTCATTGATGGTAAGGTTCGGGAGGATGTGATGTCAAAAGAGTTTGGTACTCTTTTTTATTGTCCTTATGATAAGAAGTATTTTCGAATAATGTGGGAGCCTATGATGGATTACAGGTCCATGTTTCGACTTATTGTCGAGTTCATGTTGGTTCCCTACTTCGGATGGAGCATGCAAATCCTCACCCTTCGACTTGATGCTTCATTATTACGCATTCTTTTTCTTTTATATGTTGGACATGATTGGGGATGAGATTTCGACTACTTCGGTGCGAAATTTATTTGGCGACATGAAGTTCGGACAGCAAGTTGCGTTTTTCCTCTTTCAAGAAGTTACTTCATGTTATGTTATGCATTTCCAATTAAGGAGGGTGTTGGAATGTAAATGGAATTGCTTACATTACCATAGGTTACTTTGACCCAAAAGGTCGAGAGTTGTGTAACCATGGTCATTTATTATGTTAGGCCTACTAAACTTAGAGTTAGCTAAGTTAGTATGAAATTAACTTGGTAAGGGACTCATGGGTCCACTAGGCCTAATTGTGACATTAAGTACCCCAACTTGACATATTGGAGGTACCTTATTCTTTCTATTTAACTTATAGAAAGTTGGATAGTCAATAGTCAAGTAGTTGGATAGCCAATAGTCATGAAGTTAGATAGTCATCTTGGACTATATATATGTGTGCATCCCATTTGTATGTGACACTTTTGTAAGCAATACTGACTATTCTCCTTGGCTGTCCACGAGTTTCTACAAGGGGGTTTCTAGCCATCTCTCTCTTTCTTTTGAGAATGCTTTGTGTGATTGAATAGTTAAGATTCTGGATCCTTAGGCTTCTATTTCCTACATATGACAATAAACACATCAATTGCATAACAAGAATCATTCAAATACATGGAAAATCAACAAAGTTAGGAAACGCCAAAGCTCAAGCTCTTTGACAAGAGAGATGGATTCCAACAAGTTATCAATGTTTCATGGGTCCATTTTGACGTCGTTTCAACACGCGTTTGAAATGGGAGGTTCAGGTTCGAAACGGGAAATTTTTTTAGGGTTTCTTTTTTTAAAATGTGTTTTTATGGGTTTAGACATGTCATAGAAAGACTAGTACCAAGTAGATACATCCAATTTCATGAGAATGTTCTAGAGAATTCAATTTCAAGAGGAGAAACTGTGTATGGTCACTTTCTCAGTCAATTATTGATATTGTCATGGATAGGTTGCGAGAATCTGTTCAAGCCAGCACAAAGCTTATGGCCCTCGAGAAATCATGCTCAAGTGCATTCAGAAGTATGCCAAGACACAACCATCAGCATATTTAAAGTCTTGTAAGAGAGCAAGAAGTTTGGTTGCATGCCCATTGCCACATGGTAGTAGGTACTCGATAACATGTCAATAATTACACTTCTATGCCCAATGCCCATTGCCTAGCCTTTATCTGATAGTAACTTGCATGCCTAAGGCTACTAGGTTACCAGCTAGAGCACTTAGCATTGAACACCAAAGAGACAAGACTCAACTTCCAAGAGTCAAACAAAGTTGAAATTTGAAAGTTGAGGCTTTTAACTTACAAATTTGAAAGTTCAAAGTTGAAACTTGAAAGTAGTAAATGCAAAGGTTCAAAAGAACTAAGGTATACCTTGCCCATGACTTCCTAATGGGCTATAGGTCATTATCCACGGACTAAGACTGCCACAAAAACATCCCTACCTCTCATATGTCCTTCACCCCTATCAACTCCATCCCTACCAACAACACTAGTGCCCGCCCCACCTACTGGCACTGTCGAGTCTCTCCAGAAGAAGAAAATGAAATGGGTGCGGAACTAGCACTGGGGCTACAGGTGACGGCTGTGATGGGGAATCTCGGCACTCTACCGCACCTGTAACAATAATGTTGCAAATGTTTGAAGTTTAAACTTTAATGGATTATTATGGTCGATGACAAACTCAGACAGGTCACAGGTCACAGAGTCACAAATGTTAATAATCACTAATTACTAATTAGTGATTGAATTCTAGAGTCTAAAAACAAGAATCACATGTGGCTGAAGTAGTAGCATGAGAGTTGTCCCCAATCTCGGCAATCCTCAGTGACTCCGGTGCCTGATTGCATACGGCAATCTCATATCCTCAAAGACGTAAGATGCGCCCTTATTCGAACGGGGCCACCTCCATAAGTATTTCCACAATACTTACAAGTCCACTTCTTTGTGCCTAACGTGCCATAACCTGAATTTAAGGTGACGTAATCATAAAGAATCATGTTGTCTCGACATAGCTAATAGCTATCTAGTATCAACAAAGTAACAGTATTAACTTCAAACTTCAAATTAAAAACTAATCCTAAAACCTAAGCTCTACTGAAAGTTTTAACATCTAAATACTCTCTCTCTCTCTCTCTCTCTCTCTCTCTCTCTCTCTCTCTCTCTCTCTCTCTCTCTCTCTCTCTCTCTCTCTCTCAATCCAACATAAGAAAACCTCTTTAAAAAATAATCAAGGTATGAAAATGAATGAAAAGGTAAAGGACTACAATCACACCTACAAATTCGAATTTGAGCTAAAACTAGCTAATTTCCAAGATGTAAACAGATTACCATGCAAAAGCAATTAGGTAAAGATCATCTTTCCTTTTATCAAACCAGATTTCATATGCTTCAAATACTCATAGTGACATCTCAGGTGTACAAAATTATGAAAGCAATGTTAATTTGTAGTTGCCAAAACATATGCAAGGAACTGTGCATGTACCAGGACTGGGGGTATGTGTATGGGAGGTATCCCATCATATACGGGACATATACAAGAAAACTGGGTCAGAGTAGCACCTATAAAACTTGATACCTAATTATATAAACAATTTAAAAGACTTACAATGAGTAATTGAAGCATTAGAACGACACCTCTAGATTTGAAATTTAAACTAGAACAAGCAAATTTGCAAGATATAAAAAGTAAGCAGCCTGAAAGTAAAGATCATATCTAGTTTTACCCAACCCTACAGTTGGTGGTCTATGGGTATGGAAAGTTTTGCAGAGTTCAAATTCTTAACATAAAGGGCATACAGAAGTATATATAGGGTGAATTGACGAACAAGTATTAGTATGTATATTTCAACTTCCTTGTCTCATTCTATTTCATCACTTAATTTTTAGACAATAGTGTACACCAGACATAAGGAAAACAGTCTTGTAATTATTGTATTTTGACCACTTAATTTCACAACCAGAATGCAAATGTACAGAAGACAAAGGAGAACAATCTTGGAGTTTTTCTGATCACTCATCATTCATATCACGAAACTGACCTGTAAAAAGTAGGGTTTTTGGGCCAATTACTAGGGTTTCGCCGGCTGAGGGGAAGCGTGTGATGATCAAAATAATCTCTCCAGTCCTGCACTTGCTCATCCTTCACCAGCATTTTATTACCATACCCCTCGGAAGCCATTGCCCCAGCCTTACAAGCATATTGCAGCTTTTCCTGCATTGGCAAGCGAAAGAACTGAACAGCAGCATTCCTGATATCGTCGATGACGGCCGAGGGGACGCCATGATTGAGGATATGAAAAATGCCCCATTCTTGGCAGGCCTTGCCCATCTGCTCCCGGATTTGGCCTCGCCGCTCTCCATCCAAGGCATTGAGATCGATGAGAGGGATGGCATGACGGTGAGAGAAGGCATCGTGTGCGAGGGATGGGCGCTCCTCTGGAGGTCTGAGGAAGGTCTGAGGGATGTGCCTGAGGCCTTTCTCCTCCACTAAAAATTGAACCCTTTCGCTTCCCATGCTCTCCTCCTCCTCCTCCCTCTCTCCTCCAACTAAAAGCCCTATTTCGAGCATTGGGGGGGGGGGGGGGGGGGGGTGCAGCATTTGCTTTGGGGCATTCCACCCAAGGAAGGGCTTGTGACCTCATGCTAGTGCATCTCCCTTTCCCTCTCCTCCTCCTAATGAATGTTGTTATTTTTTTTTTAAGGGGTCGCCCTCTTGAGAGCATTTTGCTTGGAGGGCAAAGTTGTCCTCCGAGGGCATTCCACCCAAGAAGGGCATTTGCAGCAAAAGCCCTTTTTCGGGAGGAATGCCCCCTGGAGGCGACCTTCCCTGTAGTGATTTCAGTTTTACTTTTTTTTTATGATTTTTTTGCCATCAAATTTTTTTTTACACACACCTTTCACTTGGAAAGTCTGTGTAAAAAAAGTAAAAAAAAATTACATGCACCTTCTGGCATCCAAAAGGCACGTGTAAAATAAATAAATAAAAAGGGGGGAGGCGCACAGATTTCGTTCTATGAGGCTTCTCCCTATTCTTCATTAAAACAGTAAAAATGAGATTACGATAATGTTATTGGCATTTTCTATTTTTTTTTTTGGGGGTATCTTGGTTATATCTTACTAACGACAAAGAATCTAACAAAATATCCCTATGTACACTATTTTCAATTCAAAAGTATAATTCATTGATTTCAAGCTTCTGAGAAATAAGCTAGTACTAGGCTACTTCATAATTTTCATATGTGCTCAATACGATGAATATTACTTTGTGCGATCATACATTTGAAAATCTGGTGTATGTACAAAGTATTATGTTTATCCAAAAACATTTCGATTTGGAGCTACCAATACAGACATGACTATTCAAGTTGTCTTTGTCAAGTGTTGAAAGTGTATGTCGTGACTATATTGGGGGTTCTTTGAGAAGATCTACCCATCAATCCAATGTTTTTTTGAAGCCATGTTAGACACTAATGCAAAATTGAGCAGAATTTTATGTAAAATTAGTAAAAATGAATATGATTGATTATGTATGTATGCACACGCGCATACGCTATCTTTCTTTCATTCTCAATTCGTTCATCAAAAATGGGCTTTGGTTTGGGTGCAATCAATTGTCACTCATTTAGGCATATGCCAGAACCAACTTGTAAAATATATAATATCTTCATGCGCTCACTTTCTATTAAAAAAAAATACCTAGATCTACATCAATATATAGCACTCCTCTTGAAATCATCTATTCGGATGTTCATAGTTTTTCACATGAATCTAATGGTGGTGCCAAGTACTATGTAACCTTCATTAATGACTATTTTAGATATTGTTGGATATACAGTGTATGATTCATTTTTAAAATTCAAAACTCTTGTAGAAAATCAACTTAGTACCAAGATCAAGGTATTAAGAAGTGATAATGGAGGTGAATATATCTCCAATAAGTTCATTAAGAGGGAGTTGTCATGTCCATACACCCCTCAACAAAATGGAATGGCCTAGAGGAGAAATAGATCTCTTTGTGAGTGTGCTTAGGCCTTAAGGCTAGATGCATCTTTACCCAAACCATTTTGGGGTGAGGCAATAACATGTGCTAATTTCTTATGCAATAGATTGCCCAACCATGCCATTGGAGGAATCACACCACATGAAGCTCTATTTGGAGAGAAGCTCAATCTCAAGGATCTCAAGATACTTGGATCCACTTTCTATGTACACCAATCCTTGGATACAAGGAAGAAGGATGATGCAATCTCCAACAAAGGCATCTTTGTGGAATGTAGTGAGAATAGCAAAGGTCATAGAGTCTTCAATCCCATCACTAAGAAAACAATAGTGAGTAGGGATGTTATTTTTTATGAAGGAGATGCTTGTGAAATGGATGACAATGCTACTAATCATCTTGATGCCAAAGATCATGCTAGGATGGAGGAGGAGCTTCAAAGTGATGAAGAACTCGAGGATCCACCTCAAGATGCAAGAACTCTGAGAACTCCGAGAACTCCGAGAAGACCCACAAGAGCAAGGGCCGAGCCATTGAGGCTCACCTATAATGACAGAGGTGATCAAAGGGAAGGCACATCATCTTTCACCTCTTACACTTTTCTTATTTAAATGTTAGATGAGCCAACATGCTATGAAAATGCCTATAGATCTAAAAGTTGGATGGATGCTATGTCACAAATGCTTTCCTCAATGGATATTTGGAGGAAGAGATCTACATGAGGCAACCCTAGGGCTTCATCAAAGAAAAGCATGAAGTAAAGGTGTGTTTTTTGAAAAAGAGCCTTCATGGGCTCAAGCAAGCACCTAGAGCATGGTACTCTAGGCTAAACTCTTTTCTTATTTCCATCAACTTTGCATTGAGTGCTTATGATCCATCATTGTACATAGGATTTCATGATGGCAAGAGCATTATTCTTCTATTGTATGTAGATGATATTATTTTGAGTGGTAATGATCTAGATGGAATAAGAGATGTAAAACTTGCATTGGCAAAAGAGTTTAAAATGGTAGATCTTTGCCTATTAAACTTCATTCTAGGAATAGAAGTTATAAGAGGATGTGATTTTAGTTTCATTTGTCAATCTAAGTATATGCTACATCCATCCTAGATAGATTTGGAATGAAGAATTGTAAAGGCATTGAGACTCCAATGGAGCAACATGTAGAATCATCTATTGATGGTGATGAAGCATCCTTTGAGGACATCACTTTATATAGAAGGCTTATAGGCTCCTTAATATTTTTGACTATAACTAGACCTGATCTTAGTTGTAGTGTTGGAAAGTTAAGCCAATTCATGCAAAGTCCTTTAGTTTCACATTGGAAGATGGCCAAAAGAGTTCTTAGATATATCTCATCTACTAAGAATTTTGGCATATTGTATAGAGGGACTAATCTTGGCTTAAGAGCCTATAGTGACTCGGATTTTGCAGGTGACAAAGTGGATAGGAAGTCAATAAGCGCATTTGCCACCTTTCTATGTAATGGAGTAGTATCGTGGCTTTCCAAAAATCAAGATACAATCTCCTTATCTTCCACAGAATCTAAGTTCAAGGCTTTGACATCAACATGCAAACAGGTCTTGTGGCTCACAAGGCTATTGGTGGAGCTACATTTCATTAAGGAGGAGGTCCCAATCATCTACTGTGACAACCAATCAGCCCAATCACTTGCCACTAATCCTACATTCCATGCAAGGAGCAAGCACATCGAGATTTCTCATCATTTTGTGAGGGAGAAAGTGCAAGCCAAATAGATCGAGCTCCAACATGTGTCATCATCAAGTTGCTTGGCTGATTGTTTTACCAAATCTTTACCTAAAGATTCATTTGTCAAGCTTATATATTCAATTGGAGTGATTGATAAAAGTATCATAAGTTCCAAGGCTAGATTTAAGGAGGACTGTGAAAAATTACCAACATTTGCAAATCTAGCCATGTAGCATATTGTATATTTTTGTGTATAATTGGGTTCCACACATGTATGGCCAAAATGCCATGTGGCAACCCACTCCTGATGTAGGTTAGGTCGAGTCAAAAGAGATGGTTGAGTCTATTTGGTAGAGATCCCTACTAGTTTTAGTTCTACTAATCATCCTGAATCAGATGGCCAGACTGAGAGCACTGATCAGACTATGGAGGATATGTAATCTTAAGTAAACACTTTGACCCAAAAAAAAAATAACATGGAGATCCATTTTTTTCGATTATTTTAAAAAAAAATACTCATATTTAAAATGCCTCAAATAAAGATATTTTGCAAGAAAATTAATCAAGCTACTAAAATTTTGCGAATAGATTTTTATTAATAACTGCAAATTAGCTTATAAGAAATAATAATACAATTCAAAATAAAATCATTAAACACACAACCACTAGAATAACTAAATTAAGACTTTATACTTATTTAAAACAAAAGTTTTTTATTTTTTTTAATTTTAAAAGTTTTTTAAATTACAATACTTGTATCAAGAAAATTATTTTTTTAATTATGACAGAAATTTTAACCGATATTTAAATCTTTACTTATATTTAAATATCAAATGATTGCAAATGAAATTATTTCTAAAAATTTATCATAAAAACACAACGAAAAATTAAAATAGCAAAAATCTGACAATTCGTTGCAATTTTAGTTTTGATCATATTCAAATCATCAAAAATCTGCTAAATCTATCTTTTTAATAGAAACAAATTTAAAAATTAAATTAATCAAAAAGATTTCAATACACAATATTTCAAAAAATATAAACACAATTGTTTTCTAAAATAGAAGAGAATTTATTACTCCAAGAAATTATCAAGGTCATTTACATCTTTTTCTTTTTCTTGAGGAGCCACTACAGTGTCAATTGGCACCTCTTCCACAATTTCCTCAACACTTTTTCATTGCAAATTCTGCAGTTTCTTGGTTAAGTAAGAAGCAGCCCACCGTTGCTACATCCTCAAGTGAAGAAGAATATAGAGCAACATTTTTAGCCACTACGGAGTGTATATGGCTGAGACAATTACTTGTCGATATGAAGCATGGCCAGCCCTCAGCTACTCTCCTATCTACGGATAGTCAAAGTGCTATTGCCATTGCACGAAATCCAGTATTTCATGGAAGAACAAGGCATATCGAGATCCACTATCACTTCAATTAAATGATTAATTAATTGTTGTGGCTTTTGGTATGGACAAGCCACGGAACTCGTCATTAGATTTTTAACTTTTTCCGTCACGGCTGGATATTAAAACAAGTTGCCAAAACTTGTCAG
Source organism: Diphasiastrum complanatum (assembly GCA_029204225.1). Lineage (NCBI taxonomy): Eukaryota > Viridiplantae > Streptophyta > Lycopodiopsida > Lycopodiales > Lycopodiaceae > Diphasiastrum > Diphasiastrum complanatum. The sequence continues at coordinate 56,504,562 of CM055092.1, read as the reverse complement.
TCCGGAGGTGTTGTAATGAAGCATCGAGCGCTTGCCATTTAATAACCAATGGTTATATATTCTATTTCATTGCAAAGTCGCGCTCCTCCCGAGTTTCTGACATTAGGCTTGCACCTAAAAATAAACATTAAAGCTAAAATAAATAAAAAAATTCAAATTGTTTAAGTTAACATTGTTGCTTATAAAATAAAACTTTGAATTAAAATACGAATTAATAATTCACAAACTTAAAGACTTACCACACAACATTTTCTATTCTCGTGTTACAAAAAGTTGATAAAACTTTTTGTACTGAAGTTTATTGCCAAGAGGAATGAAAAATAACAATTTTTCAAATAGGAGATGTTGTGATTTCAAGAAACTCTTGCATGAAACTATGGATTTCAGTGAATTTGAAAGGAGAATCGTTATTTAATGATTCCTTCATCTGAAATCCATATGGTATATCGGCAATGCAAATTGTGTAACGCCTTTTCTTTAAGAATTTTAAAATTTCTCAGCAATCATCCTCCTCAACTATGTAAAAGCATGGTTGATCATCGACATTTTTGGGGAGGTAGGTTGTCAATAATCAAATATGCAACATCAAGCATTTACCATAAGCAATCACCAAGTAAGGAGGCGGAAGAGGAACACGCAATATCACTCTATCACACTATCTTCATACTGAATGTAAAATGTACATATAAACCCTGAACCCTGATAGAAAAAAAAAAATCAGGAGTAGACTACTAGACTAGCCTACGGCTAGTTACAGCTGGTAATAGTTGTCAATAATAAAGTACATCGTGAACAGTAACTAAGAAGTGTAACAATGAAGTTTATCATTGATTTCTAACACTCTCCCTCAATGATAAAATTACATTCTTCTATGCCTAAGAGACTACGAAAAACTCTGATCAAGCTCTCTAAAACAACAAAGAGAAGCAGAAGAAGAATTTCAAGCCTAAGAGAGAGTCAGACCAAAGACAAGATCGAAAGTAGTAGTCAGAGGGAGCGAAAGAAAGCAAGTGAAAGAGCAGAAATAAATCAAGACAGCAGAATGGTGAGAAGAAGACCTGCATGAGATGTGCACAAGAAGGCCACATTGTTGACACGTGCTAGCTCAATCCAAAGATAGAGTGCATCCACTGTTACAAGAAAGGTCATGCAGTCGTTGACTACAACCAAAATCCCAGAAACAAGAAAGCTCAGAGTAGAAGGGAGAACGACGATAGCTCATCCTACGTGGAGGAACCAGAGTCCTCCAAGATGGTTGAAGACAAAGCCAACAACGGTAAGAACCCAGCAGCTTACTTGTGTGCTGATGTCTGTGCGACATCAACTTCAGATACACAAGAGATAATTATTGATTCAGGTGCAATGTCACACTTCGTGGCAACGAGGCACAAATCAAAAATCAGAGTCTTCCAGATACATAATTTTGGGAGATGGTTCCAGACACAAAGTCAGCAAGACCAGAGCGCTGTGGTTAAGCACCAAAGGAAGAGACAAAAGGCTTGACGACACTTTGTACATGCCCACTCTTTAGAAGGACCTACTGTATGTTGCTAAGATGGTAGATATAGGATTAAGAGTCACATTTGAAGGTGATACTTACGAAGTGGTTGAAGCCGCAACCACTCAGCTTGTCATGACAGGAAAGCGAAAAGGAAACATGTATCACCTCAAGATCCGAGTACCTTCTGAGCAAGCTCACCAGATCAACGAATCAATGGATATTACATGGCACAGGAGGCTGTATCACATGAATGTAGTCGCTCTATACAATGCTAGTCGGAATGGAGCTTTCATTGGCGTCAACATCAAAGATTTAGCATGCTTGAAGTCTTGCGATGCCTGTAACAAAGGCAAGATGTCATGTATACCATTCACCAAGGACTCTTTCAGAACGAAAGAACTCCTGGAGTTGGTACACTTTGACATTTGTGGACCATTTGATGTGGTCTCCCTAGGAGGTTCAAGATACTACATCACGTTTATTGACGACTTCAGCAAGTTTGCAACCATCTACTGTATCCACAACAAATCGGAGGCCCTGGACAAATTCACAGAGTTCGTGAATTGGGCTGAGAAGTGGACTGACAAGAAGGTGAAGCAACTGAGAATAGACAGAGGAGGAGAATACATCTCCAAGCGCTTTGCTGAGTTTTGCACCGGCAAAGGCATACTTCACTTGCAGACTGTAGCCTACACACCACAGCACAACAGTGTGACAGAGAAGAGAAATCGAATTCTCATGGAAGCTGCGAGATCGATGATGGCCTATTCAAAGACATCAGAATTTTTATGGGCTGAAGTAGTAGCTACAGCCAACTATTTGCAGAATAGGACATGTAGATCCACATTGCACATACCATGCCACACGAGCTTTGGTGGGGCAACAAACCGAGTCTGGCACATGTACGCATTTTTGGATGCGTCGCATACGCCCACATTCCAGATTAGAAGAGAAAGAAGTTGGATGAAAAGGTGGAGCAGAGATTCCTTGTACGATATGATGTTCACTCATCATACTACAGGATCTACATGCCTGACAACAGACAAATCAAGACTATCAGAAACGTCATATTTGATGAGTCAAAGACAATGGCTAACGGTGACCCTGAGCACCCAAAACAAGATGCCCAAATTCCAGATGGACAGAACGACTATTCAGACGATGAGTAGCAAGGCGCACATCCTGTACCCGAAATACCTGCTACTCACCACGAATCAACAGTCAACAAAGGCAACAAACTTGACAAAGGCAAGGTCATCGAACTGACTGCGGACTCTCCAAGAATATCCACACGAGAAAGAAGAGCACCTCTCAAATTTGCACCTGATGTGAAAGATTTTAGATCATTATGATCCAATCCACTTGAATGATCTTTGGTTAGAAAGAGAAATAGACTACCAATCTCACCAACGTAGAAAAATCAGCATCTACACACAAAATGAGATGCAAACACTAATAGAACTTGATCAAACTTGAATGAAATGATAAAGTACTATTGTTGTCCGTACAAAACCAGCAAGCTACTGTATTTTGCACGTGTGGATCCAAAAATAACAATAAATGATCATTCTACATAGAATTGCAAACAATCACCAAGATAGTGCACCAATGGATAGTAGAACCCCAGAGAACCATGTATAGGCATGAAATGAGATAGATAAGAGAGAAGATAGCTCTCTCCATGAGTTACATCCTTTTATAGCATGTCCAAACCCTATTTGGCCACTTGGCTTTCCCTCCAAAATGCAAACCCTACTATTTTTGGGTCTAGATTCAATGTACCCAGCTATTCAAATTTGAATCTACTCAAACTCACATTCTAACTTTTCCACACTTTCAAAAAGTATTTATTCAAATGAAATTTAGACTAATGAACTTTGAAAAGTCAATCTCTAAGTCTAAAACAAGTTTTGGCCTCAATATGCCAAATATGAAAATATTGACAAAATGATCAAACTAGTTGAATCTTTCACACTCCCTCTTCAACTAGTTTTAGCATAGACTTTGATAGCACTCCAAGTGAAGTCCTATGCTTCATGAACAAGTCCTTTCCCAATGCTTTGGTGAAGATATCAGCCACACATTCCCTTGAAGACACATGTTGAAGCTCCACCTCCTTTGCAATGACTTGCTCCCTCACAAAATGATATTGTATCTCAATATGCTTGCTCCTAGCATAGTTTTTGACAATAGAAATTTGATCCATCATAAGAATGATCTTCTTTCCAAGAATAGATCTTCGTTCAATGATCATTTAATGCTCAAAATAGAAACGACCATAATTGATATAGAGAATAGTGTCCACTTGGGATGCTTCACTATTTCTTACATCAATTTTACATATCAAGATGTAACTATAACATGAAGAATCAAATAGAATGTAAATGAAATGATTCCACCATGCTTCCAACTCTGAAATATCTGGAAAAATACAACAAACAAACAATAAATGTGAGTGATCAACTTTTGCTTGCATGTCTCCTCCTTCTTTGTCCTTTGTTGCCTTGTATCCACCATGATACTCCATGAATGAGGCTCCATCTTCATCTTGCCATAAGATGCCATCATACCTTGATGACTTGGCCATGAATGAGTGACATAATGAACCTCCAATAGCTTCATTTCCATCAGCCTAACCAGTCAAGAATGCTAGTACAAATCCAACATCAAAACAATGCTCACCAATGTAGCTAGTTTTACCATATCTTGACAATTTGCACACATCCACATGAAAATGCTCAAACATGAGATAGTACAAGTAAAGTAAATTTTAACAACACTTCCTTGCTGCTCCTTTGACCTTACTTGAGTCTTCAATAAGCTGCAAAAATAGATCTATAACATCTTTGCCAATTAGCCACTGGAACTAAGTCCATTCTAAAATTGATACACAATGATCTGTGTGGCCCTATGAGTACTTCCTCTCTGGGTTCAGCACTATATTTTATTGCTTTTATCGATGATTATTCGAGATTTAGCATCATTATGTTCATTAAGAACAAGTTTGAGGCAGTCAACTATTTTAGAGATTTTAAACAATTTGTTGAGACCCTTCATACAGACAATGGTGGAGAGTTCTCTGTCAAACAAAATATTCGACTATTTGGCATCATTCAACATTTCTCATCAGTTCATCACCAGCTACACACCACAGCAGAATGGAGTAGCGTGGTTCAGGATTTGGAACCGGATCAAGAACCAAATCAGGAACTAGATTTACAGCGTCAGAACCTAGTTCAGCTGCAACATAGGCTTCAGGACGAAATATTTTGGGTAAATTATCAAGATTAACAAGATTATCAAAGAAAGTTTTGTTATAGCTCTGGAAAGGTGAATTTCCTCTTTGAAAAGATTCCTGAAGACTTTTGAAAAAATCTTCTCGAAGTTTCTGATATCTTTCAAGTCGGACAGCTCTCTCTGACATACACTAGGAATGGTAGTGGATTTGTCAATTTCGTATCAACTTTATTTGGCTATCCCCAGCAATGATGCCACCAAATTTTTTTTGGTTTGAAGCTGTTTCAACAGCTTGCTATCTACAGAATTAGTCGAGTACCAAAGCAGTCAACTCAAAGACTCCTTTCGAAGCTTTCTATGACTACAAACCAAGTCTAAAGCACCTTTAAGTGTTCAGTTGTCTTTCTTATGTACACATTCCCTCTTATCTGAGAAAGAAACTTGACCTTGTCACTTGCAGGAGTATCTTCATTGGATACTCAACATCACACAAAGCCTATCAAATTTTCAATGTTGAGTCAAGCCGAATCTCAGTTAATCGTGACATCGTCTTCCTCGAAGACAAATTCTTCGACTTCAAGCAAAAGCAACTAATGCAAGAGTTCATTCCAATGACTCCTATCACCATTGATAGGCCTCGACCTATGACTATTCTGATGAACATCAAAGATATCCCAGTCTCACAACAAGGAGAATCATCATCTCAGCAACCGACTATTGTTCGAAAATCTGCTTGACATTGACAAGAACCTGATCATGTCATTTCTCAGGCATTCATTAGCAATGATGAACTTGCCTTAGTAGCAGAAGCATTGTCGAGTTCGAATGCAAACAACTGGCTTTCTAACATGCATGTTGAGTACAATTCATTGATGAAGAACAAGATGTGGCATCTTGTCGAAGCTCCTCCTGATGCAAAGATCATCGACACTAAGTGGATCTTCAAGTTGAAGCTCAATCCAGATGGTTCAACAGCCAAATGGAAAGCTCGACTAGTCGTCAAAGGATATGAACAAACCTATGGGATTGACCACACAAAGACTTACAGTCCAGTTGTAAAACTTTAGTCGATCTGTTCTCTATTCGCTATTGCAGCTGCCGAAGATCTGGAAATTCACTAAATGGATGTTCATACAACTTTTCTGAATGGATATATATATAAGAAGACATTTATATCTATCAACTTGAAGGTTACATCCTTCAAGGCTAAGAACATAAAGTATGTAAGCTGCAAAGAGCTCTCTATGGGCTAAAGCAAGCTCCAAGGGTCCGGTTTGATAAAATCAATCAATTCTTGTTGCAGCATGACTTCATTCCTAACTCTGCTAACTCTAATGTTTATCTCAAACACAGAGGCTCAAACCATGTCATAATAGCTCTATATGTTGATGACTCTCTGATCATCAACAATCAAATCAATTGCTTCATGAGATGAAGACAATTTTGTCGAAGGAATTCGAAATGACCGACTCAGGCCCTATGCACTACCTTCTGGGAATCGAGATAACCAGACATAGTGAGTAGAAGTATCACAATAAGTCAAAAAGGGTATCTAACCAGTGTACTCTAAAGGTAAGGCATGGAAACTACAAGTCCATAGACTCACCTATGGACCCAAGATTCTAATTGTCAAAGGATATGTGCCCGACAACTGATGCAAAGAAGAAATAGATGTGCAAATACTCCTATCAATCGATAGTCGGTTCGATCATGTATGTCATGGTCTACACTCTACCTAATCTAGCATTTACAGTCAACACATTGTAACAATTTATGTCAAATCTTGGCCTACCTCATTGGAAGGCTCTACTCAGAGTACTAAAATACATTCAAGCCACTAAACACTATGCTTTGTGTTATAATGGACACATAGAGAATGCTTGACATTACTTACTTATTATGACTCTGATTGGGTTGGTAATGTGGACACAAGAATATCCACATCTTGCTATCTTTGCTTTCTAGCAGGAGGACCAATTTCGTGGAATAGTCAAAAGCATAAATACATTTCTTTATCCTCCACATAATCAGAATATGTCGCAACTACCTCTATAGTAAAGGCAATTATCTGGCTCAGAAGATCGCTTCAGGATCTTATGATCTCTCAAATCAGTCAAACTATACTCTATTGTGAGAATCAGAGTTGCATTGCTCTATCTATGAACCCACGAACTCACTCCAGAGCTAAACACATTGAAGTTCAATTTCATTTTCTCAGAGAGAAAGTTCAAAATAAAGATGTCGAATTAAGTTATTGTCCCATTGCCAGTATGTTGCTTGATATCTTGTCTAAGCCTCTGTCAAGCAAAAAGCATGTTGCATTATGTACTTGCTTAATCTCATTCAGGATCCTAGGAGTTAAGCTTAAGGGGGGGTGTTGGAATTAAGCATCACTCCAACTCACTAGAATTTAAATCTCCAGAATTCGAGTCATCGGAACTCAAATCATTCAAATTTAAATCCTGAGCACCAGCATACTATGTAAAAATGAACTCTCTCTCTCTCTCTCTCTCTCTCTCTCTCTCTCTCTCTCTCTCTCTCTCTCTCTCTCTCTCTCTCTCTCTCTCTCTCTCTCTCTCTCTCTCTCTCTCTCTCTCTCTCTCTCTCTCTCTCTCTCTCTCTCTCTCTCTCTCTCTCTCTCTCTCTCTCTCTCTCTCTCTCTCTCTCTCTACGACAACATTGCAGTCTTACTCTCTAAAGGCGAATGTCTGTGCAATCAATCAACTAGATCAGAAGCATGATCGACAACAAACTATTTGAGTTCTTCATCTTCTTCTTCGACCTCGTTCGAATTCAAAGTCTTCAAGTTCGAGGTCCACATCATCCTCACTACCCTATCCACCATAGACCACATTACAGTTCACTTTAGTACTTTTCAGTAACTGCATTGTTTCACGCTCGTTTCCTACATAGTTATTGTAACTATCCCATGTATATGTACATAATGGCACCTCACGTAACATATACTCATGCAAGTGGAGAAGAGTGAATCAAAGTTCATGTGCGAACTCCATTGTATCTTAATTATCTGATTCCCTAGGATCAGAGAGTGAAAGCTATTCAAGAAATAGAGATAGTAATTCAATCTGTAGCTAGCTAAGAAAGATCACAACACATAGTGCATCATTATTATGAACCATTCGAGAACACATGATTGTGATTATCATCATTGTATTCACAACAACTTAGTTCAGATTCTCTATTTTTCTTATGTGTATTCCACTACGAATGCTTTCTGATAATTTTTCTTGTTGATGCCACTCCACTCATAATGTCTAATCTTGAAGGCATCATGGTTGTCTTAGATGCCTAATTGTTCGCTCCTTCATAGTTGTCTTTGACACCTGCAAGACATTTCTTCTATCGATCTAAGTCAGTACTCGAAACTATAGTTTGGAAAAGCTCCTATTATAATTTCTATGTTGAAGTTCTCTTTTCTGTTCCATAATCTATCAGAGCTCCAACACTAAGGATGTCCCCTACTTCTTTCGAAGTTTGAGCTTCAAATATATGGCCAATCTGAGAGTCTAATATATTGAGAATAATAAGCGTGAAAGCTTTACCATCCTTCGATTTTCACTTTGAGTCGGTTGTGTCATCTTCAAGATTCAATTCCATACTTGTGACAACATCCCAAAACTCATTGGCGATTGACAAAGTCTTCATCTTAAATTTTCACAAATAGTAATTGGATCCATTCAGCTTGTCTACAATGTGATCGCCTTTACTTTGAGAATCCATCTGGAACTTTGTCTACGATGACTTAAGAATGATGTTGTGTGATGCTACAATTTGAAATCAATTAACTGATACTGAAACTTGATGCCACAAACTGAAGATTAAGAGCAAGTATGCTCTGATTTGATACTATGAAAGGTATCTAATGATATCGCTTTGATACCATGAAAGGTACCTAATAGTATTAGAGCCCTAATGCCATGTTGGAAGAAGGAATGACGTTTCGATAAGTCGAAGAATGTGAACGAACTATCGAGCGCAGCGAGACAAGGCTTCTTTCCTAATGCATGACTACAACTATCAATAATTGAACAAAGCTATAATGACAGAAGTCATATTCAGTCTTTTAGCAACTAACTTTGAAATCATTGGCACTAAAGTGATTTCATAGCCAACCAATTTCAAAGAGTGAAAAATATTGCAGTGTTGAGGTATTCAACAGATTAAACGAAACAATAAGAGATTTATCAGTTACAAAAGCATACATTTTGAGATGATATTGAACACAATAAAGGATAGATTGATTCAGTAAGTAGCATGTACAAACTAGAGAGCACAAAACAATAATGGACGAAACCGCGTACTCTAAGCTATTTTTGCGTAATTGAAAACTCTATCTAATGCACTTTTGCTGATAAGCAGTAAGCACAAATAACAATACTCTAATAGAGCTCTGAAAATTAAACTTTCTAGAGACTATGGAAGTCTTTTATGATTAACCATTTATACCAAAGTAATCAAAGCATATCCAAATAGGACAACTAATCAGGTTGCAATCGCAATTGGTAGTTAGTCATAATGTGTTGGCATCCATACAGTTAAAAATTCTTGAAAATCTACTTGTAAAGCAGTTAGGGCAAGTCTTTAACTTCATATTAGGCGGAACAATAATTGTCATCCTTCGACATGGTCGACTTTCATTGGAGTCGATCGATATGTCGAAGGTTGTCCGATATGTTGGAGCCAAATGTTGAGAGCGATTCCCGAGTATTTATGCAAACTGTGAGAAACATGAATAAAACCACAAAACTAGATAATGAAATAGATGTAGATTAAAGATTGATTATTTGGATGAATCACTCCCGATAGTAGAATAATCCAACAAAGTGAGTTTCAAGTTGACTGGCTTTGTCAAAAAAGTCATATTTTAATGTTTAGTTTTAAAGTATACACATTCATAAGTTGTGTACTTGAATGCATCACAATAGCTACAATGATGATTCTAACATTCACTCACATGATGGCCTTCATAATCACAAATGCAATAAAAATTTGCACCAAACGTCGATTGATTGATAGTAGGTCACACCCATACTTCGGTAAGTGTTTTCGACAATCTAACATTTGTGTGCTTCTTACGTAGAAATTTTGTTGTGTTTCTCTTTTTAGGATCCTAAGCAAGTGATTACAGATCACAGATCATGAGAGAATCAATCAAGAAGACGACACGAACGATGGCCCACCAACTTGCATCATTGTAGTGTTGCAGCTTGAATCCTTTGCCTTATTTGTCTACTTTGTAGGATTAATGTTTTGGGTACCCTTCAAATATTGCAAAATTCATTTTGCCATTTGCCAATGTGTCATGCTAGGATTCGAAGAGAATTGGCTTAAAACATAGACATAGAAGGACAAATCGGGTTTGGTATAGATTGTGAGGTACATCATCAGACTACCGATCAGATTTTGGTAGGGTATACCTTCAATTTTATGTCTCTCCTCATCTGTATTCGAGCAATCATGTTTCGTTAGTCTAGCTCCAACTATCATTGGTGTGGCTTTTTCTTTGCAATCCACATTCGTTACTGCTTCAACACTTTCTTGGCGTACTCTGACTGCCTCAGATGCATTTATCTTCTCATTTGATTTCTTCTGATTTCCAGCCCAAGGCATTTTGTTGCTTCTCCTAGATCTGTAATTTCATAACTTTTAGAAATTTGACTCTTCGTTTCCTTGATTAGCATCAAGGAATTTCCTATCATTAGGGAGTCATCTACAAATATATTTAGAATCACAAAATTTCTTTCTACTTTTTTTTATAGACATTACAGTCTGGTTGTGTAGGAATGTAATCTAGAGACTTTAGAAGACTATCAATCTTCTTACAACAAGATCGTGATGCCTGCTTTAGACCATAAATGCATCGTTGTAACCGACAAACATATTGTCGATTGTCAGGGTCTTTGAATCCTTCGGCTGCTTCATGAAGATTTATTCCTCTACATCTCCATGGCAGCCAATAGGAGCTTCGACTAATGACCGTGGCTGATTCTTGATCAGAGAGGACTACTCTCTGTCCATAGCTTCTCTCCAGAGATCAGAGTCTGGTTGGCTGAGTGCCTCATCGATTGTCGTCGGTTCCTATATCAAGAGACAGGCAGACTCTGGAGTATACCTTGTGGGCTATGTGCACACTCAGCTTGATCTTTTGGGAGGATTCGACTGACGAACCATTCCTGGGACTTGTTGGTGGGTAGCAGCAACATCTTCGTCTAATTCGTTGTCTCAAAGTGGGTCAACAATAGAGACACCTGAGCTAGAAGCTCGGACTGTCATGTCAACGGCAGGTGATGAGGGTTCTTCTTGAGCAACATCCTTGCCTTTGAAGTTGACGAACTGATCCTCGATAAAGACTGTATCCCGGCTATACAAGATTTGCTGGGTATCAGAATCATACAACTTATAAGTATTATCAGAGATGAAGTAAATCCGATCAGGATGGTCTTGAGATCTTGGAAGTCCAATTTCTTCCTCGTGTCTTTTGGGATCTGCGCGTAGGCAATGCACCCAAACACTCTTAGGTTCTTCAGAGAAGGCTTAGGGCCTGTCCACACCTCGAGACCAGTGCATCTGCTATGGAGATGTCAGCAACGACAATCTTCATCAGCTCAGTGGTTATTATGATGCAAGATGGAGAGGAGATGTAGAAAATTGTAAATCAACATCTGGATTTACATTCTTCTTCAACAACGGTCCTATCTCATGGAACAATCGTAAGCAAACTTTTTTTTTCTACAGAAGCAGAATACATTGCTGCTTCTCAGTCTATCAAGGAAGCGTTTTGGTTGATAAATTTACTGTCAGATGTTAATCTGAATCAGTACAGCCCTACAATTTCATTTTGTGATAATCAGAGTGTTATTGCCTTATCGGCCAATCCTAGATTTCACTCTAGGTGTTTCTCCCACGCCAACGCACTGCGTGGATTGCATGCAGTGCTTGAAGAATCAGAGAAGAAAATCAATAGATGATATCGTAGCCTTTGCGCACATGTCAATTTGTGTTGTGTCTGATCTTGAATGCAAATGCTTCTGCTGTTAATCGTATGTTTGAGTTCTTTCTCGTTAACTTGAATTCCACATCTTGGTTGAAACTATGTTGAATGCTGCATTAAATTTATGAACGTAAATCAGCAGTGCCTGACTACACTTTGGAGGACTATAAGAGTGATTCAGCTGGCAGTGTCCAGTGATCGCATCTAAACTCCATCCGAGTCGCAAGAGGAAATTGCGATTTCTTCATGACTGTTTCGCGAATTATTTTTCTCATTTTCCATCAGTGGTATTAGAGCCGGTCATCTTGTCATATTCTGACATAGACAATAATCTAGCAGATCCAGGAGGCCAAGCATTCAAACAAACAACCATCAACAAGAGAAAAGACTCCAAGAAGCAATGGCTTCAATCAGCAACATGCAGAGCAAGATCTGCACAATACTTGATTCCTCAGGATCTAACTTTCTAGTCTGGAAAGTGAAGACATCTTTGATATTCAAGGGTGAAGGACTATTCCCCTGGTGGATGGCACAGAAGAAATGCCTATGACAACAGGCAAGGAGCTACGCGAATGGAGGGAGAAAAATGACAAGGCAGTAGCCTTGCTATCATCTTCCATCGAAGATAGTCTCACACTTGACCTGGCTACACTCTCCAAAGCTAAAGAGATGTGTTTACTCACCAGATTTTAGACGAAATCAAGAAGTCAAATCATGATGCTGAAAGATCAGCTGACGAATTTGCAGTGGGATGGAAAAGACCTCACTTCTTTCGTAAGAAAGATGAAAGATCTATTTCTGTCACTACATAACTCTGGAGCAGAGAACGTTGTGTCAGTTGAGAAGCAGCTCATGTACCTGTTGAGAGCCTTACCCAGATCATTTCACACGACAAGAACCCTGCTCGCAAAAGATCCCACCATGAATCTCAAAAAGGTGATTGTCAAGATTTGAGAGGAAGTCGAGGCCAGAAAACATCTGGATCACAAAGATGGTTCTGACTAGGCCTCTACGGCAACAAAGAAAAATCAAAGAAGCAATTTAAGCCTAAGAGGGAGTCCAATCAGAGGCAGGATCATGACCAGCAGGCAAAGGGAACAAGCAAAGGCAATTGGAAGACCAAAGGGAGGTCGAAACAACAAGGTGCAGACAAGAAGACTTGTGTGAGATGCAAAAGAAACGGGCATACAATAGATGCCTGCTAGCTCAATCCCAAGATTGAGTGTATCCATTGCCACAAAAAGGGTCACGCAGCCATGGATTGCCACCAGAATCCGAGAAACAAGTCAACACAGAATAGACAGGAGAACAAAAATAGTTAATCCTATGTCGAGGAGCCCGAGAGCTCAAAAATGGGCGAAGAAAGAACGAACAGAAACTGTTCGACCACCTATATCTGTGAAGACGTGTGTGCAGCATCAACATCTAACACACATGAGGTGATCCTAGATTCAGGAGCCACCTCACACTTTGTGACATCAACACGAATCATGTCTAATTTCAGAGGTGCAGATCCCTCAAAATTCATAGTTCTTGGAGATGAATCTAGACATCAAGTGAACGATATTGGTTCACTATGGCTCAACACAAATGGTAGAGACAAACGACTCGAAGACGTTCTGTTCGTGCCTACTCCGCAGCAAGACTTGCTCTCTGTAACAAGATTAACAGATAATGCGTGTGACGTTTTCTGACGAAGTATGCAACGTGATTGATGCCAATACCAGTACTCTCATCGCTCAAGGCAGAAAGAAAGAGAACCTATATTATCTGAAGGTACGCCTACTTGCAGATCAGGTGCATCATATTATGACGACATGCCAGACACTTTGTGGAATAGAAGACTCTGCCACATGAACTCAATGGCACTTTATCAGGAAAGTCATCAATGAGCGATAACAGGGGTCAGCATCTCGAATCCAACCAGCTCGACCACCTATGATGCATGTTTGAAGGGCAAGATGTCACACACACCATTCATCAAAGACTCCTACAGAATGACAAAGATTCTAGAGCTAGTGCACTCTGACATCTGCAGACAATTCAACATGATCTCAGTAGGAGGTTCAAAGTATTACATAACCTTTATTGATGACTATAACAAATTTGCCAGAGTGTATTTTATTCAGAATAAATCTAAAGCACTTAATAAATTCACTAAATATGTGAATTGGACTGAGAGATGTACAGGCAACAAAGTGAAGCAGAGCAGAACAGATCGAGGTGGCGAATACATCTCGAATCGCTTCATTGACTTCTGCAATGATCGTGGCATCATTCATAGAAGAACTGTAGCCTACACATCGTAGCACAATGGTGTTGCTGAACGAAAGAACAAGACCCTAATGAAAGCAGCCAGATGCATGATGGCCTATTCAAAAGCTCCAAGGGCACTGTGGACTGAAGCAGTAGCTACAGCCGCATACATCCAGAACAGAACGGGCAAGTCTGGTGTTCCTCACACGACACCACATGAGCTGTGGTGGGGTAGAAAGCCCAACTTGTCTCACATCATAATCTTTGGTTGTGCAGCTTACGCACATATTCCTGATAAGCTTCAAAAGAAGCTTGATGAGAAAGCCGAGCAGGGATTTCTGGTAGGTTATGACAAGAATTTGTCATACTACAGAGTCTACATGCCAGACACGAACACTGTGAAAACAATGAGAGATGTCAGATTCGATGAGAGCAGGACAATGGACAACGACGATCCTGTCAGCTATGAAGTTTTGGAGAGACAGTACTATGACCTGCCACCAACAACAGAGGGAGCAGAGGATGAACACAAAAAAGAAGATTTTTGAGTCGTCTCCCATTCGAGCGACGAATCTGACGAAGAAAGATTCGAGAGGCAACCGTTCCGGACCGAGCAGAGCAGACAAGGGCAAAGGCATAGCTGTTCCAAGAGGATCTCCCAGGAAAGTCGACAAGACCACGAAGAGCGCCTGCAAGATATGTGCAAGGCAGCTCAACTTCCACATCAGAAGAGTTTTGCGGGTTCAGTGGTGAACCACAGACTTTTGAGGAGACGATTGAAGGTCTAGAAAAGGATAGATGGATCCAAGCCATGAACGAAGAGATGGAGTCCATGAGGAAGAACCAAGTATGGACGCTGGTGCCATTACTACATAAGCGCAAGATTGTCAAATGCAAATGGGTCTTCAAGCTCAAATACGGATTAGACAGGAATGTAACAAAATACAAAGCAAGACTGGTAGCGAAAGGTTTTTCTCAGAGATACGGTATTGACTACTCTAAACCTTCTCTCCTGTCGTCAAACATTCGTCCCTACGTCTATTATTTGCATATGAAACAGCTTATGACCTCAGGATCCACATTGTGGATGAGAAGACAGCCTTCTTGCATGGCGAATTAGACAAAGAGGTCTACATGGATCAACTCCCAGGATATGTCTCGAATTCACTTCCTGACTATGCATGCAGAATGCATAGAAACATCTACGGTCTGAAACAATCAGCCTGACAATGGTATAAGAAGAAAGATCAAGCTCTGAAATCATTAGGATTCAAGCCTCTCTTGGCTGATTCCAATGTATATGTCAGAGTTACAGATGGGCAGATCATCATTGTGCCTGTGTATGTGGACGACACTCTGATACTTTGCAGGAGTGAGCAACTAATTACTGAAGTAAAGGCAGACATCTCGAAACATTTCGAGATCGTGGATCTGGGAGAAGCCAGGTGTTACCTAGGCTTGCAAATTGAAAGGGACTATGAAGGAGGTAAGTTATACTTTCACCAATCCAAATACACCCAGAAGATCCTAGAGGACTTTGGGATGCTGAACTGCAAAGGAGCGAACACTCCAATGCTCGCAGGGATGGTGCTGATGAATGATGATTGTCCAAAGACTAAGGAAGAGAGAGAATAGATGCAGCTCACACCTTACAGGAAGCTGATAAGATCATTGATGTACCTTGCTGACAATACAAGTTCTGATATTGCTTATGCAGTACTTAGGCTGAGCCAATTCTGCACGAATCTAGGCTCGACACACTGGAAGATTGCAAAACGAATTTTGCAATATCTTCAATTAATGAGGGATTATGGCTTGTGTTATTGTCGTGGTGCAGGCTTCAGGATACTTTCCTACGGCGACGCAAGCTGGGCATCTCTCAAGGACGACTGTAAAAGCATCTCGGGAGGATGCACCATCGCATCAGGAGCAGTAGTTCTCTGGGTCAGCAAGAAGCAGACCGCTGTAGCCCAGTCATCCTGCGAAGCAGAATATGTTGTAGCAACAAAGATGGCCAACGAAATAATTTGGCTAAGCCAGTTCCTGGACGAATTGGGCGAAACAAGAAACGAGCCTGGTCTTGCAGATGGACAACACCTCTATAATACACCTGACGAAAGATCCCGTGTTCCATTCCAGAACAAAACACATTGCGATCAAGTACCACTTGATCAAGGATCTAATTGAGAGGAAGCTGCTGCAGACCACCTTCATCGGAACGAGAGACATGGTTGCTGACATCTTCACTAAAGCCCTAGACAAAGGACTCTTTGAGAGACAAAGGAGCAGTCTCGGGATCGTAAAGCTATCATGCTTTGAGAGGGAGCTGAAGAAACAAAATGTTTCTAATTACAAAGCCTTGCTAGCTTTCAACCCTCAGCCCGACGAAGACATTCGCGAACTCGAAGATCTGGAGACACGAAGCACGAAAAGTTTCACGAACACGAAAGTCAAAGCAGACGAAGACGAACGGTTCGCGAACACAAAAGTCAAAGCTGACGAAGACGAACGGTTCACGAACACGAAAGATTCACGAACGAGAATCTTTTGCGGTCCAGTACGAGAGAAGGCAAACGACCAAAACGGAACCAACGACGAAACCAAAACATTCTCCTGCCTGCACGCTCCAAAGAGTACCAGCAAGATCATGCAAGTACCCAGAAGTACATATATCTGATCTGATGGTATGACGTCAGCAGACACATTTTAGGTCATGGCTAATCTGTCACTCTTGTAATTCCCTGATTAGTTGTAGATGTTTAATCACTCTAATCTTAGATTCACATAGAGCGACCATACTTACTGGATGATATTTGACATATAGATCAATAGAATACACATACAATGTAATGTAATAGATTGATGCTAGAAAGCAATCAAGACGAAAAATAGACAACAAGTCCACCTGCGTGTGAGACGAGCTCTGTGATCAGGATTCATAGAGAATTAACTGTCCGCTAGTAAAGCGAGATGATTACTCGTGTGGGAACCGTGTTTCTCCCACACCAACGCACTGCGTGGATTGCATGCAGTGCCTGAAGAATCAAAGAAGAAAATCAATAGATGATATCGTAGCCTTTGCACACATGTCGATTTGTGTTGTGTCTGATCTCGAATGCAAATGCTTCTGTTGTTAATCGTATGTCTGAGTTCTTTCTCGTTTATTTGAATTCCGCACCTTGGTTGAAACTATGTTGAATGCTGCATTAAATTTATGAACGTAGATCAACAGTGCCTGACTACACTATGAAGGAATGTAAGAGTGATTCAACTGGCCACTGTCCAGCGATCGCATCTGAACTCCATCCGAGTTGCAAGAGGGAATCGCGGTTTCTTCGCGATTGTTTCACGAATTATTCTTCTCGTTCCCCATCAAAGAACGAGACACGAAGGAGAGGCTAGTGGTCTACAATCTTGTAAAGACTTTTTGTACATTCAATTCCTCCTGTTTAGGGTTTGGCCTTGTAAAGTCCTAAGGTAGGGAGAAGAGACACTTTCTTGAAAGCTCACAAGGACTTTCCCTTCACACAACTTGTCCCTACCATTCTAGGGTATGGTCCTTAGACTTCGTAATAATTGTAGGTCAAATATTACATGGATGCATAATTGAGATCGAGTTTGGGATAACCAAATCCGACATTGTCATACAAATATGATTGATTGTAAATTTTAGCTGGAAAGCACGGAGCCCTCATGCATGAAATCTTGAATATATGGAGCCCTCATGAAGGGAATTTGAGTGTATGAAGCTCTCTTCGATAATAAAACATATAGAAGCCCTCTTGGATGGAACTTAAAAATATTGTCCTATTGAGAACGTTAGTTGTGTTGGCTCAAGGAGAGGGCTCGCCATTACTCTCTATGATATGCCTTTACTAAACACCCTTTATCTTCTAGTTCATAGAGGATTCTGCTTGTTGATTCAATCGATTTTTCAGAAGATTAAAAAGCACAAATTTTTGGCCTGCTTCCTACTGGTTCTAGTGGCTAACTATGTCATGGTATAATGGGTAAGTTGAGTTTTTCTACAAGTCCATTATGATCTGCATCCAATTAAAAGGGTGTAGGTGCAATCCATTATGGTGTACAACCATTCATAGCCTTCGCAAGCAAAATCTACTGGGCCCTAGAATGGAAATTTTATGGGGGTGGGTGGGAAGGTCACCCTCCGAGGTCGCATTCCATCGAGGAAGGGCCTTTTTAGCCGAGGGCGGTAGCTTGAGGTGTAAGAACGGTCGAGAAGGTGACCTTTTGCGGCGTGAAAACTTTTTTTATTTTTTTTCTCATAAATTTTTTTACATGCACCTTTCGTGCGGAAGGTCATGTAAAACAAGTAAATTTTTTTCACCTGCACCTTTCGGATCCGGAAGGTGCAAAATTTTTGATAAAAAAGAAAAAAAAGGGAGGTGCACAGATTCAATGCAAGGAGCTCCTCCCTTTTTTTCACAAAAATCAAAAAAATGATTTTATTGTGGTTGTGGGTTAGAAGGCAGTTTTGGGCTCCTCCATTATGAACATAATGTCATCTGCGAGGCCCATTCCACAAAGACGTGTAAACCTTCTTTTGCCGGTCTCCCAAAATAAGGAAGCGACTCTTTGTCCGGGATGACCGCCGAGAGCCTGTTTCCCCGAACCTCTCTCCTTTTTCTCTTATACATTCCGTGAGCGAGAGAGGGAGGGGGAGGGAGAGAGAGAGAGAGAGATCCCTCTTATCAGCTCTCGATCATCGCTCTTCCATCGATCGCCACTCCGGTTCCGATCCAGATGATGGATTGGCATAGCTCACCTTTGCCATATTTGATTTTGCTCTTGACGAGGAGTAAGATTTGATTAATGGATTGGCGGCTTTTTTCTGTCGTTTGTTTCCCACAGGTCAATACTTATCATATTCGGATGCCGATCGGTTGAAAGATCCGCTGAACTTGTATGCCGCTGTTACAAACTGATTTTCTTTTGGGTTTTGCCAATTCATCAGAACATCAGATAAGATTAGAGACTCATTTCTTGACTAGTGTCTAACTTTTAGCATAGAATTTGAAGCCATGTACAGTAATTTCAAGGAGCAGGCGATAGAATATGTAAAGCAAGCAGTGGTGGAAGATAATGCAGGAAATTATGCTAAGGCCTTCCCACTGTACATGAACGCTTTGGAGTACTTCAGAACCCATCTGAAGTATGAAAAAAACCCTAAGATAAAGGAGGCCATAACTCAAAAATTTACAGAATACCTTCGCCGTGCCGAGGAAATCCGTGCTGTTCTTGATGAAGGTGGACCGACTGCCCCAGCCGCTAATGGTGATGCGGCTGTGGCAACCAAGGCGAAGAGTAAGTCAGGGAAAAAGGATGGAGGAGATGGGGGGGATGGCGAGGACCCTGAGCAGACAAAACTCAGGGCTGGACTCAATTCAGCCATCATCAGAGAAAAGCCAAATGTGAAGTGGAATGATGTGGCTGGCCTTGAAAGTGCAAAGGCAGCATTGCAGGAGGCAGTCATCTTGCCTGTAAAGTTTCCTCAATTTTTTACAGGTAAGTGCACCATTACTTCGTCATATCAGATTAGGGTTTTCTTTACTTTCTAACATGGAATACTTTGTAATTCTTTTATCACCAATGATAGAAATCTCCACTCTCCCCTTTCCACACTTATTTGAATGAATTGATGGATGATGAGGATATGTATTCTCAGCCTTTTGCATAATTTGACAGGAAGTTAGTGCATTACGCCTCATGAACAGGTTAATCTCAGTAAGTCTTTTGTGGAATTAATGGTTTTTGCTTTATTCCAGTTAAGTGGAAGGGTTTATGTGTTTGCTAGCTATCAGGAGTTGTATAGAAAGCATTCTTGCACAGTAAAAGCATGCTTTGAACATTTTGTTATAAGGGTTTCATCCCCTTAATATCCGGGGAGTATAATTGCAGGAAAAAGGAGGCCGTGGAGAGCATTCTTACTCTATGGACCTCCAGGGACTGGGAAATCTTATCTTGCAAAGGCAGTTGCTACAGAGGCTGACTCTACATTTTTCAGGTTCAGAGCTAGCTAAGCCAGGCATCAAAATAGAAAATCACGCTGAATTATTTATAAGACTGATGTGCAGTTTTGCATCTGATCGTGATGTGAAATGTATGCAATTTGAAGTGGTTTTTTTTTTTAGTTCCTTATTCCTCATTATGTATTCTTATGTATCCCTCTGAATTACTGTATGCCTATACACATTTCTAGGTAATAGGTGCATGCTTGAAAGTTTATCTTTGGAATAGTTGTGAGTCAATAATTTTTGGCATTTTGTCAATATTTACACTCTGATCACTTGGAAGTTGGAACATTGACTACTTTTATTGCTTTGTGCCCCTTTGTCTGCAGTGACATGCTCTCACCCTTTTTTGTTTGTTGCTTTTGATTATCCTCACCATATGGCCTTTTTGTTTCTTTTGCAGCATCTCATCATCTGATCTTGTATCCAAATGGATGGGTGAAAGTGAGAAACTGGTAGCTAACCTCTTCCAAATGGCTCGAGAGAACTCTCCATCCATTATCTTCATTGATGAAATAGACTCTTTGTGTGGACAACGAGGCGAAAGCAATGAGAGTGAGGCATCGAGACGAATAAAAACAGAGCTTCTTGTGCAAATGCAGGTATTCTGTTGGGTTATTTGTACTACATGGTTTCTTTGTCTAGACTTGTGCATGCTGCGAATGAGATAGATGAAATGCAAGATTACGAACGCTATCGAAATCAGTTTAGCAACGTATGCTTGAATAGTGATGAGAGCACAAGTGAAGCTTGCAAACTACGTCTTTGTTTTTTGTTGATTTTGACTTATTTGCATGCTATTTTTGAGCCTTAATCACTGATATTCCTAACCTTTAATTGAATTCTGGATATTTCCCAATCTCACAAACATATAAAATATGGAGACAAGTTGATTTTTTGTACTAGGTGAGTCTTGAATGAAATAAATGCTCTAATCAAGGCATAGTGCACCAACAATATTCTCCTTTCTAACTAATTTTTTTGCTCATTTCCTCCCTTTGCGTTTTGATGCAAGTTGGAAACCTGTGCAATTAACACGTCATAAATGCATGACACATGTCATGTTTCCTTGTCATTTGTCAATGTCTTGTATAAGAAAGAACGTGTGAGAATTGATAAGTAATCATTTGAAAGTGCCATGACATAAAGCCGGTAAATGTCTCATTAAACATTACCAATGTGTTTAAACACAAATATTTAGAGAATTTGCATGTTTGTCAAAGGGAATGACGAAGTAATGGACATTCTTTTGGATAATTCTTCTGTCGGCATGTTTTCAAGAGAGAATCATGCACACAATTGACTCAAACAAAAATTCACCATCATTGTGATATTAGAGAGCGACCTTTGAATGTTTTGGGCACAATTAAGGAAATCTCATTCAAGATTCATTTTATCAAGTATTGGAACTTGGAGGGGCGAGGCCTCTCAAGTTGTTTATACTTGGGTCTTATTAAAATACATTTGGACATGGAAAATACCATGTTAATGATGTTGGGTCATTTATGTAGATAGTTGTAGGTTCCAACTTTCTTGAACTAGGCAAACTTGTGGGGTGTTGCAGCTGTAGGAGGGCACTGATTTTCGATCTTGCTTGTAGAGTAGGATTTCAAAATCATCACAGGGAAATAGAGAAATTCACAATAGGGAGTTGATACTCGAGCATGATAAAAGTCGCCTTTTTCATTTGGTAGCTTTTGTGATTAGGATTTGTTTCTTTTAGGACAGGTAAGCATGGTTGGGTTCCTTTTAAGGATATCTTACAAGGCAACCTACTTGTATTTGTGTTGTGATCCTTGTTGGAGAATTTTGCTTTGTAAGATTGGCTTTGATAACAAGGTGATTTGAAGTTACTTCAACTCAAGCTAATTATTTTTTAGTCAATTAATTGTTAAATGAGGAGGCCTTATACCTACTAACTAGTTAGAATGTCCAACTACTTAGGGCTAGGTGCTTGATATGACTGACCAAGCTCATCCAATTGCAAATCACTGTGATAAGAGTAAGTGTTCTTATCCTGTTGCTAGTAGGGCCCAAGGGCCTAATTACATGGTCGACTGAAAAATTATAATAAATAGTGTTTGAGATCCAATTTTTGATGTAGGGGCTTCAATAATTCTCCGCTCCTTAAAAAGACATTGTATCTAGTATTGATACATGGAAAATGGTAGTGCCACAAAGTAGAATAGTTGTAATAGATGTTGAAGAAATGTATATGCTAAAGGAGGAGCCCAAAAAACATGAAATATTTTGTTAAACCATGGTTTGCATAGCAATTCAGATGGACTAAGGTAACCAATAGAATGTATCATCACCAAAAACTTGTTTGCATACACCAACTCGTAAACCATGCCTACTGGATGGATTAAGTTTCCCACATGACCGCATCAGTGTGCCTCACTGGAAAAGTAAGCCAATGGAGTTTTGTTTCACAATATATATCATGCTAGTTGTATAGCCCAAGTCTCAACACTGGTGCCTGAACGCAGAAATGTATGTCAATGATTCAATGTACTCTAAAGGGTACCTCGTAGACATCACCTCTTCTTGCCTTTTTGCTCCTTTCTACCATGGTTTGTCAATGGTTAGCTAGACTATTAAGTGGTATGTCGTGTCTTGACCTAACCCTACAGTGTTTTTACTGTTTGACAATGATCCCCATGGCCCATCGTGCCTCGGTGATCATTGGACCACCCTGGCTTGGTATTGTCTAGCCTTGGTCTCGGTGGAATCACTCTTGAACGCGACGGCTAGGTGCTCGACAATAATTAGCACCCTGCCTTGCTAATTGGTTTGTAGATCAGGTTGCTAGGGGTGACACGCCCAATCTGTACAGATACCCTACTAGTTCGGTTAGCAGTCATGATCGTTCCCTCTAGTCCTACGAGCCTCAAAGCTATTGGTTGCTACAATATGATGTTTGGTCTATCAC
The DNA here is from genome assembly GCA_029204225.1 of Diphasiastrum complanatum. Taxonomy (NCBI): domain Eukaryota; kingdom Viridiplantae; phylum Streptophyta; class Lycopodiopsida; order Lycopodiales; family Lycopodiaceae; genus Diphasiastrum; species Diphasiastrum complanatum. The sequence continues at coordinate 56,481,592 of CM055092.1, read as the reverse complement.
TAGGCCCTAACATTCCTTTCGCCTTCTAGAAACTCATTGCTCCTCTATTTCAAACTTTTGGTATAACTGTTGTAGCCTGTATTGAATCTCCCATGTAGCGTCTAATTACGGTAGTCCCTTCCAAGCTACTAAAAACTCTAGGAGGGTGCAGTCTCGTAATCGCCTTTGCCTAGCATATGTTGAGGTCCTGATCTAAGTGTTGTAATAATGACTATTTGGGCCTTGTAGGGCTTCACATATTAATTGTTTAGTGTTTACTAAAGTTGGACCCAAGGGCCCTATTTACTTTATTAAGGGTTTCGTTTAGTGCTTGTTAGCTTAAGGTAGTTACTACAGGGCACACCCTTTCTATATACTTGCATCATTTCTCTCATTTTGTAGATTGGAGAGTAGAGAATGTGAAAGAGTAAGAATTCGTTTGAGTCTTTTGTGTTTGAATGTCTATCAGTTTTTAAACTATTGTATGATTGCCTATCTAAGCTATTTGGAGAACTAAATTTTTTTCAAAGCAAACATTGTTGGAGCGAATTACAGACTATCAGTTTGAAACTTGAACCTCAAGAAATCAGACATCCTACTATTTTGTTAACTAACAAAGGTTAAAGCATTGTTGGGGTGATGACTAAGTGTAGATCTGAGAATGATCAGAACATGTATCAAAGTAGACCACCATGTTTCTATTCCGGGAAACTAGGTCATATGGAGGATCATGACAGCATTCACAAAGTGTGAGAGGAAGGTGGATTTGTAATAGATTTTCTAGCTGATAACAAAAACATGAATATCTACTCATGGCAATTCATCCAATTTAGTGCATATTTACTATGAAGCATAGTTGCAGCGCGATTCCCGAATCGCGATTCCGATTCGCGATTCGGGATTTTCCCAGAATCGTGTAGAATCGATTTTTTTTTTTTTGAATTTTTTTAGGCAATATGGGTATCAGATGAAAGCTCTGATCGAGGGGATTATGATTGTGTAGTTTGCCGACTGTTTCGGGTGCGAAACACCAAAAAGTGTGTTTTCACTTGGGGAGTTGGAAGGCCAAATCATGAAGAGGCCTTACCGTCGGGGCCGGGGTCTACCAGCAGCCCCCGGACCTCGCCGTTGGGGGGCATTGCCCCCCAAACCCCCCACTAGGGGGCTACCGCCCCCCGAACCCCTCGTTTCTCGGGGGGCTACCGCCCCCCGTTTCCTGGGGGGCTACTGTCCCCCGAACCCCCTAGAGCTTCTTGCTATATAAACATTGTAGATAAAAATGCCACCGCCCCCCTGTAGATAAAAATGGGGTCCAAATGCGCGCCGAGAAGGGCCCAATATTTATGCCCCCAACTGTATGTACATTGCACTCACATCTCCAGTGAACCAATTGCAAAAGTGATCATCATCCATACAGTTGATAGTCCAAACTGTAGCATTAACATTTACTGAAAACCAGAGCAAATGACAACCGGATAGCTACTGAAAATAAGATCTGTTTGTGCCTCATCTACTGCACTTCTGAGAGGCAAAACGCTGGTTTGACCATTGATCCCCTAAAAAAATTTCAGCAATAAGCTATTTTTCCAATTTTTGTTTTTTATTTTTTTTGCGATTCTGGGTCGCGAATCGCGATTCGCAGAATTGCGACCTGCGAATCGCAGACCCAGCGAATCGCGATTCGCTGCAACTATGCGTAGTATGAAGGCAAGGTGCATATGGTTAGCAAAGAGGTAAGGGAAATATGGACATGTCATTTGGACTTGATGATGTTTCATGTTCCTTGAAGACATCAGAGAAGAAATTGAAGCTGATCACTATTCTCTTGAGTTCATGAATGAATCAGTTGGAAGTATTGTCTTTCAACCTAACATTATTATACTGTTTTTTGATTGTAAGAAGCAAAACAATTTAAGTTTTAAAATAATTTGCAGGATATCCAGGAAAAACATTTGCACAATGTCAAGCAAAAATTAGACTGTTACAGTTAACAGCTTCTGACAAAAATAGAGTCCTTGTAGTGCTCAAAAAAATCTCAAAAAACTACCATCAGATCCCCCATAAAATTTCCTGTTTTTTGAGACTCATATTCAAAAGAAAAAAAAGAACACGTTCCGGAACAGCGTTCCATGGCAAATTCCAGGAACCCGTTCCAGAATGTTTTCTGGAATGCCCTTTGCAATCATGATACTTATGCATACTATTGATTCATAGTTACTGCCTATAGATGAGTCCTCAGGATGTTCCAGATGTGATATCGGATTGGTGTTATATTGATCAGTTTGGAAGGCATCAGGATGATGACATACCTGCATTTCCAAATCAACCACAGCTTATTGTAGATGAGATGCAATGGTGTAGTCAGTTGTGATGAGATGTAAGAGAGTACGTCCAACACTGAATCCCTTGTCAAGTATGCGACGAGACGTAAGAGAGTACATCCAACGCTGAATTCCTTGTCAAGTTAACAAGGCTGAGTAGGTACGCCCACCAATTTACCTTGTTCACTTGAGATAGCCCATGGAAAATGGGAGAGCATCTTCATTACAAAACTGCCAAGGATCCAAACTAAGTTGGAATTAGTCTTCATAGTTGTAGATCGGTTGGCCAAGATGGCTCATTTGATTGCCACCAAGAAAATAATCACATTTCGACATGTTGCCAAATTGTTCATTACATGGACTTCTGAAGTTCATTGTCTCAAACAAGGATCAAGAACATTTTGGACAACAATGTTCACTAGATTAGGAAAAGAGCTATGAATGAGTAGTAGTGAGCACTCACACACTGATGGGCAAACAGACTGAGAGAGTTAACAAGATCTTAGAGTTAGCAAAATACAAACTAACTGGGTTATCTACCTTTATTAGAGTTTGTGTATAATAAGAAGCATGCAGAATTATTTGCAAGATTGGAATATATCCAAATTCACAAATTTAATTTGAGACGTCAATGATGTCATAAAGTAAAGCTTAGAAAATATATACAGGCAATGAAAAAAAGTCAAAGGATCTACATTAAATCAATAACTAAGCCATGTTGTTTGTATATCTCTTCCCAAGGTATAAACCCCCCATACACAATACGGACATACCATACAAATTTTTGAAAAAACACCTTTACAACAACCTTCATCAATGCGCCACTTAATAAATGTAAAAAAATAAAATAAGTTTTTAGCCAATTAGCACTCCCTATGTTTGATCAATACCCCAACATAAGTTGTTATTTGGGTTTGCAAGAATCCATCTTCTCTTGGGTGGACCCAGTGCAGACTAAGAGGCAAGTAGCAATCAACAAGGAAAATTTCGAAAATTAAAATAAAACATTTATAGGGATCATAATACATAAACAAGAGTTACCAAGAGATAGACGAAATACAAAATGCTAGAAACAAATCAAGCTCCTTAGTTCGCCACTTTTTTGGATTCTATTGCTAATCATCTTAAGCATACCAAAAGCTGAAATACCAAAGACAAAAACCATAAGACTCTAGAATACTTTGAACTTCTTTCATGATTATTTTAAACAAGTAATTTTAATGGAGTAACTTAATAATTAAACTGCTTAATTGGCATACAAAAGCATCTATACTAGTGCAAAGCCGAAGAAACCTATAAAATTGGAGAATGATCACTTCATCATAAATATTTGAGACAATATGAGGCATACAAATTGTGTTAACATTATTGTATTCTAGCTGCAACCTTTCATCAAAAATATCAACCAACAGGCCTGACCTAGCTTGGCTTATGAAAAGGTCCAAAAATGTAAACTTATCGCCTCAAGTTGTATAGTTAGGTTAACTTGAGCTTTAGGACGGATTCTCCAACTAAAACGTTAGGGTCTTTACATAGAAAGCTACCAAAATCAGGAAGGTCGAGAACAAATAGATCGTTAACATATTTTTCAACATGGGTTAGTTCATGCAATAAGATGGGACAACCACTACAAGAAACTAATCTTTGCACAAATTCAAATTCATAAGAGAAAGAAGAAAAGTTTGCTAGATGAGCAGCACAATCAGTACCCATGTGGGAATACCTTTCCTTTGTTAGAAAAGAGAATCACCTAGAGAAATATGCAAATCATCCAAGAGAAAGTGCAGCCAAGAACAAACATCATTATCAACAATTTTATTCAATCTTGGCTTCTTTGGATCAACATCTTGATTTTTGTTCTTAAGCCAACGAAACTCGAAATGCAAAACTCTCATTTCAACTTTCTAAACTTTGCATCAAGTGTCCTTTAGCTTATTGCTAGAAACATCTTGAATTAGCTTATCTACATGAAACTTCAAATTATCTAAATTTTAGTGTAAAATGTTGTGGAGTCATAGATTTGAAAAAGCATAGTTTGATCGAAAGCTCGTGTCCAGTAGAATGAACCCATACGAGCACAACTATGGTACCTAGCCGACAAGCATGACTACCATAGGAAAGTTTCTGACTTAGATACAACAAAGGCTAAATTCAACACGACAAAATCTTTTCATAGGAAAGTTTTTGACGTCGATACAAGAAAGGCTAACAGCAACACGGCAATATCTTTCCAAGGCGTGGAAAGAATGGAAAGTGATGTTCACAATAATCATACTTATTGAAAATTTCAAACCTTCTAAGTTGAAGGTAATGCGAACAGCTTACAAGTAAGTGTAAAAAGCTAAAACTTGGATATTGTGAACGATGGAGGTATGACTGCTGCCTGTGTAAATACGGGCAAGGTAGATCTATTCATAGTGTCATGAACTTGTAAGGATGTAGGAAGCATCGGACCTGGCCAAGCCATATAGGATATAGGTGCATTTTGAAGAGCTATGATTATCCGGTGACTCATCATTACTGGTGATTCACAAACGCAAAATGAAGGTGTGTAGCTCATAGATTGACTAGCTCCCAAGGAGACAAGGACGTGAAAGCAATGGTTCGAGTTGGCACGGTGGTGAATGTGGTGAAGGACCAAGGTGGAAGTGGAAACACGCTTATGAGGACAAAATGTGGAGCAGCCAGTAGTGAAGCGAGCATGTAGGCAGTTTCTTCTATGGTGCCTAAATCTTCTAGCCATCCATGGTACATCTCATTTTACTTCAGCTTTTTCTTGGGGTGTGCTTTTCATTTCCTCAACCACCTTTGTTTGCCAATATACTTCAGCACTCGAGTGCTTTCTCCATCTTATAAGCTACATGTAACTCCATCGTTGAAGTTGCTGTCAGCCCAGGTATTTCATAGTACGTAGATGCTACAAAATGCTTATTCATATTTGGGACTACTCACGTCTTACAGATTTGTAAAAGCTGTCCATATCAATAGGGAGACCAACTTCTTCCTTTTGACCCATACGACCTTATTTGGATCGTGGTACTTCACCTTGGGCATTGCTGAGCAAAGTCTGAAGGTCACTCCTGCAGGCAGATAGTATATCTTAAAGGCCATTGACCTATAGTGATGATTATGAGCTTGTTGTTGATAGCAAATCATATTTTTGGAAGACTTATTTGGCAACAAATTTTAGCATTCAAGAAGCTTATTGTATTTCCTTATCATCTACACCATGTCCACCTCCAGTTTTTGAGCTAATGCATAAGTACCAGCTCGTATCTGTTGAGTCACAATCTTTATCTCCTTTGTGGGAGGTTAAGTTACAACCACCTCATAGATTTGATACCTAGTGCTGCTTCAATATCTCGATCTCCTTGCCTCAAGTCATGCTTTGAAAGTGATAGGGATTCCATAGCATTTGGTCGGTGCTATGCATAAAGGAGTTGCTGGTCTAAGACTTTGTGGGTGGACTATATAAGGGTGAAGATTGCCCGTGTCTGTTGGGTAACTTATAACATCAGCATGTCATCAACTTCCTATTGATCTTATTATACCAGCACAAGTCTGTATGAGGTTGGGGTTATCCTTTTTGGAGTAACCAATGGCCCACCTACTTCCAGCATGTCATGACCGTTGTCCTTGCAGCCTCTGATTGGTAAATCTGTTATTTTTTACTTTGACAATATTATGATCTATAGCTGTTTGTTGTCCCATTATCTGTTCAGGTTGAATCTGCGTTGACTTTTGGTGTTCACTAGTCCAGAAATATAAATGTTCCTTTGCTGAAACTGAATTCCTCATTTCTAATGATTCAGTAAAGCTTGATTCTTCTAAATATTCATTCCATCATGCTCTTAACCTACTGATTCTCATGACGTTCATGTGTTTTTGAGGATTGGCGCCCATCACTGGAAGTTCATTCCCAACTTACTGCAGTATTACTTAAAGGGATTCCTTTTACTTGGAACAGTGATGCTCAATAGCCTTTGATGACCTTGAGCGTTTGTGAAGTGCTGTCTTGAACTAATTAAGAAGCTAATATTTAATTCCTCACAATAGACTACGTTGTGAATGAGTGAATCACTTCAAATATTGTACATAAAATTCTGTGTTCTCATTCATATAATTTTGACTAACAAGAAGTTTGGAATTTTCAGGGTGTCACTAATGATGACCAGAAAGTATTGATCCTTGCTGCCACAAATACACCATACGCCTTGGATCATGTAAGTTTTCCAGGAAAGGTGTTACGAAATTGATCTTGATCTTCCTTGCACAAATGTCCTGTGATCTGAGTATGGAGTTTAAGCTCAGCTTTTTGTTTTATTAATCTTATATTTATCATTTGTTCCACAACAGGCTGTAAGGCGTCGTTTTGATAAGCGCATTTATATTCCTCTACCTGATCTCAAGGCCAGGCAGCACATGTTCAAGGTAGTTGTCCAATGTTTGCCCTACAAATGCCCTAAAATGCATGGCTAACCTTTGGTGATTTCTTACAATTGCTAATATATCAATTTATAACGAGTCTGTCGTTTGCGAATGCACATGATCATCTCTTTATAAATAACAGGACTTTGGTAATCGTTAAGTATTGTAGTGGCACATCATTTCTAGAAGTGTTTGTTTAGCTTTAAGGATGACCGCTTGTAGGTGTTTCTTTTTCTTACAAGTTTGGCCTTCCGTGGACCTGTGGCTGTGAGTGATTCTTTGGAATTGACATCTGTTAGGCAGATTGTGCACCTTCCTGCTGTTGTTTCATAATTGGTAGCTGAGATGAGCAGGAGTTCAGAAACTGAGTTGTGCAACAACTGCATGTCAAGTAAAAGGTGAAACTTCCTAGTCCATGTAGTGGTCCATGGTCATATTTTCTTATCAAAAGACTCAGGAGAAGAACCGTATCCTGACTCGGGAAAGCCAAGTAACCTAGCATTAGAGCTGTAGGATAATGTGCACAGAAGTGCTGATTTCAAGCACTCTACTAACAAGAATCCTTATCAATCTTCTCATAGTCACATTCACATTCACAGAGTAGAGAATTTGAGCCAGTTATGCGCAAGCTACTGTCATTGCGTATGTGAGGGTTGCTAAATCTGATATATAAGACTTTCAGTGTGGATCGATTATACCATGAATTTCACCTGATTATTTTATAGCTGTCTACTTTCAAAAAATCTTATAGAGTTGGAAGACCATGGGCTATAAACTTTTCGAGTTGGATTTTGTAGAGATGAATTTGACCATTCAAAGTTGCCAATGTCAAGTTTTGAAAAGTACTTACTCAAAAAGATTGGAGGATATATCTACAATCACAAAAATTACGAAGCATCAAAATACCAAAGCTTGGTGAATCTCATGGCATAAATGTACTTGTGCCACAGTGGCACAAAAGAGTCACATTTATATGTTAAGAAAAAAAGTTATGGATTAATTGCTCTTCTTAATCAAGAGCTTTTTTAAACTCGTTGTAGGTCAACGTACTATCCTTTCCAAGTCCTCTAGATGCTACTACCGTTGGAGGAACAACAGAATCTAGCATCCTACTTTAGAGAGTCTGAAAGACCATCTGTCCCCTAAATTTTATTTAATGTCACTGTTCACACAAATGAAGATGCAACAAACAACATATATCTACTTGTTCGTTTCAAGTCTTGCTTTGCTCAATGCCCGTTCATGGCTCCTTGCCCTATTTTATCTAGCAAAGCACCCAACAGATTGCTTTGTAGTTTAGCCATCCACCTTCACAAGGAAATGATCGACCGTTGCCTCCAACTCTTCATCTTGATGCGTATGTGCTAAATTCCTGAAACAATTTGAGACCATGAATATGATAACATTCCTTATGGCTGCCTACTTTTAGAAACTTTAAATGGCCATTGCTACTTGTCCATCAAAGATGTTTTCCATCTATAGCTGTGTATATATAGATAAAAAAGATTTAAAGTTGCTCATGTCAAGTGCTTGAAATTCAGTTCTGTAGCTGGGTCGTTTAATCAATCAAGCAGGAACTTTTGCAAGCCATCTGAATGTTGAGCACAATACTAGTCAGCCTGCATTTCACAACAACAATCTGAAAAATGTCATATGCCTTGAATGAGTTATAGTATAGTAACTGCATAGGAGTCTATGCCTTTATCTGCTCATGCGCATTGGAATTGGAATTTGAAAACAACCTGGTGGGGGCAGGTTTTACAACCTCCAAGGTCAAAAACATGGAAAGGACTTTGGGACACTTGGTTATAAACCGCACCAAGAATCATGCTACTCCACAATCTCCTTGACCCAAGGTAATGTAGCAATATCCTCAACAAGGAGGTTTAAGCAGTGGGTAACACAGGGGATTCCAAAAGATATGGGGATAGGTCTCATTAATGAGCCTTCCCATGGCCACACAATTTGACGCATTGTTTGTGATGACTTGTATAATGAAAGATCATCAATATTTATACTTGAGTCTTGAAAGTTGAATGATGAATCAAGTTTCAATAATTGATTGATAATATATTATAGTTCAAAGTTCAAACAATGACCATCACATAATCACGATTCACAATCAACATTGACATTTGACATTGGGCAAGCAATTTAAATTACCTGCACAACATTCTCTGGCCCCACCTCCTCAATGGCCTCTTTGATACGGCGAAACATATACTCACCGGTGATCACAGTGCTTGAAAGGGACACTTTTGCCAAGTTGTAACTTGTAAGTCCTAAGTACTAAGTACTAAGTTGTAACTTGTAACATGTAGCTAGTATACAAACCACAAAATTTTCAACTGTCAACGCACATTAGGTTCAAGATCATCAAGTTTCAAAATTCAAATTGACAATTTACATAATACACATTACAGTATACTCCAATCACCTGGCACCAGTGCCTGTCTCATATTGGAGATTTGGAATTTTGGAAACTTGAAAGATATCTTACCTGCCTTAGAGGTGTCGATGGCGCGGAGAAACATATTGCCCATGCAAGAAGAGACCATCATTTGAGCTGCCATATCCTGCAGCAATTGTCACGTGTTCCCACTCGGGATTTCTTGCCTTCACCATGATGATTGATCCCAAATTCCAATTTCCAAATTTCTAATACCTATATGTATACCCTAAACCCTAACTTCTAAGCCCTAAGTTGTAATTCCTAAGTTCTAAGTTCTAACCTAGACTTCTACTTGTTGGGAAATGAAATGGGTTTGGATCGGTTCTAACCTAGACGATCCGTTTCCTCGGTGCAATGAACTATGCCTATCAGATTCAAGCTCAGAATTATGTTGACCTCTACTTTATCCGAACTTTGAAATCGTAAGGATCTATGCAATTGATTTCATAGCCATACACAAAATAGTTTATGAGAGGAACCAGGAATCATCAAAAGCATTCAGCATTCACATTCAGACATACAAATTCGATCTATGAATCATCAATCTGCAAAAACAATTGTAACAGAAAATGTGCAATGACATGAATCGATTTCTCTTGGAATATCTTGGATTGGAACACGAGAATGTACAAAGCAGCTGTCTGCCAACATACATGTTATTATCTATCATCTTTGTTGTACAGTTGAGATGTCTCCTTTTTATAGACTGTAGTTTAATTACAAGACATGATTAAAAGAATGGATCGATCCCTAATGTTAGTCATTAACCTTTATTGTAGTTACATGTCAACATTTGCTGCATTGCTTGTAGGATCTTTGTGAGAGAGACATAGTCTTTTGTCGTTGTTCGTAGGTCTTTGTATTTTGTTCGTAATGCCCTGTAAAAGGTTCCCTTACGGTTAGTGAGTCTCATAATGCCTTGTAAGAAATTCCCTTACGGGCTTCTTACAAGCGGTGGTTGTAGTGCCTGATAAGAGGAAGCCTTACGGGTTACTTACGGGCCTTTTATGATTTCTTCTTACAAAGACCTTTATGAGTTCTTTGCGGGCTCTTTAAGAGTTCCTTACAGGTTCTTTATGGGCAGTGATGATAGTTGGCGGGGATCGTAAGCTGTAGTCATTGTCAAATCAGTTGCACAGTGGTATTATGTTTATTGAGACAGTCGCGACACGTTGATTCGAGTTGGGAGTCAAAATCGTTGACAATTGTCGATTCAAGTTGTAGTCGAAAGAGTGAACGATTGTCGATTGGAGTCGAAAGAGTCGACAGTTGTCGATTCGAGTTGGAGTCGAGACAGTCGACAATTTGTCAATGATTGTTTGACTGTTGAGACTCCCTTGATAGTTTGATTGTCATGTAAATACTTGTTTGTAATTCCTGTATATTTTTGCAGATTGTGCGGCGAGTAAATATGCAGCAACATGAATGAATCTAGATTAGCATGGGATTTAGGGAGACAAGGAATAAATACTTTTACTATCTAACCCTAAACCCTAAACTGAACCCCTCTCTACTATCTGAGTTCTAACCCAGACGCACTTTTCAAGTTTCAAAAATCAAATTTACAAAAAATCTGTTCTAACTAACTTCTAACTACTACCTAGCTTAAAAGTTCAAAGTTCTAAAACTTCTAACACTACTAATTGACCTCTAAACTCTGTCTATAAACTAACTCTTCAATCTCGCCATCTTTTTTCACCTATTCATTCCTTTCTCAACTCCTAAAATTTAACTTAATTTCACCTATTCTAAAGTTTCAAAACTCACTCCCTATCACCTAAACACTCACACTCTCTCTCCCCTATGTAGTATCAATCATGACCCTAAACCCTCAATGATCAATTTACACTCCAAGTTCCCTCTTCTCTCAAGCACGCTTCTCTCAAGCATGCCTCTCTCTCTCTCTCTCTCTCTCTCTCTCTCTCTCTCTCTCTGCCTACTGGAATGAGGGCGAATCAGGGTCCGTCGCTGGAAATGAACCGAACCGATTCAGGTCCCCAGCCGATTCGAATCGGCCGGTTCTAATTCGGTTCCTTCGGTGACCTTGAATCGGCAATTCGTGAAACATTACCTGGTAGTCACCTTTAATCTCATTGGAGTTGTTCTGAGGGCCTATGTTTACAGTCTTGGCACATCCTTTTCATGGTGACTTGTCTTACTGCCATGTGGTTATCCTCTCATAAGAGTTCATAGCCTTGACTGTGCAGTGACACCTACCTATATTTAAGTTCATATGATTGAGTTTGTCATATGAAGTTATGGACATTGCCCTTGGATCTATACTTTTCCAAGATTCACAAACGGTCTGCCTGTGACACGATTGTCCTCGTTGAATGTTCGCATGTTCATGAAAAGCACTCTTAAACAAATATATGCATCTAGTCCAAAGTGTCCATTGGTCTTGTACATGAATGAGAGGCAAATTTATCTATTTAATCATAATTTCGGAAAGCACAGTTTCCCCATGTCCACATTTCCCCATCATGGAAACATATGAGGGAAAGTGGGCTGGAAATGTTTAGGGAAGTGACATTTTCGGAGTGGGTGAAACATATTTTCCCACTTTGGAAATACTGTTTTTCTAAATACAATGTCACAATCATCTTGAAGAACTTTGCACAAGGGAAACCAGCTTTCTAGTGGGGAAACGACTTTTTCTACTTGGAATTGTGAGTTAACATATTATTTGCATAGTATTCACTTATAATTGTTGCAATAAAAACATTGTCCACAACTGTGTGATGATGTGGTGTTCTTGTTTTTTGTTTCCCATGGGACATGGGAAACATTTCCCTAACTATCATTCAATTACATAATTAGGTTATGGTGTATAGTGGTCTGATGATGATAGGCTGGAAGCAGGCATGTTTTTGAAGTTTTTGGCTTTATGCATGCTAGTTGGTATCTTTATTTTGAGTCAGTGCTTGACTGGTGACTGACTACATTAGCCTTGGACAAGTAGTTTGCCATTGCCCCTAACTTTGACAAGGAGATGATGCGTAAGACATGGAAATCATTCTGTACCCTTTCCAAGTTCGGCCAATATGCCTTTGCAGACTTAAAGTGAGCTGGATTTAAACCACGTGTTTCGTGTACAGTGGGATTTGTAAGTGTTCTGTGTACAGTGGAATTTGTAAGTGTTTGGATTGTTGTATATGTAGCTACTTTTAAACTGCCTTATTTGCATGATTGATTGAACATAAAGGCATTATTGAACTCAGAGGCTTGCTTAATTGTTGTGGTCAATTTTGAAATCCATTTTGTTTTAAGCAGAAGTATTCTGACACTAACATGTTGTTCTGTTAATTTTCTTAGGTTCATCTAGGAGACACACCAAACAATTTGACGGAGCAGGATTTTGAGGATCTTGCGAAAAGAACAGAAGGTTTTTCTGGCTCTGATATATCTGTCTGCGTAAGTTGAAGATATGTGTATCTTCACAAGGAAGATTGGGGCTACCCCCTTAACCAGAGGCTTAAATTGTTGCTTTAACTCCTTACTCAGTTTTCATCACGTTGCGTCACATATTTATACTTATTATGTTGGAAAAAATTCAGGTGAAAGATGTCCTGTTTGAACCAGTTCGCAAGACTCAAGATGCCATGCACTTTCAAAAGGTGAAGAACAACGAGGGAGAAGAAATGTGGATGCCTTGTGGTCCCCGGCAGCCTGGTGCCATGCAGACAACCATGCAGGAACTTGCTACCAAAGGACTTGCAGCTAAGGTAATGCAGTGAATTACGTAAACAAGGTGGAAAAGTACTATAATATCTTTCTTAAAGATTTCAGAAGGACTAACGTGTGCTTTGCTTCAATTAATGTGGTGCCTGTGAATTTATGAGCATAATTCACAGAGTTAGCATCACACTAAGCTCTCATACCGAGTTATGGACTCAAATCATAGGAGATATGTCATCAAATAAGTATAATGAACTGTAAGTGATGAGCAAGTAGCAGTCTCCATCTAAGAATATTGATTGGATGTTAATGACAAGAACCCTACAAGCACTGCAAATGAGACATTTACAATGAACTCAAGACTAATTTAGATCATAAGCTAATGAATGAATGTCTCTACCTCGTATCTGTACTATATGGAGGATCCTGATGGAATCTTGCTCGAAGCTACCAGATTAGGTCTAAGAATGCTCATTTTTATGAGACTTTTGGCCTAGTATATGATTTAGGGCCGGCTCAATAATGCAGGAATGTCCTTAACAGTTTGTTCAACTGCCCCCCGCTTATAGAAAATGAACACAAATCACAAATATGGCATCACATAAGAACAATAACCTGTGATCAGCAAATAACAATCTCCAACTTAGAATACTGAATGGACATAAATGGCAATCAGAAACCTAACAAGTGAGTCATCGACAAAAAATTCAAGAGTAGACCAAATCATAAGCTAATGAACGGATGTCTCGACCTCCACTTTATTCTGTACTGGAGGTGTTACGACCTCCTACTTATTCTATACTGGTGAACCCTAATGGCACCTTTCAAGAGGCTACCAGATTAGGGCTAAGATTGTTCATCCTTATGTAGACTCAGGGCCTACTACCTGATTAAGGGCTGGCCCAGTAATGTAACAACGTCCTTAGCTTTTGGATAAAATTATGTATTACCATGTACAGGTGACAAAAGGACAAGTGTTTTTACTTTTGCTAAGCATTTTCATTAACTTGCTTTTATCAAAAGGGAGTTTGCGATGACTGTGTCAACACTATCTAGCTTAGTTTGTTCTCTGGTTGCAGATATTACCTCCACCAATTGTAAAGCCAGATTTTGACAAAGTTCTTGCAAGACAAAGGCCGACTGTTGGGAAGGACGACTTGGAAATTCATGAAAGATTCACCAAAGAGTTTGGTGAAGAAGGTTGATACGTCATGAAATCTCCTGTGCGCTAGCATTCAGGTTCACCGGTCATGATTTATCATCATCAGGGACAGTATCTTGCTTTGATGTTGCTGCCAGTTGTCTGTCATAAGCTCCTGGTATTCCAGCTGGCAGCCGAACTGCAAGAAGCAATTATTATCTATTCTTGTGCTTTTACAGTTTTGAGCTGTATTAAATTGGAACTTGTGGAAAGGAGCAATTCATAGCTTTGTGCTATTTACAGTTGATGCAATATTTTCTATACCTGCGCTTGGAGGGTGTTAGCATCATTTCTGAGATATGTATTTGTACATGTGATTGGTATTCTAAGAGAGTGGACCATAATTCTCAATTACATGAAGCAGCTTTCTCTGGTAACTAATGAGTTTAAGACTTTCAGAAGGGCAGCAAGTTAAACACGTTAAGTATTCAAAGTTTATGGGTCATCACTGGTTGCTTATACTTGTGTTGCTGGGCATGACCGTGGAGGGTTGTTGCATGTCTGCTGGTTGTAAGTCGTTAGGGTTGAAAAACGAAAGCAAGTTTTTAAAAGTTGGGGAAATTTTAAGCTTTCCATGCACTTAGAATGAAGTTTGAGCACATTATTTTTTAACGTTCTATTGATCCTTGGTACATTGTCTGTGTATAGGTCCTTGAAGCCCGGCAAACTTTGCTGTTTTTTATGCAAGTTGCAACTTTCAATTTCTTTAGACTGTTGATTTTGGGGCATCCAACTTCAAAGAGTTTTATATGTTTTACTGAACTGGGATGTTCTTTACTTAAAATAGATTAACTTGGAGAATGATGGATCATAGATATGCTTTGTTCCAAGTACTCTCTAATCTACCAGTTTCATAGATTTTTCGTTAGAACTTAAGAGCTATTGGGTTCATGGAAGTATTTTTAAGTATCCACGGAAAGGTTTGTGTAATAATTCTTCTAAGAGATGAAGCATTTGAGGATGAGAACTATGTTGTTGGACAGAGAAAAGGAAGCATCCTAATCCTGCACGAGAGTGAAATTTAATGTATAAATCATGCATGGCCCTTCTTTGGAAAAACTCTTTACAGGTTCATGTTAATGTACAAACATTTGATCATCAGTATCACAAAGTGTGCATTAACATGTGATCAAACCTGTCTGAAAAGTTTGGGGTATAGATATTTGGTACCATTTCCTGAATGTCTATAAATGATCTAATGATCTTCTTTAAAGATGAAAAAATTCAATTGGCAGCATTTGTTGACTAAACTTTTAGTGGCAATCATTGAGCCAAAATCTAGGAAAGTGAGTGTTAACAAGAGGTATTTACCCCTAGGAACACTTGTGTATGTGCCCATGCAATCCCCATATTGATACTTTTCATCATGCATGTAATTGAAAAGAGTACATTAATAGCCGAGTGTACACTGTAAACGGCTTGCTGTTTTAATCAGCGAAGAGGGAATTTATTCTAATATATGATAATTATAATTTATTCTACATCAATGTCCAAATCCTTTTGACGGCTGCCCTGCGTTAAGATGTCATTGTGTTTCCTGTTCTCCGATGGCACCTGCTGAAGCCTGGATATTGGAACTTGCAAGTAGCGCATGCAGCTACAGATGGATTTTGTTGTTCTTCTGAGAGCATAGTACGATGTAATGAAAATGCATTACTGAGGTAACAAAGAATGGAACCTCAGCCTCAAAATTACAAATAATGCTTCTTGGTTTCCAAGGGAGGCTCGAACTTTGAAAGAAACTTTGGATGCCAAGCTAACCAACTAGGCCAACCCCTTTGGGTATCAAAATTACAAATAATGACCCAACAAAGGATAGAATGGATGGAAAGGATATGTTGTTGCGTATCAGATATATCACGCCAGGGCCAAAAAATTTGCCCTGGGCCTGGCCGCCTGTGCTAATATGAAAATCCAAGTCTAGTTTCCAGTTGTCAGATAAAATGATGCAGCCCAGTAGAAAGATCTAATTCTCAGACAAATGCCTAGACCTTTTTAGTTGTGACCTTTTCCTGCAGAGAAGCTAGAGATGTCTAAGAATTTTGAGCCTTCTATATGTGTCATCATCTGGTTGGGCATGGCAGAGGCTGTCTCCCGAGGCAGGCCAGCCTGCGGAGGTTGACTTTTTTAACCTTCAGAGGCCTTACAAGTTACGAGGTTAGAGCCAACCCTGGCAAGGCTGGCTCCCTGGAGGCAGGCCAGCCTCCGGAGGTTGACTTTTTCAACCTTGGCCTTACGAGGTTAGAGCCAACCTCTCTCCTACCTCTCTCTCTCTCTCTCTCTCTCTCTCTCTCTATACTCTACTCAAAATTGTTGCTATAATTGCCGTAAGAAGCACCATTGTTACAACTAGCATATTAATAATTCAACTTGAAAATTTTAACAACACGATTGACATGTCCAACAATTACTTTAACATGTGTTGAAGACAAGAATTCTATGAGTTTTATTCAAGATACTTCACCTAAAAGCTAGAAATGTTAGAAAAAAAAGTATTAGCATTAATGGATCTATGACCTCAATCAATGACATCGATTTGCGAAGATGTTGCATCAATATTCTGTGATAGCTCTAAACAAAAGCAAGTTAACTGTATAGAATATAAAACAACACGACATAAAGTCTATGGAAATGGAAATTATCTCATACACCTATGCACCTCATGAAAGGAAGTGATTTTATCCACTAAGTGATGTTGCTTCCTAGAAATTGAACTAGGCCATAATTTGCTAGATACGATGATAATTGTGTTGTATCAAGCACTTTCATTTTTTATAAGGGCGAACTTTTTTTAGCCCTGTCCACCACTGCCAGGGCAACAACAAATCAGCAAGGGCAACAAAAAATTGTTGCCTTAACGTTGGTTCTAAGGCAAATTTTTTTGTGACCCAACTAGGGCCACGACATCGATTAATAAGCTACCTACTTGTTGATCACTGGAATTCAACTTCTACAATTTTCATAGAATCAAAAACCAATACTCAGGTCTACCGATTACTAGTTCACAAGGAGATATATCATGGTTCATCCAAGTCAGCATGCAACCCAAAAAGCCTACTCCATATCGAGTAGCGATGACAACCATATAGATCCAGAGCATAAGGTGTCATTGATTCAGGTTGAAATGTAAATTTCTTATGGCTCAAGGTCAAGGTAAATATTGTGAAGATGGTGGAAGTTCAAAACTTTATGGATATAGGATATTAAATTCGAAAACAATAGGCTAGTTGAAAGGCTTTTTTTTATTCTTGCTTAGTATAGAAATTCCCATGTCTATCTTTGATAGCTTCAGTCACTTTTATCCCTTTCTTGTCTTTCGCCATCTCGCATCTGGCAAGGCAAAATTTGCAAAAGAATTTGCCTTGGCCAGAGCCAAGGCAAAAACAATAGGTTAAAGTTTGTAGTAACTCAACTCATGGCTATAGCTAGGGCATCGATGATTAAGCGAGTAGTGGTAAATCAATCATGGCAAACTGATATCTCTACAAGAACAACATAGATCAACAAGATGATATTTTGTGAAATTCACAAAGAATTGAAATTTTTGAATGTGTATGACATCAAGACGATGAATTATCACTCATCAAGCACCTTAAAACTACTGAGTTGTCATCAAAGTATGAAGCTATGTGGAACTTTGATGGCAATTGTCATGTAGAACCTGAGCAGGAGAGCTACACAGAGTTTACGACAATGTCTCCTTTTTCCCCTGTCAGAAATCTCGTTGAAAAATGCAGCTTCTCCTTTTTCGCATTTTTTGCCTGACAGAAATCTCGTGTAAAATCACAATGTGGCATTTTTCGTTTTTTCCAAAGAGCCTCAAATGTAGGAAATGACTCTGGCAAAGTGTGGGGCAACCCTAAATGAGATTTAAGGGTACCTTCTCATTTTCTCCTTTTTCGCGAAAAACCCGACAATGTCGCCTGCGGCTGTTCTAGTTCATTTCTGCAGAGCTATAGTTTTGGTTCATTTATGCAGACAGAACGTTTACGACCAACTTCACCGCGTATCAACAATCAATGACCATGGATGCCAACTGATCACCATCCAACTAGCGATCGCAATTGACGACCTAATCTCTTAGTATAAATAGTTGTTCATATTCATACATTTTTATGATCAGAAGTCAAGATTATCAGAAGCATTTGAATAGTTAGCTCTCTCTCTCTCAAGCCTGCGAGCTTGAACACTCATGAGTATTCTAGCTCACTTCTTAGAGTTTGTTTAGAGATTGCTATTGCGCTACTGCTTATCAGCATTACGCGTAATTCAGACTTTTATTTTTAGCCGCTCAGAGATAGCATAGAGTACGCGACTTCAATCCGCAACTTACTGTACTCATTTACTTCTGTTTCGTTTTGAATCAATACTATCTTTATTGCGTTCAGCGTCGTCTCAGAATGTATGCGTGTCCTGGAGTTCTTCGCGACTAATTTATTTGTCTGATAATTTTTTATGCTTAATTGTTTGGCTACGTAATCACTGTAGTACTGGCGATTTCTGTACACCACTTTCCGACATGGTATCAGAGCAATTTCACTATTTTATCTAATTCCAATATGATATCTGAGCGAAAGCTGTAATACTTGATATCTTTCACGATATCAAATTGATATCATACTCTTCAGTTCTTTTCAACCTTTTAGTATCAGAGAATTTGTCACGATACAATCGACAGACTAAGTTTCAGATGGATTCTCAAAGTAAAGCTGGTCTTATCGCAGACAAGCTGTTGCATCTTTGGAAAGCAGGCTAGGATTTCTTGTAGATCAAACCATATGTATGCAACAAAAGATCTTGTTAGATGTTGTTCATACAGATATATGTGGACCTATGCAAACTCCTTCATTACTAGATGCAAAGTATTTCATTACCTTTATTGGCGAATTTCTCCAGAAGAACAGTCGTTTATTTCATTAAATAGAAATCAGAGGCTTTCATCAAATTCAGACAATTCAAAGAGCACGATGAGAATCAAATTGGCAAACGAATCAAAGCACTGAGTTCAGATAACGGAGAAGAATACATCTCCAACAAATTCAAAAACTATTGCCTTAACAATGGCATTGAGCAACAATACATCACTTCCTATTTCGCCTCAGTCAAATGGTTTTGCTAAGAGAAAGAACAAAACCTTAGTTGAATCGGCAAAGTGCATGTTATCACATGCGACACTTCCGAAGTGCTTCTGGGCTTAAGCTGTTCCGACAACAACCTATATCCAGAACTGATGTTCCACTAAAGGCCTCTCAGACAAAACACCATTTGAAGTTTGGACAGGTACCAAACCTTCTTTATCAAACTTACGAGTTTTGGATGTACTGCTTTTGCGCAGATTCCTCGTGATCTCAGGAAGAAGCTTGACTTCTAGAGTATCAAGTGTGTTTTCATTAGCTACACTACTTCAAATCAAGCCTACAAGTTGTTCGATCCCATCGAGTCGAATATATTCACTAGTCAGGATGTCATCTTCATCGAAGATCAGTTTCAAGATCTCAAAGGAAAGGGCTAGTTCCCATGTAGCCGACCTATCAAATTCTCTTGATGCTTTGAACTTTCCAATTCCTCAGTCGACTATTCCTATTGAAGGTCGAAGCTCCTCTACTCTTGACGAACAACAAATCAACAACGGATCAGAAGATGATGATGTTGCAGATCAGCAACTATAGTATGATGGAAATAATCAACTTCCTATATTACCCAAAAGATCTTCAAGAACCAATAGACCACCTAACCGGTACATCGACGAGTCTGCAACTTATCTTGTTCAAGAATCGACGTCCGTCCAAGAGGCACTTAGTCAGCTTGATTTAGATCGATTCTGGAAAGAAGCTATGGATAAAGAGTATTCATCTCTTATCAAGAACCAGACGTGGACTTGTCGAATTACCTGCCAACAGAAACGTAGTCGATTGCAAATGGATTTTCAAAGTCAAGTACAACGCAGATGGAAGCATCAACAAAAGAAAGGCATGACTTGTAGCCAGAGGATTTTCTCAGGTATACAACGTCGATTACACTAAGACCTTCAGTCCAGTAATCAAGCATTTTTCTATTCAACTTTTGCTATCATTTGCCTCTGCAGCAGATTTGGAAATACATCAAATGGATGTACAAACAACATATCTCAATGGAGTTATCGAAGAAGACATTTACATGGTGCAACCCGAAGGTTATATTATCGAGGGTAAGCACAATCATGTTTGTAAACTCCATAAGACATTTTATGGCTTGAAGCAGTTTGTTTGAGCATGGTTTCAAAGGATCAATACTTTTCTTATTGATCATCACTATACACCTAGCTCTTCAGATTCAAACATTTACTTCATAGCAGTGCAGCAGTCTTTAATCATTATCACTTTGTACGTGGATGATACATTGTTTTTAGCAACAATATTGATTTGATAAAAGAAGCCAAGACAATGCTATCTTCCGAATTCGACATGACCGATCTGGGTGAAGCTCATTTTTGCCTTGGTATACAAATCCATAGAGACAGAAAAAAGAAGTTGGTCTACATTACACAACAGAGGTACATCTACAACATGTTAGTCAGATATAATCTGATGAATAGCAAGTTAGCTCTCTCACCAATGGAACCAGGACTCAAATTGGCAAAGGACCAGTGTCCCCAAACAATTCATGAGAAGCAGCAGATGCGTGAGTATTCTTACCATTCTATTATAGGATCTCTTATGTACGCCATGATCTGTACCAGGCCAAACATAGCTTTTGCAGTCAGCTCTCTCAGTCAGTATATGACTAATCCTAGTATAATGCATTGGAAGGCTCTTATCAAAGTCATGAGATATCTTCGAGCTACTATGGACTTTTGCATTTGTTATAGAACAGTTGGCAACGATAAACTCAATTTACTCAGTGGTTTCACAGATGCAAGTTGGGCAGGAGATATAGACACTCGTAAATCTATTTTCAGACTTTCATTCTTCCTCAACAATGGTCCAGTTTCCTGAAACAGTCACAAGCAATCTTCGATAGCTCTATCTTCCACTGAATCAGAGTATATCACAGTCTCTCAAGCTACAAAGGAAGCAATTTGGTTGAGAAACTTACTCTCAGATATCAGTCTGAATCAATATGCTCCGACGACATTATTTTGTAATAATCAAAGTGCCATCGCTTTATCAGCCAAGCACATTGAACAAAAATATCATTTCATCAAAAGCAAAGTTCTCGACAAAGAGGTCAGATTGTAGTACTGTAAAACGCAAGATATGACAGCAGATGCTTTTACTAAAGTATTAAGTTTGGAGTCACATAGAAGATTCTGTGTAGAACTAAGTTTGAAGGTCAAGGCATTCAAGGATTCAGATTAAAGGAGAGTGTTGGATTATTCTCCTTCTTACCAATCGCCTAATCGGTTTTAATCTTCATTATTGTTTATCCAGTTCTGCGGATTTTCCCGTGTGTTTATACAGTCTATAGAATTACAAGAGTTTTTACACAGTCTGCAGAATTACACGGAGTTTATGATAGTGTCTCACTTTTTGCCTGTCAGGAATCCCGTTGAAAAATGCAGCTTCTCCTTTTTCGCATTTTTTGCCTGATAGAAATCTCGTGTAAAATCACAGTGTTGCATTTTTTGTTTTTTTCAAAGAGCCTCAAATGTAGGAAATGACTCTGGCAAAGTGTGGGGCAACCCTAAATGAGATTTAAGGGCACCTTCTCCTTTTTCGCGAAAAACTCGACAGTGTCGCCTGTGGCTGTTCTAGTTTATTTCTGCAGAGCTACAGTTTTGGTTCATTTATGTAGACATAACGTTTACGGCCAACTTCACCGCTTATCAGCAATCAATGACAAGGACCAGATGGATGCCAGTTGGTCACCAGCCAACTGGCGATCGCAATTGACGACTGAATCTCTTAGTATGAATAGCTGTTCATATTCATACATTTTTATGATCAGAAGTCAAGATCATCAGAAGCATTTGAATAGTTAGCTCTCTCTCTCTCTCTCTCTCTCTCTCTCTCTCTCTCTCTCTCTCTCTCTCTCTCTCTCTCTCTCTCTCTCTCTCTCTCTCTCTCTCTCAAGCCTGCGAGCTTGAACACTCCTGAGCATTCTAGCTCACTTCTTAGAGTTGTTTTAGAGATTGCTATTGTGCTACTGGTTATCAACATTGCGCTTAATTCAGACTTTCATTTTTAGCCGCTCAGAGATAGCATAGAGTACGCGGCTTCGATCCGCAACTTACTGTACTCATTTACTTCTGTTTCATTTTGAATCAATACTATCATTTATTGCATTCAGCTTCATCTCAGAATGTATGCGTGTTCTGGAGTTCTTCACGACTAATTATTTGTCTGATAATTTTCAATGCTTAATTGTTTGGATACGTAATCACTGTAGTACTGGCGATTTCAAAGTTAGTTACTATAAGTTCAAACGTGATTTCTATCACTATTGTCTTGTTTGAAATTGATAGGCATAATCATGTATTGGAAAGATGAAGATAGTTTATTCAACCATGCACGAAGTTTTCTTTCTAGACAGACAAATTATTTTCATTCGTTTTCTTTTCGTGCTAGACCTATCTTCTGCACACCACTTTCGACACGATCTCACTCTCATAATCCTTCCTCTGGCCTGATTCTTAGCAAGCATAATGAAGCTCTTGAACTTTTTCGCTACTTGATCTTTAGTCTTCAATGTGAAGAGAAAGATTTTTCTGCTATAATCGTCTATGAAGGTAACGAAGTACCTAGAGTGCCTTAGAGATTCATCCTCCATGGGGCTGCAGATGTTGGTGTGGACCAGTTCCAACAGTTTAGTGGTCTATACAACCAATCTCCTTTTGAACGCCTCACGATGTTGCCTTCCAACTGCACATTCTTCGCAGGTGTATGCATTTCTGCTCCCATTATAATCGGACCCTGTGACTGCATCCTTGTTCTTCATGATTCCGATTGCCTCGGCCCCTAGGTGTCCGAGTCTCTTATGCCACAGGATGTCCCTCCTGCTTTATGCCACTGCTGGAAATGCTTGCTGTAGCCTCATTACTTGCCCTATGATCTTGATGTGGCCTTCACCAATCTTTAATCCGATGGTCAACAGTTCGCTACCTTTCCATATCTCACACCTTCTCCCTGAGAAGCTTACATCAGCTTCATGCTTTTCCGCCTGCAACGAGATCCATCACCTCCAGCAAGCGCAAAAGGATGCCAATCAACCCACAAAAAAACAGAATCACAAAAAGTACAAACTTGGTCTCTCTTGTGAAAAATATCAACTAGTTTAGTCAACTAGTTTAGTTTAGTCAAGTTGAGATTAATTGGCAATTTTGAGGCCAATATGCATTTTCACCTAAGAGATACTTATAATAAGGCCTAAGAATAGTGGATTTATTATTTTTAGCAACTTAGGCAAGTTGATAGGGTCGCATATAGACCTATTGTTATTGGCTCATTTACTTGCATTGTCTCTAGTCATGTTAGATCTAGGTTTTGGTAAAGATCTAGAAACTTCCATAAATTGATAAGCTAGGACAAGATGATCCAAATAGGTCAAGAGGCTGTTATAAATAGGCATACAAGTGTGGGAGAAATTCATCTCTCATTCATTCTTATGGAAGATATCTCTTTGGGTTTCTACATCCAATTTTGCATCTTGGTGGTGATATAGTAAAACCTTGTGTGAGAATGCTATTTTTCTTGTGTGTATGGATCCACACATGTGAGTGTTGTTATTGTACAACTGTTGTATGGATAGGAACAATAATTAATTTATCTAAGTGTTTATGACAAGTTCTTATTGAGTTTACATCTTCTATGTGTAGTAGATGCATAATTTCTACATTTGTATTGATGCTCGATGTGCTCTCCAAATTAGCTAAAGATCAAAGGACATAGATTAG
This sequence comes from Diphasiastrum complanatum, assembly GCA_029204225.1. Lineage (NCBI taxonomy): Eukaryota > Viridiplantae > Streptophyta > Lycopodiopsida > Lycopodiales > Lycopodiaceae > Diphasiastrum > Diphasiastrum complanatum. Next base: position 56,457,662 of record CM055092.1, on the reverse strand, counting down.
GTCTTTGTGATTTGATTTTTTCAAGACAAGTATTCTAGAGGTTTTTTTTTTACTCATACATTGCCGAAGTTGATCATGCTCTGCTTCAAAAGTTGATGTATATACAGACTGTTCGACTTATGAGAGTAAGGCTACATGTTGTTGTAGAGAGAGAATATTTACATAGTATAGGAGTAATCAGGAGATGAATTAAGGTGAGTAGGAGTGAAGATTAACTCCATCATGTCCTTGAGGCCTGTTTCGCCTCGTGGATTGACTTGTTTAACTTACACACCAATGTTTCCTTTTCTGTTTGCGTGAAACCATCTAGTTGTTGCATGTGAATTTGAGTCTTTCAGCTCTCCATTTAGAAAGATGTCCCATCTGATGGATTTTGTGATTGTTTGTTGTAGCTTTAGCTGGGATTATGCGGATTGACAAGCCATTGGTGCAAATGTTTTCTTAAAGTCTATCACTTCCATTTGAGGATAGCATTTTGCCACTAGATGTGCTCTGAATCTGTCAATCCTTCTGTCTACATTCATTTTATCTTGTATATCCAACGACATCCTATGGGCTTCATCATGAGGGAAGGTGTGCCAGAATTCAAATGTTATTCCTTTCCATGGATTTCATCTCATCTTTCATAGCTTCATGCCACCTACTTGGATCTGGGCTACTCAATGTCTGTTCATAATTCTTTGGTTTTGTGGCTTCCCATGCACCATTATATGGTTCAACCAAAAAGTCATAGTCATTGATTAAAAACTTTATAAAATTGTTGAGTATGGAGAAATCCATTCCTCACTAGAGAAATCTGGTAGTGGGTATGGCTATCGCTAAACCATTTTTATCTGGAAAAATAGGTGGAGTCATAAAAAAATATTCTCGACTCCAAGAGGCATTTTGGAGAACGTCCCTTGTATTGGAGTAAACCGATACTAGACATTAGAGAAACTTAGAGCCCGACGAGGGCCTTTGAAAAAAGTGTCTTTTTATTTTTTTTCTTATTTGCGTAGCCATGTGGACCAGTAGAAATTTTGATATCAGGCCTCTACGTAACATAGTGTTTTTCATATATAAATAAAATAAGAACTTTTTAAATATATTTCCAGTTTTGTCGGACAACATGTGGAAATGTTATTGGATGTTGAGGCCCGCCCTTCCAACTCATCACTACCCGAAGAGGCCCAAAGATATTGAATATGAATATGACAGATGGTTGAAAGGAGAAAATCGATGTAGCATTAATGTAAATGTGTTGTCAAATCATGGTTTACAAGGTTAACTAGAGTTATCTCGTAGCGCCAAATAGTTGAGTGTTTCAAACTTTTGCCTACACATAATGGCGCCATCAAGAAAGTCGTGCTCCTCAGTCGACTCTGTGCTTCTCCTCAATGAGAAAGATAACAATGGGTTATGGGTGCCAAGAAAATATTCAAAAAAAAATCAGGTCTTGATGCATCCATCATCAAAAGCAACATTTCGAAAAAGCAAAAAGACAAAACTATCATTTCGATCTTATTCGAAGGCTAGAATTTTGGATTTCAGAACATCATTAGGAGGAAAATCTATTTTCGAAATTTTAGTCCAACATATATATATGCATTCAGAGATAAATGTGCAAGGATTCAACCGTTAGGATCGCAAAAAAAAAACAACAACTGTGAGTATTCATGTATTACAATACTTTGATTTTTGTCATTCATTATCATCTATTACTAAACTTGGCAATCTGATCACTTTTCTCTTGCAGATTTATATCCATCCAATATAAATGAATGGAAGCCAAGTGGATCTCTTGCAGGTGTGTTAGATATAGTACACACTGATATTGGACAGTTGCAATATAGAGGTAGAACTGCAAAAGATCTTACTAATTGTGGGATCTTTTTTATGAATCTATGTACATTCCTAATATATATATATATAATTTGGACAAATAGTCCCAATTCCATTACCTAGTTTTGGAAGTGATGAATGGAGTGCTCCAGATCCTGCAGTTTCATAATCATTTCATTGAAAGCTATATAATGATGTAAAAAATTCATACGGGATCAAAAACTGTCCGATTAAGGTGGTATATTTCTTTGAATATATTTGTGAATTTCTTCTCAAGTGTCAATGTACACAAAATCCCAACAATGTTTGTTTGCAAAAATTTATCAGATAGTTTATTATCTAAACTTATGGATGAAGGCTGGGACAAAAAATCAGATGGAGAAATAGAATGCAGAATTAATATGTCTTCCATGTGCTTTTGTTATCAAATAGAAAAGCAAATGTTGAGCTTATTTTTCCGTTATCAAAGATGAAAAAATTCAAAAGTAAATGGGTGCCACTCGATCAAGACTTGGAAGCCAGTGGACATTCTAAACGAAAAAATATTGAAATAATATACAATGATGCACTTTTGACATGTGTTGAGGTGGAAGAAGATTGAGTTAGAATTAAAGTTAGAATCACCGTGTTAATGTACTGTGGGTCCTATCAGTGGATAAGGATCAGTTGGCCTCGCCACGAGGCAAGTCGACGGGACACGCGTCCCGCCAACGGCAACCTGGGTCATGCATGGGTTGTTCGAGTGAACAACTATATGTACAGTGTAATTTCATTTTGAGAAATATAGTTGCTATGTGAGCTTGCGGAGGAGAGTGATTTTTTGTCTGTGTTACTGTGTAGCATGATCTGTGTTCCTGTGCAAAGCAAATTCTAAGTTGGTATCAGAGCCGTACAGGGACTGTACACAGTACAGTGTCGCCGTTGAAGAGAGCTTTGGGAGAACTGTCTTTTGAGAGTTCGGGGTTTTACGGTGGGTTGAAGACGGAAAGAGAAGCACTGGTGCACGGTTTCTAATTTATAGAGGCTTGCTAAGCTCAGCAGAGGGATTATTAGCCTGTGCATAGCATCAGACAGGAAAAAATTTGGTGAAAAATTGACAATTACGAAGCCAGCTGAAAATTGAAACCAGATTTGGGTTACGGTTTTTATACAAAACTGGTGATTCCTTCGCTGTTTGTGCATCATTTTGGATGCCGTAAGGACAGAAAGGAAGCTAATCACACTGTCAATCAACCATGGAGAGATTCTGAGGTTTATGTCAGAGCCAGACAGTTAACCTAGCAGATTTGTGATAAAAAGGTGAAAAAGCCACTTTGTCAAGTTGAGCTAAAATCACCGTTTCTCCACGGAATTTCCTGATTGAACACTCTACAGTCATGGATTCAGTAGGGCGACCCTGCTCCAGGCCTCAGATCGTGCTCAAAACGATCCACAAGAGAGCTTAATCTGATAGTTTTTAGAGGAGGGAGGCGCGACCGCAGGCAGGGAGGTCGCGGGCTGTTCGCGTGCCCAACGCGATGAACAACTTAGTGTATTGAAGACCATAGCGTCTGCAGGAGTATGGTTCGATGCCCAAATGTACTTTGAACCTTTAGATGAGGTGTCAAATGAATCAACGGTCCAGAATCTATGATGGGAGAGAAATTTGAACCACAAGATTTGGTTCAGCCATTGGATGAGCTTTGAATAGGGCCCTGAAGAATTGAAGTGCATTTTGGCCTTCAACTTCATTAAAAAATTTCATATTGAAAGTTGAGTTGGGTCCCTTCACAAGTGAAGGGTGAAGTTTCTTCAAAGTGAAGAAACAGTTCAAAAGCTAGAAAAGTCCCTATTTTTGGGTCCTTTGTCCGTTTTGACCCAAACGAAAGGCTATAACCTCCAAACGAAGGGCACCCGTACTGTACCTACAAGTACGGTACAGCAAAACAGAGTGGCTACAGCGGAGAAAGTGTTCAGAGTATGCCAGAAGTAGTTTTACCATTCCACTGGGCACGTTGTTGGGAGTTGACGACTGAGTGCATTTCAGAAGGCGACACCGATTTGGCTTTCAAATTGGTGGAAAAGTGGCGAGTGACCTGGTAAGAAAAAAAGTGCAGGTCATTATTTCCAACTTCTGACATCACTGTTGGCCTCGACATACTGTTCTTAGCCTAAGGCAGAAGTTTTAAGCAGCTTTACGATGGCAAACATGGGAGAGTCCATTTTGAGTGAAAGTAGCAAATTGGACGGGATTTCCAACTATGCAGTGTGGAAATTCAAAATGAAAAACATACTGATGGAGAAAGATGTGTGGGAAGTCGTCACAGGTGATGAGAGAAGGCCGCCAAATGAAGCAGACATCAAAGTGTTCGATAAAAAGATGAGGAAAGCTTTGACCTTCATTAACTTGTCAGTGAAGGATCACATCATTACCCACATTTGTGATGCTATTACACCCAGACAGGCATGGGATGTGCTAAAGGAGCAGTTCGAGACGTCAAATCCGTCAAGAATCGTGTTTCTGAAGTCAAAGTTGAATAGTGCCCGCATGGAGCAAGGAGAGCACATTCAGACGTACATGACCAGAATCAAGACGATGAGAGATGAACTGCATTCTATTGGAGAGTGCATACGTGATGTGGAGCTGGTGCATAATGCATTATGCGGCATTGCAGAATCCTATCAGATGTTTGTGAGCAGAATAGCATCAAGAGAAATATTGCCAACCTTTGACGAGCTCACAGGAATGTTGATGCAGGAAGAGCAACGACGAGAAATGGTGAAAGCTAGACGTCAAAATACTGATGATCAGGCACTTGCGACACGCCAAAAACAAGGCAAGGGCAAGGGCAAGAAGAAGACTAAGTAGCAATTTGCCAAGTCTCAGGAGGATGAGGGATCTTCCAGCAAAACTAAGAAGAAAGACAAGTGCTTCCATTGTGGTAAAAAGGGCCATTGGAAGAGTGAATGTCACAAATTCCTGGCGGAACAAAGCAAGGGAAAACCAAAACAAGTAGGTAACCTTGTCGATGAAGGTGAGATTGAAGACTCTAGCATCTTCATATCTGCATTGTCATCTAATCAAGATGATCAAGCATGGTATATTGATTCAAGAGCCACAAGACACATGACAGGTAATGAGAATTGGTTCAGTAGTTTGAAGGTGTTGGATAATGGAACATCAGTTTCACAAGCAAATGGTGAGGTGTGCATGATCAAGGGGATAGGCACAGTTTCAATCCAACTGCCTGATGGCAAAAGCATAATGATCAGGGAGGTACTTTACGTACCAGGTTTGAAGAAAAATCTACTTTCCGTTGGAGTCATTACTGATCAAAAGTTGAAAGTAGAATTCGCCCATGATCGTTGCTTTGTGAAGGATGCGAACCAAAAGTTCAAAGTTATTGCGAATGGAGTAAGAGAGCCCAATACAAAATTGTACAGGTTGAATGCTACAATCAAGGGGCAACATGGACTTGTATCATCCGTTCCTTCGCAAACTGAGTTGTGGCACAAGAGGCTTGGTCACTTGAACTTGGGAAGCCTCAGTTTGATGAGAAAATTGGAGATGGTAATAAGACTGCCTACCATAGAAGATCACTTGAAATCGATATGCGAATCTTGTATATATGGGAAGCAACATCGAGAGAAGTTCAATAAAGGAGGTGTTGCAAGAGCAAAGAACATCCTGGATCTAATCCACACAGATTTATGCGGGCCCATGAGGACCATGTCCTTAGGAAAAGCCTTCTATTTCATGACCTTTATTGATGATATGTCACGTAAGACGTGGATCTACTTCTTGAAGAAGAAATCAGATGCTTTTGATAACTTCAAGAACTTCAAAAACTTGGTCGAAAATCAGACAGGTAAGAAGATCAAAGTCCTAAGATCAGATAGTGGAGGTGAGTATAAGTCTAATGACTTCAATGATCTTTGTGATCAATGTGGGATTAAAAGACAATTTACGCAAGCTCATACTCCTACTCTCAATGGTGTAGCTGAGCGCAAAAATCGTACGATTGTGGAAAGGGCCAGATCTATGCTAGTTGAGATGAGATTACCGAAAGATTTTTGGTCAGAAGCATGTAGCACGGCAGTCTAACTTCAAAATAGAAGTTCTACCATTGCCATACCAAAAATAACACCTGAGGAAGCATTCACAAAGAAGAAACCAAAGGTGAACCACTTGCGAATCTGTGGATGTAAGGCCTTTGTACATATTCCTAAGGAAGAGAGACGTAAACTTGATGTAAAAGCTATCAAGTGCATATTCCTAGGATATGATGATCGCGTGAAGGGCTATAGATGTTTTGATCCAGTTGAAAACAAAATCCATATAAGCCGAGATGTTATCTTTGATGAATCCAAGATGTATGAAGATGAAGATGATGAGAAGATAGACACATCCAGTAGGAAAATTGGTATAGTGAGAATACCACCTGATGATGATCCATTCATTGACCTTTCGAGTGATGAATATGAGGATACATCTCAAGATACTACTACTCAGCCTCAAGAAACAGGTTGGAGAGGTAGGAACAAACCTTTTGGTGCAAGAAGGATTGAAATTGCAGGTGACAAACGCAAGGAGAAGGATGTACCGTGGGATACATTTTCACCAGGAAGCCGATCATCTGACAAAAAGCTCCCTAAGTGGTTTGAGAGATTGATGGAGAGCCGCGACATAGATGACTTTCCAGGATCATCTAACCAGGGAGAGCTACGAAGATCAACAAGAGAGAAGATACTACCTGAAAGGTATGAAGCAAATTATGCTCTCTCATCTAGCATTATTCAAAGCAAAGAACCTTCGACTTATAGTGAAGCGAAGGATGATGATATTTGGATCAAGGCCATGGGAGAGGAGATGGAGTCAATTGCTAAGCATAGCACATGGGACTTAGTAGAACCACCAGTTGGCAAGAAACCCATTGGTTGCAAATGGGTATACATAACTAAGTACCATGCAGATGGAAGCATAGCAAAGCACAAAGCAAGATTGGTAATCAAAGGGTACGCACAAAATAAAGGCATTGACTAGGAGGAGACCTTTGCGCCGGTTTGTAAGTGGAATACTCTACGTCTACTTATTGCTTTAGCTTCACATTTTGGTTGGCCTTTGCATCAGATGAATGTGAAATCTGCTTTTCTAAATGGTGAGTTAGAAGAAGACATGTTCATGGATCAACCTGAAGGCTTTGTAATGAAAGGACAGGAAAATAAAGTATGTCGCTTGAAGAAAGCGCTTTATGGTCTTAAACAGGCACCACGTGCGTGGTATAGCAGGATTGATGTCTACTTTTGTTCAAAGGGGATGGTGAGAACACATTCTGATCCAAATCTATATGTCTTATGCTTTGATGGTACGGTTGCTTTGATTGCTCTTTATGTTGATGACTTGATTATTACGGGAAATAATCAAGAAATGATAGACATGATTAAGAAAGACCTCATGGAACAATTTGAGATGACAGATCTCAGCCTGATGCATTACTGCCTTGGAGTAGAAGTGTGGCAAAAAGGACATGAAGTGGGTTTAACACAGGTGGAGTATGTCAAGAGTTGCTGCACAGGTTTAGGTTGCAGGATTGCAAACCAGTAAACACTCCTATTGAACCAAGTAAAAAGCTTTCTAAGCTTGATGAATCATAGTCATTTGATGCTACACTATATAGACAGTTAGTAGGGAGCTTGATTTACCTTACCACAACTAGACCAGATATATGCTATGTTGTTGGCATTGTAGGTCAGTTTATGACAGGACCAACGGAAACGCATTGGAAGCAGCTAAACGCATTTTGCGTTATGTGAAAGGCACTTCAGAGTATGGCTTGATTTATAGGAAGCATGATAGTTTACCTGAGTTGTGTGGCTATGTGGATGTGGACGGAGGAGGTGACTATGATGATCGTAGATCCACCACATGATATATATTCCAGTTTTGTGGTAATTGCTTTTCCTGGTCTAGTAAGAAGCAAAGTACAATTGCTCTTTCCACCACATAAGCAGAGTATAAGACAATGTGTAGTGCTGCACAAGAAGCTATATGGTTGAGACAAATCTTGGAAGAAATTGGCATGAAACAGAAAAATCACACAACTTTACATAGCGACAGTCATAGTGGCATTCAGCTAGCAAAGAATCCAGTGTTCCATGCAAGAACTAAACGCTTTGAGATTCAATATCACTTCATACGTGAGAGGCTGCTGAGTCGTGAAATTCATGTTGTTCATTGTAGCACAGAAGAACAACTAGCTGATATTTTCACTAAGCCACTTATTGGAGAAAAGTTTGATAAGTTTAGATCAAAACTTTCTGTACTTAAAGTTTGTTGACTTTAAAGCTATGTATATGACTGTATAAAAAGTGACTCTACTTTAAGGGAGAGAGTTAGAATTAAAGTTAGAATCACTGTGTTACTGTACTGTGGGTCCTATCAGTGGATAAGGATCAGTTGGCCTCGCCACGAGGCAAGTCGACGGAACACGCGTCCCGCCAACGACAACCTGTGTCATGCATGGGTTGCCTGAGTGAACAACTATATGTACAGTGTAATTTCATTTTGAGAAATATAGTTGCTATGTGAGCTTGCTGAGGAGAGTGATTTTCTGTCTGTATTACTATGTAGCATGATCTGTGTTCCTGTGCAAAGCAAATTCTAAGTGATTGGAGCCTAAATTACATCAGGCCAAAACTATTGCTCCTACAAGATGATATACCTTCAAACTTCATATTCATTTCAAATGGTAAACTCGTAAGTAACTATAAACACTCTCTTCTTTAAGTATAGTTTCTTTCAAAAATTGCTCGTATAATATGTATACTATATGTAACATACTTTGTGTTAAATTTATGCAAGTACGTAAAGGAAATGAGCTCAAGATCAAATGCAGAGATATTGGCGAAACTATCCAACTGATGGAAGAACACTGAAATTTACTATCAAAAAATACATGTCCATCATCGTTATTGATAATGAAAACAAGAATCTTGTTATTTTATCAATCTAGAAAATTGCAATCCAATATTGTACTATGGACACAATTTGATTGTAAGAATCTATATTGATATCAATAAAAATCCCATAAATGGATTCTTTACGTGTAAAATTGTATCTCCTTTTTTGGATGGTAATATATACAAGTATATCTTTGAAACCTTATTCAATAAGTTTATCTTTATTTTCAATATCAGTATCCGGAGCTATCAAGGCAACAATCTCATGTCCTGTAATTTCGCCTTCCTCTATATTAGGAAGGACTTCTATGTCTCTTTGATCATATATAATAAGATCTGCATCCTGAGCAACCAGAAAGGTTGTTAAGGCAAGAGCAACATTCTTTTTCGCGCCCTCAAGCTCTGGCACAAAACTTACACCATTCTGTTTAAAAGCTTTGATCAACTCTTGTTTCAATCTATACACATCGTCAGGATTGTACGGCTCAAGGGTGAACTATCAAACAAGGTGCATGAGCAAATTACTAACAATGACACTAAAGAAATAAGAATTAGAATGAAAAGAACAACAAATGAACAAAATATTACCTTGTTAATATCCACATCCATTTGTAGATTGTACCACTCAAAAAAGAGCTTTGTATTGTAAATGACGAACTACGCAAAACTAAAAGCATCCCTTTGTTGTACAAACTGCAGATATTGAACATAAATCATCAATATTATAATATATAGTTTATTCATGCTATGACGATAGATTTAAAATACAAAAAAAGATGCATATCAATGATGAATTGTATATAACTTGAGAGATTTAATGGTTATTTCACCAATAGAACTTGTCGTAGTCGGTATTTCCCAAACAACATTATGAAGTAGAAAACCAAATTCTCTATGTGCATTTTCAGTCGAGTTTATTTTTACATATAGAAAACTTGATATTCCCTCCTTATTTATTTTCTCAAAAAGAATGTTTAGGTTCCAATGTCGACTGCAACAATCAAAATGAAGTTAGAATCAATTTTGACAGGAGTATAATCATCAAAATAAAAAACATCAACACCAAACAAGCAAAGCTTACTTATTCTCATATGGAATTAAATAAGATTTGGCCACTAGACTGCAGTCGATGAAATACAGCCCTTTCAAAAGTGGTCTCTTTTGCCTTCACTACCCCCATGAAAAATGGACTAATGACAAAAATGGTTCCTATGAAATCAGTATTATGAGCAGTTTCTACAATCGTATCTATAATCTCTGAAGTTTTATCTTTCAGCTCTATCCAAAATTTGGGACCTAATCTATAGCTTCTATTTAAATTTGGGACCTAATCTATAGCTTCTATTTAAATTTGGAAGAAAAGTCAAAATAGTTGCCGAGCATATCAATTTTATTGGCTAAATAAGTTTCATATTCATTTTAATGGTCAAAATCAAAATAAATCTGCCGAGGATCGTATGAGATTCTAACAAAATGGTATGTACGAGGTTTAAAACGGATGTTGATACAATATTTATATATTTTTCTGTTATCTTGTCAGCTCCTCTTGGGTTATCTTTACCTTCGACGAAAAAACCTTCTGAGGAGGTTGACGAATAATAGGAGGAGGAGAAGCTGCTTCTGTTTCTGAATCAGAGCCCAAAGATGTTGATTCAGTGGTCAGAACAATGCGGAGTCACTTTGCAGGGATTACTCTAGGAGGAAGGAATTTACAACTTCCTATTCACCTCAGCAGACTAGAATTGCATAAATGTAGTATAAGTATAGTAGAGTCCATGTGTGTGTGTGTGTGTGTGTGTGTGAGAGAGAGAGAGAGAGAGAGAGAGAGAGAGAGAGAGAGAGAGAGAGAGAGAGAGAGAGAGAGAGAGAGAGAGAGAGAGAGAGAGAGAGAGAGAGAGAGAGAACCCACCAACCATACCCACAGTTAGCAAGGTATCCCATGGGGCAATTAGCACCCTTGAGATGGAGTGCTAACTGCCCACCAAGAGAAAGTCTGCAATGATTGGAAGTGTAAACATAAGACCAGGGAACATATTGTGTAAGAAATTCTTGTTGACGATTCCGTAGAGTCTTCCTTTCATAAAGCCATTTTTTTGGAATGCCAAAACAATGTCATTGACTTCTTTAATAAAAGCAATTTGATCGCTACAACAATACATAGCAGCAATAATTTGGGCAATGATAAGCTTGTAAGAGTTAAAGATCGGTCTATTGGATGCCAAGTGAATGATCTGGAAAAAAAGAAAAAGGTAGTTCTCTTCTTTTATCGAACTTTCTCATATAAAAAATGCCAGACTCAAAATCAAAGGTAGTAGCAATATTCAAAAAGTTTACCATATTGCCATTAGTCTCCTCAATTTTGATGGTCAAGTACTCTAAAGGATAAATCCATTTAGCATTATCATTGGTATGTGGTTGTTCTCTATCCAAAAAAGAAAGTGTAACCGGATTATTAATAAAATCGATGTCATCTATATATCGAAAGGTATTCTTGAATGCCCGTAAATATTCAACCTGTCCAAGTTTGGCAAGTCTTTTCATACACTGTAACTTATAAAATGACAAGTACCAATTACACCATGTGGGAGAACATGCAAAGCGTCCATGAGACACATTATTTGAGCATCCTAATTATGCCGTCATTTTTTGTTGTAATTGTTATTTTGTATTGTGCTTCAGTGTAATATAGCAGCAGCTTGGTTTTATTTGTGTACAATATAGATGAATGCTTGTTGTGATTGAATGCACTTTCATTGTTGTTTGATCGCGCTTGTTTACTCACTTTGATCAGAACACATACATCTACGACTCCTCAGTTTCTTATCAGACGATGGTTGTCTTTGACGCCTAAGGAACTCGCGTTATCATATTGCTCTTCCATTTATTTCAGAACTATACTTCACGTTAAATCTGATTTCAGTAGTCCCACATACAAACCATCTCTAATCTTTTCGGTGGATTGTACTCTTGTTTTAGAGTACGAATTTATTTTTAAGATCCTGTTGGGCAATTAGAACACTTAAAGTTGTGATTACATTTAGCATAAGCTATCTATTAGACTATTTTTGCACCTAGCAGCCGATTAGAACAGGAGAGCTGTTCCGCAATATTCCTGCTCTCTTCTCCGTTCACGTTCTTCTATCTCCCTTGTCCCATCAGATTGGTATCAGAGCATAGCTCAAATAAACCGAGAGATTAAGTTTGTCCTATTTGTGTATTGCTATCATGTCTCATATATGTAGCTCTTCATCTTCATCACCCAGTGAAGCTAGAATCATTGACAAGTTCAATGATTCTAACTTCTACATTTGGAAGTTAAAACTTAGAATGATGTTGATAGATAGAGATCTTTGGGATGTAGTAGAAGGTGCAGACCTGAAACCAGAAGATGGTGATCAAGCAAAGGCCTAGAGGATCAAAGATCAGAAGGCCCTAGCATGTATCACACTCAATCTGGCCGACACTCAGATATCTCACGTTACCACGTGCAAAACCTCTAAGGAAGCACTGGACTTGTTATCAAGTCTTTATGAGACTCACGATGTGACTACGAGATTACATCTTAGAAGGAGTTTCTTTACTTTTAGCATGTCTGATTATAGTGCCATCACTTCTCACATCAACAACTTGAAGTCCCTGTTAGACCAGTTATCAGCTATAGGATGTTCTATTCAAGATGATGATGTCGTTATGACTTTGCTTTCTTCTCTTTCAAAGTCCTATGAGCACTTTGTGGTGATGATCTCCACACAACCCGACCTCACTCTTCAAAAGGTGATCGGTCTTCAAGAAGAAATGCGGAGAAAGACCAGCAGCCTGTCCATCAAAGACAAATCCATGGCTCTATACACCAAGAAGAAAGACTATTCCAAGGGCAAGAATCAAGCGCAGCAGCAACATTAGAAGCCTCACACTCAAGGTGAGCATGGTGGATCGCACAAGAAGCTTTTCTGAAGATATTGCAAAAGAGCTAATCACGACATCAAGGAGTGTCGCATCAAGATCTACAACGAGACAAAGAAGCAACAACAGCAACAGTAGCCAGACTCGTCCAACACGGCGGAATTCAAGGAGCCAAATACACACTTATTAATGGCTTACAACAACAGCGAAGACTGTGATAGTTGGTATCTGGACAGTGGTGCTACCCAACACATGACCTCTTGCAAGGAATGGTTTACGGAGTACACAGCTTACAGCAGAGACCAATTTATCTACCTTAGAGATTCTAGCACCATACGCGTGGAAGACAAAGGAGTAGTGAAGATCAACTTCAACAACGATCTGTCCATTTGTGTTCCTAACGTCCTTCATATTCCTCAGTTGTCAAAGAACCTATTATCAGTCTCCAAGATAACTGATGAGGGCTACACTATTACTTTCTCATCTGAGTAGTGTACAATACTCGAGGAAGATACTACTCTAACTACATGCACTAGAGTCGGAAATCTTTACGCACTCTCTAATTTAGTTGCATTAGCTAGTATCTCTAATGAAAATGTAAACGATAGTGCTGTTTTGTGGCATAGTCGATTTGGACACGTAAATACAAGATCACTTTCTTATGTGTGTTGTAATAATTTAGTTGATGGTTTGAATTTTCCGTCTTCATTAAATAGGAAATCTTTCTTTTGTGAATCATGCATCTATGGGAAGCACTCTAGAAGCAAGTTTTCAAAATCACATTCCATCAAAACAAAGCATGTATTAGATCTTGTACATAGCGATCTTTGTGGTCCAATGCCAACTTCGTCATTAGGAGATGCAATCTATTTTATTACTTTCATAGATGATTACTCTAGATGGTCTACAATCATGTTCATTAAGCACAAATCTGAAGCCTTTGAATGCTTCAAGAGGTTCAAGACCATGGCTGAGACACAAACGTCTAGGAAAGTGAAAGCACTCCGAACTGATGGTGGTGGCGAATACATCTCTAACGAGATGTCCGACTACATGGTTGAACTACATCTCTAACGAGATGTCCGACTACATGGTTGAACTACATCTCTAACGAGATGTCCGACTACATGGTTGAACATGGTATTAGAAAATAGTTCACCACTTCCTATTCACCTCAACAGAACGGGATTGCAGAAAGGAAGAATCGAACTCTTCTCAAGTCAGCCAGATCCATGCTACATCAAGCACACGTACATGCGAAGTTCTGGGCAGAAGCTACTGCCACAGCCTGTTACGTGCAGAACAAATCCAGCATCAAAGCCGTCAACAACAAGACTCCTCATGAAGTTTGGCACGGGCACAAGCCTAGTGTCAACCATTTAAAAATCTTTGGTTGTATATGTTTTGTTCACATTCCTAAACAGCTTAGGAAGAAGCTGGATCATAGGACAAATAAATATTTTCATTGGCTATCCTGATGAACATAAAGCTTATAAAGTTTATGATCCATCCATCAATGTAGTATTTGTCTCTAGGAATGTAATATTTCAAGAACATACATACTACGATATTAAACAACCATCGATAAACGATGCTATGTCATTTCATCCTATTTTATGTAGCATGGATTCTTCCAACGTTGATGTTCCTTCTACAGAACCTGCAGCTACAACTACAGGATCTGAGCAACCGACAGTACCTGTCATCAGACCAGACTAAACTAGCTCGAGCAGATCTGAAGAAATTCAAGAAGAAGCATCATCACATCCTGGTCAACCCAACGTCCGCAGATCCTCGTGGACTCGGACAGTGCCTGAGAGGTATGCACTTCAATCATTCTGGACTTCATCAAAAGAACCAGAGAGCCTAGCCAAAGCAGTTAACTTCAAGGATGTTGTGAAGTGGCAAGAAGTTATGGAAAGCGAGTATAACTCACTTTTGACGAATTAGACCTAGACGCTGGTCGACTTCCCCACTCACAAGAGAGTTATCGACAACAACTGGATCTTCAAGAAGAAGATTAATCTAATGGTTCCATTGCAAAATGGAAAGCATGGCTGGTGGCTAAAGGATTCACTCAAGTCCAAGGGGTGGATTATCAAGAAATTTTCAGTCCTGTCATCAAGATGCAGTCAATCAGGACTCTGATTGCGTTAGCAGCCACAGAAGACCTTGAAATGCACCAAATGGATGTCAAGACAACATTTCTCGACGACAATGTCGAAGAGGAGCTGTACACGTTCCAACCGGAAGGATTCGAAGTCAAAGGCCAAGACACAAAGTGTGCAAGCTGCACAAAGCAATCTACGGTCTGAAACAGGCCGCAAGAGCATGGTTCGATAGAATCAACTTTTATCTCATTCAATTAGGATTTGCAAACAATTCAGTTAACTGTAATCTTTATTCACCTCCTCAGCCATTATGTACGGTGGAAGGTTGGGAGCCTGAGGGCAGGGCGCCAAATTGCAAGGAAGTCCTGAGGTCCTCGGGCCTTCCACGACGTAATGCCAAGTGAGAAGATAGAGAGAGAACACACATTTGTAGAGAGAAAACATACAATCTATAGAGAGAACACACAATATTATGCTCATGGAAGTGCTTTCAAAATGCATAGCAACCTACTGATTTTTTCATAGTGTATTTTGGTGAAACCTTAAATGCCACTTGAATTTATTATTCCAAGAATGGGATGAGTAATAAATGTGCAATGCATTATTATTATTTTTAAACACATACAAAAGCACGTTACACTTTGTAACGCTACCGCCCTAAACCAAAGGGCCTTGCCTTCCCGGGGGGGGGGGGGGGGGGGGGGGGGGGGAGGGGATGGAGGTAACAAGAGAGTCGAGACATATATGAGCTATGGCGTATCTTCTTCTTGTAATGGCAGCTTTTAAAGATCCAACGCTTTCTGCTGCTGCTTTATTTCAATCACCACAACCATTCACGGCACAAACCGAGCGTTTAGCTCCTCGTGCACAGCCTCCATGTTCAACGCCTTGTGTTGAGCACTTACACCTCCATTTTCCACATAGAAGCTCTGTTTCCAATCATCATAGCTGTGGAAGTTATGTTTCTGATTATTATAGATTTGGAAGCTGTGTTTCCAAGTATTATAGTTATGGAAGCTCTGTTTCAAATCGTTATCGCTATGGAAGTTCTGTTTTTAATTATTATGGATGTGAAAGCTGTGTTTCCAAGGATTATAGCTATGGATGCTCTGTTTCTAATCATTGTAGCTATGGAAGCTGTGTTTCTAAGTATGATGGCTATGGAAATTCTGTTTCTAATTATTATAGCTGGTGGTATCATGAAGGGAGCCGACCTGTTGTCTCTACAAGGAAGCCTCGCTTTTTCACTTCAGGTAGCAGTGACTCCTGCTCCACCAGAAAATGTCACCGGACAAAGTTGAGCTATTGTGCTCTACAGGAGGTTCACGGCACAGAAAGAACTTACCCTACGAACGATTATAATGTAACAGATAGTATCCCCCTTGCACAGCTTGCTGAGAGACAAAATGCTCCTCAGAAAAAGAAAAAAGATTCTGGCTTAGATGGAATTCCCAAACGATATAGAAAGAGCAAAAAGGAGGTAATGGAAATCAGTGAGGTAGTAAGGCGAGTGCTTCAGCTAAATCATTGGGAAGACATCGATGGCATTCTTAATCACTGGATGGGCCGTTTTGATCGCAGAAACTTTCCTCGGCTAATCAAGGTACTCTTCAATGTGTAGTTCTTGTAACGAACTCCGTTTCTGGCCATCTTTTGAGCCTTTTTGAATCGAGAAATTCTCGCCATCCGACCTGACTAGGCTTTAGCTGGAATACTTTGTATCGTAATTAAAGTAATAAAGATTACTGGTGTATGTTTGGCATTTGAAGTTGTTCCAAACAAGACTGACAATGCCTACATGCAATTTCAATTCCATGTTCAGTCGTTGCTATAAGTAACACATATGCAGACATGCGTAAAGAACAAGAAATTCTAGGTTAACCGCCAGCTAAAGTCGCCCAGGTCTGCACGAAAATTTAATTATATGTCTAGTATATAGGCTGTTTTGGTGCAATCGGCTTCGGTGAGACTACGATTGTCTTGTTATATCAAACTTGAAACGGGAATGGACTGAAGAACTATATGTGCGACAAGAAGATTCCTGACTTTGATCAGGTACCTTCAGGTGCTTTGTGAGAACTTCCTTTCATCTGGAGATCCACCACACAAAGAGGACATACAAGAGAATTTAGCAGGATTATGATTCCCTTATTAAATTCAAGAATCATGAGTTGGAGTAGCTCCCGTGCATCATAGTGATTCAGGGTTGTGATTCGTAAATTAAAAGGAAATTACTTTGTTTTACCTTTACCGTGACGAGGCGCTTCTCTGATAAATTTTTACAGGACTTAATTTTGTTGCTGCTACTAATCACTGCATATGAAAAAGTCTCATGCTTGCTCTTCCTGTCCACATGCTATTCCGGTGAAAGTGATTGCAATATTGCCTTTCCTCTTTAAATGCAGGAGTTCACAAATACTGGGGCACTCAAACACAGTGTTAAAGTGTTCGGTTGGATGAAGGACCAACAATGTTATAGGGCTAGAAATGACATCTATAACATGATGATTTGGCTTCACGCTAGACATCAACGAGTTGATCAAGCTCGAGGGCTCTTTTTTGAAATGCAGAAATGGAGGTAGGATATGGTCTCGTCTTATGGCAACAATAGGCACTCTAGTTGATTGTCAGATCAAAGTTCTACCTTTTACTTATTTTAATGATTTTGCTTTTGTATAGTTTCAATAATGTAATAGGGACAGTGATTCTCAAGGTTCTCATACCAAAATGTAAGAATGCCTTGTTTTTACCTTACATTCCAATGAGTCTGGCAACAAGAATACTTCATGGAAATTGAAATCATAGTTCAATGGTTGAGAGTCTCAGAGCTGAGTGTTGTGTGTTTACCTCTGGGCCTCGAAGGGCCAGCCTCATCCATTGTAGCAGGAGTGAGTATTGTGTCAGAAGCGTGCATGCAAGCGGCAATCTTGTACCCTCTCAACTGTAGTAAATTTGCCTGCCTTGATGTGCGTGAATCCACCTGTGTAAGTATTATGACAATATTTGCACGTCCATCTCATCGTGCCCAATGTGCCATCATAGTTTGTAGCAATCGTGGATCCCTACCTTTTGGCATGGTGCCCCCCCCTCTCTCTCTCTCTCTCATTTCTTGAGTCTTTCTCCCTTCTAATCTCTAACTAGTAATTACTAAGTTCTCACTTCTAAGTTCTAACCACTAACTTGCACATGCAACTCTCAAGATTTGCATTTTCACTTTATCTTCTTGAACAGGCAACCTACGCAAGTCATGACCTACATTTTTGACCTACATTCTTGAGCAAGCTGCTATTGCTCTCAAGCTGTGCATATTTGCTTGAGATCTTGAGCATGAAAGTCAAGCATTTCATGGTTTAAAGATTTACAGACAATACTGAATAGGACTTGCATAATTCAACTCGAATCTGCATAGTCATTTCAAGATCGGGCCTTCAGCTCTTGAAGCCAATCTCGATCCTTCATGGCATTTTGTGTGCACCTACATTAAGAAGTGTCCTAAACTCATGAGACCAATCTTGGATCTTTCTGGCATCCTCCATGGCACCTGACTCAAGAGAGGGAATTTATTTCTTGAGTCCCATCTTAAGCCCTCTTGACCACTCAACACCCAATGTGACATGTCAAGTTGCAAGTCAAAGAGCCTTCCTTTTTCATGATGCTCGACTCGATGCCCATGTCAATTTAAACCTCTGCGCACTTCAAGACCTCCAACTCAACATTGTTGACAATCCTTATCTTGAGTCCAATCAAGATTCACACATGCAAATTAGACAAAGAGGATCTTGATCGACTTGATTGCATTTTCTGACCTAGAGGATCGTGACTTAATTTGTAACCTAATCTTCTATGTATGTATACATTTTCACACTTCTTTGACATTCAATTGTTGGCGATCAAGAAACCCGTAGTTTTGATTCTCACAATTGATTAAGCATTGATAGATCTTGTTATTACAACAAATCAGCAATCTAGAATCAAGTATTGTAAATATCATGTCACATTTACTTTGACTCCCTTTGCGTAATGTAAATTGTAAATGGCTAAGTGACCAGCTTGTGGAGACAATTGTAAATTGCAATGTAAATATCAGTTATAGTGACTAATTCTGAGATGGCTAAGGGGGTATTGGGTCTCATGAGAGTCTGTTGGATTGACCTCCTAAAAAACTAGAAGGTTGACCAATCAACATGACAAGTGTCATATGCTTACTGGGACTCTTGGTCTGGTGCATGAGTGTTGGACGCTCAATGGGGTCAATAGGACGTGTCATATGCTCATTGGGACACTTGGTCCAGTGTACGAGTGACACGTGTCAGACAATCTACCTACTAACTTGCCTGTGTGTCAAGGTATTGTCGATTGTGCTTGAAGTTTGCCATGTGTCAATGTTAGGATCTGCCAGGGTTAAGGGGTGCTTGAGGGGATATAGTGTGAGCCTTGCTAGGCATTCCCCATCTTATTCCTATGCAGCTATGGTTGGTGGGAGGAGACTTGTAGCAGAGCTCTCATGTTAGCTTGCCGATCTATGTACCATTGTGAGATGAGATTAATAAAGAGACAGTTCCCTGAGTAATTCTTGTGTTTTAACTTTGGGTTTGTGTGCTTTGTGTGCAACATATAAAAAAGTTTCAAAGTAGAAAATTTTGATTTGCAAGGTTTCTATTAGGACTTCAGGTCTATATTATTGTATTCAAAATTGTCACAATTTATTGTAATTTACATGTCTGTTTTGTATTTTAGATTTAGGGTTTAAGATTTGATATTTGATGTTTGATGTAGAATTTTCACTATAGGGTATGCCCAATTTAGTGCTAGTGTAAAACTATTGTAAAATAGTTGCAAGTCCCAAGAGTAGTTGTGAGGCATGTATATAGAGAAGCATGAAAATGGGTGTCCATAACAAGGACAAGGTGTGGGATTATGATGTTAAGAGGATGATAAATAACGAGCAAGCACCTTATTGGACATTTGAAAGAGCTTGTGGTTGCTACTTTTTGTAACCTAGACCACCCAAGTGCATATAGCATAGGAATTATCTTGCAACACTATTTTTCTTCAACTAGCTAGTTGTGAGTATATCATGTCTGTCGTTTATTTGTGATGAATATGAGTGATTCATTTTATTTCATGAATACCAATTAACATAATGCTTGGCAGGTGCAAGCCTGACGTTGACACTTACAATGCTTTGATAAACGTACATGGTCGAGCGGGACAATGGAGATGGGCAATGCAGATTTTTGATGAGATGTTAAGGGCTGCTGTAAGCTCAAATTGCCTCCTTCATCATGTTCTCTTTGACTATTTTAGAGATGACTTTACTAATTGCCAATAAGATGTTAATCTTGACATTGATTGTGACTTTTTCATTGAGATTGACAGATTGATCTAAGTTAAGTGGTTTTTGTTTGCCTTGATGTTTCTGTATACGATGGTTTCTTCTTAGATTGCAACGTGAGCTATATTAGTTTGGACAACCTTTTAGCATCGTCTAAGTGGGATTACCCTTTTGCTCAATCATTGCAACAACCATTATTTGCTTATGTCTACACGTTAAGCTTGCACATTTGTATCTAGTGTGTTTGTGACGTGTGTCAATCATACTTCAAATGTACTTCGCAATACGCATGATGTAGTTATTTGTACAAGAACTTTTAAGTGGACTCAGATATGAGCAACATGTCACATACAAAACACAAATACACTAATGACGCATTGGATAACGATCATAATGAATGTAGTAACAATGATCTCCAAAGTCCGCAAAAATCCTTGATACTATTAGTGATCTTAATGAAGCTTATATTTAAACTATTTTAGGCCATAGAGTTTGCGAGTTAGGTCTGGAGATCGAATAATGACCACATGACTCATAAATGACTTGAATTGTTACCAAATAGTTGATGGTGGATCCAAGGGCCCAAAGAATATGCTACAAATGTCAAATGATAACAGTACATATTATATGGTACAAAAACTTATCCTTTTGTGCGGTATTTGGCCTACGAAGCTGCCTCTTGAGAAAGACACTACCCTTAGTGTGGAATAAGTACCCTAGCATTCTCATACTGAAAAAATGAGAATGTTGGTTCGGATAGAAGAAGATGTAGATGTCACAAAGGAGGATAATTTTGCCAAAAAATGCGTATGTTGATGAAGTAGCTGCGAAAATGTACAGGTTGAAGAACAAATTGAAACAAGGGGACACAGTACCAACAAATGCATAGTCACAAATTGTTTATGCAATGATTGAGTCAGAATACTGGAATTGACAAAATATTTGGTGACTGTGAAGCACACTATGGATCGTGGAAGTCACAAAATGTTTATGCCAATGATTGAGTCGGAGCATTGGAACTAACAAAATATCTGTTGTTTGTGAAGCACACTATGGATCATACTAAAGATGTTGCGGTAACACCAGAGCCATGTGCGACAAAGGAACCAATTCATTCTAAAATAGAGGGACCTGTATCTAAGAGTCAAAGTGTCATGCTACCTAGTTGTTATAAAGAAATATGGTGCGTGGATTTAGAGATGCTTGTGGAATGTCTCTCTCTCTCTCTCTCTCTCTCTCTCTCTCTCTCTCTCTCTCTCTCTCTCTCTCTCTCTCTCTCCAATATCCTAAAATGATAAAAAGGGATAGTTTGCTTCTCAAACTCACTATGTAGCACCATGTCATCTTTGAGCCTATTAGCCCAATAGATGAGTGCTTTCCTACAAAGCTAAAAGTGTGAGGTTCTCATAAGTCAACAGCCTTAAAATCGTTTTTTGGAAAAGCATGAACTTATTTTTGTGTAAACGTTTGGCTGAACATTTGGCTCCAGATTATTTTGACATAGGGTTTGTCGTAGTAAGAACATAGGGTATGTCAGATTGTTCAAGCTTTACTCTCTCTCTCTCTATCTCTCTCTCTCTCTCTCTCACACACACACACACACGCACACACACACACACACACACACACACACACACACACACACACACACACACACACACACGCGCGCATGCACACACACAAAGATAACAAGAATAATTAAATCCAACAAATATGAAAATAGCAAAAACATATGAGAGATGTAGGAAGAGGAGAAGCGTGAAACTATCTCCCTGCGGATACGAGGACGACTTTGTGAGGCACTTCTTTGTTGTGAGGGTCCCTGCAATGAGCTGGTCGTTCTAGTATAGTGGTAAGTATTTCTGCCTGTCACGTAGGTGACCCAGGTTCGTTCCCTGACAACGGTGCCAAAATCGTAGGGACTTTCCTTGTCCACCCTCGGACCTTAATTCTAAGCACATGCAAAGCAATCAAGATATGAAGAGGATTCTTCTTTCACGTCACATGGAAGTTCGATCCCATGAAAGTTAAGCTTAGATTCACAATATTATGCATGCTACGATGACAATCTAACACTAACATCCACTGGCCCTAAATCTTCACGTTCAAGCTTACTTCTCTCTCTCTCTCTCTCTCTCACACACACACACACACACAAAGATAGCAACAATAATCAAATCCAACAAAGATGAAAATATCAAAAACATATGAGAGATGGAGGAAGAGGAGAAGCACGGACATCTAATTGCCAAAATGGTAGAGTTTTCACCTTCTTTGATTTGGATGTATTGAAGACCATAACTTTGGTCTTCGCAATGTTCACCCCCAAACCCCATTTAAGACAAAAGGCATGGAGATAATCCGACTGTCTTTGTGGGGTCTCTCTAGTCAAGGAGACTAGAACCATGTCATCCGCATAGAGAAGGATGACAATCAATATATCGCCCAGTTTGCAACCTGTACCATAAAAATGCTCGATGGCTCCCCCTATATACAATCCAAAAAGTGTAGGTGAAAGAGAGCAACCCTGCTTCAACCCAATGGTATTCCAGATCTGCCCAGAAATCAGATTGGACACATCCCAAAACTCTCTCTTAAAGTGCCATGATTGCCAGGATAGTGTCCTTTGAGAAATCCAAATCGCGTAATCTCTCAATGAGTAAGGCTCGTGAAACAGAATCAAAGGCCTTCCTGAAGTCCACAAAACAACAATAGACTTGCTCTCTCCTATGTCCGGCTGCCTCACTAAGAGCTCGGAGATTGAAAATATGATCAATAGTAGAATAGTGGGCCCTGAACTTTGCTTGACCCAAAGCATACAATCTCCTAGATTCTGCCTCAGTGCTCACTGCTGATTTAAGAATGTTATTGCACAACTTTGCTATAATGTGTCCGATCATAATAGTGCGGTATTTAGTAGGATTCATGGGGTCACCATTCTTATGGATAGGATGGAAGATGTTTGTGCATCAGGAAGATGGGAAACCGAAGACAACGACATGATTCAGAAAGGTGGCCAAAGTAGGTCATAGTCGGTCAGTGGCATGGATTAGTAGCTCAGATTCAAGGTCTTCGAAATTTTGTGTTTTACGGCTCTTTATTCTCTTAATGGCTGCTAGGACTATATTAGAGTCGAAGAACGTGAATGCAGATGGGGGAGGGGAGATAGAAACATGTGCATCAATAGGTACAATATAGAGTGTGGTGGCATAGTCAATCCAAAGACGCAGGTCATTTAAAAGTGGAGGTGAAGCACGAGGGATGAACACATGCCAAAAGGCACTTGTGGGAGGGCTGTAAAGGAGATCAACGAGACATTTTCCCTCAAAAACTTCATAGGCACATTTTTGATAGTGAAGCAACGGTGGAGGGAACAACGGGCCGAACGAAGGAGGTGTGGGGTATGTATGTGTTTCTGTTTGACAAGAGAGTGCTGAGACCGACATTCATTATTCACCAAGGAATGGAGGTCTAGAGGAAGTGGAGATGTTTTAAATTGTTGACCCTCAAAAGGTTCAAGATTGAAGGTTTCCTCTATTAACTCTTGCTTGATCGAACATAGACTGTGATAGTTATAGTATTTTGTTATTCTTATGATGAAAGTAAGTTAGGAAACTGGCTTTCTAAGTTTGAAACCTATTTTTAGATGTTTACATATGAGAGCCATATAGATGCTATTCATATGGATGTTGGGCACGTCGAACTTGAGCAAAACATAAAAAACAAAGACATGCATTGAGTTTCCAGTTGGAAGTTCTACGCAGGATGTACTGTGTAAGAAATGTAGACATAGAGTGGGCTCATTCAGTGGATTAAACTGAAAGGGTTTACAAAACTTTGCTTAGTTCTAGATTTGACAATTCAAGAAATCATCCCACACTTTGCTAGATGTAAATATGGAGTGTGGTCACCCAATGGGATATGTCTCAATATTTGAAGGAAGCTGACAATGTTCAAGAGTACAATGAAGGCTTTGCGAAACTTTGCTTATTTCTGGAATAAGTATGTGGGTATTCAATCTTTAGATGTCTTTATAGAGTTTATGCCAGTCGAGCCTCTCTGGTGTTCTAGCCCTTTGTCACACAACCTAAGTGTGTGACTTCAACATGTTTTTGTGAGTGTTCACAGTTTCTTGGTCCTGTGCTTGTCTTTGCAAATATTCACTTCTTGCTGGCATTCATGGGGAGAACCTATGCTTAAATTGAAGAAAGCCTAGATCACTTGGAACAAGATTGTTCACAACCTCCTAGTGCTATTGATGCTTTTTGTTTGATTGAGACCACTGAGGATGGATTTGCTCTATGAGAGATGTGAATATCATTGATGGTGAGTTGAAACAACCAGAAGTTATGGATCCCATACTTGGCTATTGATCTCCTTGGTGCATGAACACCATCTTCATGATGGAGCTCTCTTGATCCAGCGCCATCTTCAAAAACCAAGGAAAAGTTGCTGGCACTTCTTGCACTCTTCCCAATATGCAACCTCATCAATATCCCCGAATACCTTTTTAAGGTCTGGATTATCTTAGGCTGCTTCCAAATTTTTTCAAATCTCATTACCTAGAAATTCCACAGTATTCTCAAAAAAACTATCATTGCTTCCTGGAAATCTTTAGAGATTTTGCAGAAAATTTTCAAGTAATTTGTGGCTCATGTATTTGTCGGATCCTTTCAGCTTTGTTTGTGTGTTAATCATCATGGTTTAACAAGATTTGATGTAACTGCAATTTTAAGCAGGTTGTGTCCTCGTTACTTACAGATTGGGATTGACATCTTAGCTTAGCATGTTCACTATGGTTCTTTATTACAAGAGGGACAGTTAAAAGACAACCCTATGTTATGAGTCCTTCATGCATGTGCTTTATGGAAGAGAGTTGATACAATTGTACCTCTTTTGGGATAGCAAGAAGAATGTACTGCACAAGAATACTGTCAACAGTATTGCTTGCAGAATAGGAAAAGGGCTGTTTCATATGTACCAGTTTGTCACACGTTAACCTAAGCTCATGGATATCTGCGCATTTAAAATTTCGGTACTCCAGATGATGCTTTTGTCATTTTTGCTTCACTTTTTGTTTGAAACAGAAACCATCAGATAGCCCATGATCATTTGCAGAAATAATGTAAGGCCATGTACAGATTTTGGTGAACATCTTCGTTCAGCATATTCCGTAAGTAGGCTTGAATCTCATTAAGATGATTCACAGAATCAGTGAATCAGGTATTAACATAATTGATGATCCTACAAAATGGTTCATTGCTACCAGGATCAGAGACAAATGTCTTCTTAAATGATATTAAAAGACTCATAATGACAGTTAGGCAAAAGGATTGTCAGAGTTGTGCCTTTTGGGTTCATTTTAGGGTCAAGGACCCAACCAAAGGGACCAAAGTCGGGCACCCAATGGTCAACCCTTAGTGGGGGAGTGCAAAACCCTAACGAGAGATCATAGATACCGGTGAGTCCTTATCTGATAGCTTTCTTGATAATAGTGATTGTGGCTTCTTCTAGGGAGGCTTAGAGACCAGAGCTCTTTTGCAGGAGTAACTTCAGGTAGTCCATTGTCGATTCTTTTTTATATCTTAGTTGCAGGTCAGTGTGAATTGAAGACATTACAAACACGCCTTGCCACAATGATTGTGATCAAAGTTTTGATTGTTACAGGTGCCTCCAAGTCGGGCTTCTTACAATAATCTTATAAATGCTTGTGGAAGTTGCGGTCGGTGGGAAGAGGCATTCAAATTGTGTGAGCAGATGACAAAAGATGGTGTTGGACCGGATACTGTGACTCATAATATTGTTCTTTCGGCATTAAAGAATGGGGCACAATATGCGAAGGCCATTTCTTATTTTGAACAAATGAAGCACAACAACATAAGTCAAGACCGTATTTCTTACAATATTATTATCCACTGCATGTCTAAGCTTGGTCGATTTGATGAAGCTATCAAAATCTTTGAGAAGTTAAGAACTAGTAAGATTGCTGATTGTAAACCAGATGTGATAACATATAATAATGCTTTACATGTATATGCTGCTTGTGGACAAGTAGAAAATGCAAGTGCTGCTTTTGCAATGATGCTTAGTGAAGGTATAACCCCTAGCTTGGTTTCCTTCAACACACTGCTAGGAGCCTATGCATCAAGGGGAATGTATAATGATGCTTTGCGAATTTTTAATTCAATTAGTGAACAAGGTTTCGAGCCTGACATTGTATCATACACATCTCTTCTGAATGCTTATAGCAAGTCAGGACAGCCAGCCAAAGCTCATGATGTCTTGGCTATGATGAGGAGAAACTCTCATAAACCAAATGTAATCACATACAATACTCTCATTGATGCATATGGTTCCGCTGGGTTTTTAAAGGAGGCTATTGAGCTGTGGGATGAAATGGAAGCAAATAGGGTTTCCTGCAACGTTGTTACAATCTGTTCCTTGATTACAGCTTGTACTCGTAGTGGATACCCAGAGAAGATGCGGGACATTCTGCACTTTGCAAAGTCAGAAGGCATTACTCTTAATGTCAATGCATACAATTCTGCACTTGCAGCATACATGCATGGAGGAATGTATAATGATGCCAAAGCCATCTTCATGGAAATGAAATCTAAGGGAGTTAATCCTGACTCTGTTACTTTTAGCATTCTCATTGATGGAGCTGGAAAGGTAGGGAATTACCTTGAGGCGCAAAAGCTTTTCAATGACCTGCGTGCAATGAGATCTGTGGAGATGAGTTCAGCACTTATTGATGCTTATGCAAAACAAGTGCGATGTTATTCTTTTGCATTCTAGGTTGTCATTAGGCCAGCATTTTGAATTTAGAGAGCCTTGAATCTGTCTGCCTTTCATACTTAAAGATCAAATAATTCATTAGATATTCCTATTGAAAAAAATTATCAGGGAATGTTTTTGGAGGCACGTAAGGTGTTAAAGGAAATGAGGAATTCAGGCTGTCAACCTAATGTAATTACGTACACATCGTTGATGCAGGCCTATAAGACTGCTGGTTTGTACCTCTTTCTAAGCCCATTCTTTGGTCCTTGTTTGCATTGCAACTTGAGTCTCTCTATTGGATCTACCCTTTTGGAAGGTGTAAGCTACTTAACTTATGACAATAGTTCCTCTATATGTAGGAAAATATCATGAAGCAGCCCTAGTCTACAAAGAGATGGAAGAGGAAGGTTTATCAGCCGATGCAGTTGCATGTTCTGCTCTTTTTTCAGCTCTCAACAAGGCAGACAAACCAGAGGCTACGGTTATGTATGGTAGAAGGATGCTCTCCCAGGGAGTGCGGCTGAATGATATAGCCTACAAAGAGCTATTTGTGGCTTGCAGTAAGTGCGTCACTATCTTGAGTAGGTTCATGTATTCTTGATTTCTTGCCTGCAAGAGGTTTGATTATAGAGGCTTTGAGAACTAAAGAAACACACTTTCACATGAAAGCAATTCCGTGTTAGGGCTTTACAGCTGAATAACGCCGGAAATTTGACGAGAAGGCTATTTTGAAAGTTTAGAAAGCTTTCATTGAGTCCGACTCTTTTCCATATTCAAGTCTTGGAAAGAGGTGATTGAGGCAATGTGAAGTGCTGAAATCAAGAATACATGAACTTTTCTGCCATCTCCCAAGTACTGCTTTGTTTTAGTTTTGATTGCTTGTGAATACTAACACAAGCTTTTGATCAGTGCAAGTTATTTCTTCTAAAACATTGCCTTTAGAAAATAAGCTGCAGTTTACAAGATTTATTGCTATAGAAAGCTACTTTTTGCAAATTTTAGCTCTATCACATGATTTTGTGTAATCTTGAGTCTGCAGCTAACTCAAAAAAACATTGTATATGCAAAAGAACATTCATGTGTAACAGTCAAACAAACTAATGGTTATTGCACTATTTCAGGTTGAGTGATTGGAAAACAGGTCTAGAATTTTTGCAAGAAGCACAATCAGAGCTATCGGTGCGTATTACTCCAGCAATGCTTTACCATCTGTTGGTGGCATTATCAAGAAGCGGGAAGTTAGACAGACTGCTTCAGGTAAGAAGTACCCGCTTTTGCTATTTCTGCCTTTGAAGCCTTGACGGTGGATGTCAGGAACTTAATAAGATACACCAATGGCCTCATAGTAAATGCCTAATATTCAAGTTTCTCTTTATGAAATTCATATTCAGACGAATTTCTAATAGGTTTGTATGATGCTTTCACTTTGCTACTATGTAGAGAAATGTTATCTAACATGTCTTGACATGGATATGCTAAAAACCAGAAGCACCCAAGCTCTAAAATTGAAAAGAAACAGTCCAAGTGAAAAAGTAGCAAACGCACTTCAGGCTCAAAATTTGATGCGTATATTTGCACATACGTACGAAGTAGCAAACTAGTCAACAAAGACCTCAAGATTTTACCGAAACAGTATGAACCAGAAGTAGCAGTATGAATTACTGTTTTGGTGATGAGCCATCATTCCAAAGTGGTCTGTCTTAGTTAATTCGGGAGGGCAGCTGTTTAGAGATTTTCCACTCCAGATTTGATTTGAACTAGCTGTCTTATCTAAGCATCCGTCTGTTTGAAATTAAGTTGGCAAGTTGAGTAACCGACTCTTTACACGTATCATGTACACATGTGATCTTTCCTTGTAACATCCGAATGCAACTGAAATGAAAGCTTTCATCCGGAAACAAGCTTAACACAGAATGATCATTTAATCACCACTGCACTATGCAAGTGTATCTAAGGTGTCACTTGTAAAATGATACAACCAAGCAGGTAGGCATATTTGCAGTTTTGAACAATGGGCAAATGGATTATTGTGCATAGACCAGTTAAAATTCTGAATGTTTTGAAGGCAAACTATCAATGAATACACAGATTTCCAAGTAAAAACACATGTAGCAATTGACAGTATAATATGCTGCAGTGATGTCCTCAAAGGTACTGAGTCTATTCTTTGGACAAGCATCCAATTACACAAACATGCACTCCACAAAATGACAAAACAGATTTTTACTTACAGGTTGTTGTAGTCTCCAATGCCCTAAAGGTGGTTTTTACAATTACCCAAACATGCAATGCACAAAATGACCCAACAGATTTTTACTTACAGGTTGTTGTAATCTCCAATGCCCTAAAAGTGGTTCTTACAATACACCATATAGTTAATCTGTAAAAGTGCAAATTTGTGAAAATAAGCGGCAGTATCAGATGAATACAGCATGATATCCTCAACTCTGGAGAACATATTGAAGGAAGTAGTAATGCTCAACATGTTTGTTTGTAGAATACATTCTAGGAGAAATAAAAACTGAAAGTAACATGCCCAAGGAGCAAGAACAAATTCTTGCAATGGATCTTTGTTGGTAGGTACACCTTGCGCAAGACTAGATGTTCTTAATAGCCTTTTTTTGCTCCACCTATATGTTTCTCCTAAAAAAGTCTTGATTCTGTGGCACAAGCTCCAATTTCTGGTGTTTGTTCCCCCATACAGAACTTGACGAAAGGCTTGTAGAGGAGCTTTTATAAAATCAAGTCAGGTAAATAGTATTGCGTGTATATAACTCAGATATTTAGTGGCCTCCTTTTGGACATGTAATTAATGACTTGCAAGGAAACTGTGTGGCTTTCAAGTTATTTGCCCAGGGTGCCCTCTGTTAAGAATAATAATGTGAGTGTTCACACTTGGACATACAATAACTACTTATTTTGAAGAGCTGTAAGTCCTGAAACAACGCCCTCTTTCAGAACGTCATCCCCTCCTCTTTTGTGCTATGTAGGGGCAACGTGTTCTCTTTCATTAACTAATAGATTATGGTAGTTAGAGAATATGGGTGTTCTCTCTCTCTCTCTCTCTCTCTCTCTCTCTCTCTCTCTCTCTCTCTCTCTCTTCTGTGTCTCTGATCTCTTTCCACGCTGATCCGCTGCTGCATATAATGTAACATAGTATCAGAGCCTGACGCGCCACCTTACTGACACCCTGACGCACTTCTAGCGCTTGACGGGTCTGACGCCTGACACCTTTCTGGACTCTGGGACGTTAGAGATCTGATGTGATCGGGGCTGCTCCATGCAAAAGCTAGTTTTCTGTTTCTGAAAGCCATCGATTTACACCAGGGATTAACACCTTCCTTCATCGCTGATGGAGTTCCCACAATCATGATAACTTCAATGATTGCCTCTTTTCCTATATTGGCTGGAGCATTGTTAACCAAGCAGTCTCTACCTATGCAGCAGTGCTGGGCCCTGACTATCTAAAGTGATTTGCTGCAAAGATGGAAATGATTAGCAACAAGGAGGAGCAGTCATTTCAAGAGAGAGGCTTCTGAAGATCAATCTTTACTGTGAGGAACAACTTTTGTTCACCATGGCGGCCAATAGCAGAGACTCTCACATCATTGAAAAGTTTGATGGAGAGAATTTCCATGTGTGGAAGCTAAAGATGGAGATGGTTTTGATAGAACGCAATCTTTGAAGTATTGTTATTGGAGTAGACGAGAAACCTTCCCAGACTGAAGGACTTGATGCATGGCTCCAACGTGACAACAGAGCAAAGGCTACAATACTCCTTAGCTTAAAGGATTCACAGTTGCTTCAGGTGAGCAAAGTGAAGTCGGCAAAGGAGGCCTGGGATACATTAGCCTCAGCCTATGAGACTGAAAGTGTCACTAATCGTTTGTACCTGCGCAAGAAGCTAATCACCATGAAGATGGCAGAAGGTGACACTATGTCAGTCATGATGCTTCTAAACAGTCTTCTAGAGTCTTTTGATCACATGACATCAATACTTGATAGCATTACTCAACAAATGGATCTGCAGTCCATTAGCGGGATACTTCTTCAGGAGGAGTTACGTCGTAAGGATCAGAATGGTGACATTGAGCATGCCCTCTTTACAAATGGCAAGAAGACGTTTCACAAGAAACCAAGTTGGAGTAATAATAATGCTAGTGGAAATATGGGAAACGCTGAATCTTCAAACAATCAACCTAACCAGAATGTGAAGAAAAGTTTCAGATATGCAAAAGGTCATCGGGCCTTTGATTGTAGAAAACGTGCAGCTGACTTACTAAAGAAAGGAGATGACACTGATGAAGATGATCAATATGAAAATAAGCAGTCTGCAAATATTGCTACTGTTGAAGAATGCACTGAACAATTGTTTTAGTTATATACTTAGATGAAGGAGGAGCGTTAAAGTAAATATCATCTAAGGCACCTACATATTTGTTTAATAACTAGTTAAATGTTGTGGGTCCCCAAACGGTGCGACTGTTCTATGGACCGCCGTCTCTCTCTCTCATGCATCTATGTAGAGACAAGGCCTCATTCACATATAATTATCAGAGCATTAATTTTAAACATATTCATCTGAATGTTTGGGGACCCACAACAGTTAACTAGTTATTAAATAAACATGTTCACATGTAGGTGCCTTAGATGATATTTACTTTAACACTCCTCCTTCATGTAAGTATATAACTAGAACAATTGTTCAGTGCATTCTTCAGCAGTAGCAGTATTTACAGACTGCTTATTTTCATATTGATCATCTTCATCAGTGTCTTCTCCTTTCTTTAGTAAGTCCGCTGCACGTTTTCTACAATCAAATGCCTGATGACCTTTAGAATTGCAGTAGTAGCATCTGAAACTTTTCTTCACATATTGGTTAGGTTGGTTGTTTGAAGATTCAGCGCTTCCCATATTTCCACTAGCTTTATTGTTACTCCAACTTGGTTTCTTGTGAAACTTATTCTTGCCATTTGTAAAGAGTGCATGCCAACGTCACCAGATTCGTCATTCTAATCCTTACGACGTAACTCCTCCTGAAGAATTATCCAGCTAATGGACTGTAGATCCATTTGTTGAGTAATGCTACCAAGCATTGATGTCATGTGATCAAAAGACTTTGGAAGACTGTTTAGAAGCATCATGACTGCTTCTTCATCACTCACCACCGAGCCAACAACAGCCAGTTGATCAATGAGTGCCCCCAGCTTAGTGAAATGAACAGACATAGTGTCACCTTCTGCCATCTTCATGGTGATTAGCTTCTTGCGCAGGTACAAACGATTAGTGACACTTTTAGTCTCATAGGCTGAGGCTAATGTATCTCAGGCCTCCTTTGCTGACTTCGCTTTGCTCACCTGAAGCAACTGTGAATCCTTTAAGCTAAGGAGTATTGTAGCCTTTGATTTGTTGTCACGTTGGAGCCATGCATCAAATCCTTCGGTCTGGGAAGGTTTCTCATCTGCTCCAGTAACAATGCTCCAGAGATTGCGTTCTATCAAAACCATCTTTAGCTTTCCACACATGAAAATTCTCTCCATCAAACTTTTCAATGATGTGAGAGTCTCTGCTATTGGCCGCCATGGTGAACAAAAGTTGTTCCTCACAGTAAAGATTGATCTTCAAAAGCCTCTCTCTTGAAATGAGTGCTCCTCCTTGTGGCTAATCATTTCCATCTTTGCAGCAAATCACTTCAGATAGTCAGGGCCCAGCACTGCTGCATAGGTAGAGACCGCTTGGTTAACAATGCTCCAGCCAATATAGGAAAAGAGACAATCATTGAAGTTATCATGACTGTGGGAACTCCATCAGCGATGAAGGAAGGTGTTAATCCCTGGTTTTAATCGCTGCCTCTCAGAAACAGAAAACTAGCTTTTGCATGGAGCAGCCCCGATCACGTCAGATCTCTAACGTCCCAGAGTCCAGAGAGGCATCAGCAGCACGTCAGGCACTAGAAGTGCGTCAGGGTGTCAGTAAGGTGGAGCGTCAGGCTCTGATACCATGATACAGAATGCGCAGCTATCAGAAGATCAGAAAGAGAGGAGAGAGAGAGAGCATCGCACACAAAGAGAGAGAGCCAGAGATACTCTAACTACATATTGTATTAATGATATGTGAATGAGGCCTTGCCTCTACGTAGATGCGTGAGAGAGAGAGACGGTCCACAGAACAGTCGCACCGTTTGGGGACCCACAGCAGTTAATTAGTTATTAAATAAACATGTTCACATGTAGGTTGCCTTAGATGATATTTTCTTTAACATTTTTTTTCAACATTCAGAGATGGAAGATTGGCTGATCCTTGGCTTTCAGAGAGGAGCAGAGTTGCTGTAAATTCTGTGCAGTTCAAAAGGTTGGATCCTTGCCAAAGATTAATGGATGACAAAGGCATAACTGATCATTGTGCCTTCAACAGAGGAGAAATGTGGAAGGAAGCTGCACAAAGGTCCAAAACATTCAAGATAGGAGGAGCTGTGACTGCATCAAATGCAACAGTGGAAGCGCTGTGGCTTCAATGGAAGCATAGCTGCTATAAGATTTGGATCTGTTGAAATCTACTTCTGGTTTAAATGTTCTGTTTAGAAAGTTAATAAATGTGTGAACACTTCATTAAGGAGGAGTGTTAAGAATAATAATGTGAGTGCTCACACTAGGACATACAATAACCACTTATTGTGAAGAGCTGTGGGTCCCGAAATGATGCCCTCTTTCAGAACGTCATCCCCTCCTCTTTTGTGCTATGTATGGGCAGTGTGGCCTCTTTCTTCAACTAATAGATTATGGTAGTTAGAGAATATGGGTGCTCTCTCTCTCTCTCTCTCTCTCTCTCTCTCTCTCTCTCTCTCTCTCTCTCTCTCTCTCTCTTCTGTGTCTCTGATCTCTTTTCACGCTGATCCGCTGCTGCATATAATGTAACACCCTCTTGCTTGAGCTGCCTCGCTGTGGTTGTGTTTGTCCCCCATCCTGCTTCCCTTTCCCTTTCCTCTGCTTCAAAACTGTCCACGGGCGTCGATTCGACTTGCAAAATTAATGATCGTTTAACCAATGGAGATGCCCTTGTGCAACCTTTCACACCTTTGCCACTGTCACTCAGCAAATGGGAGATTATTTTTTGCACACCCCCTTGAAAAACATGATCACAGTGCCTGCATTGAATTATTTTCATTCCTGATCCTCCTGAAGCCCTACCAGCCTCTCCCAAAACAAGTACATGCTGAAGGAAGTTAAGTGAAAAATCAAATCGTAACTGGAGGCTGCAATAGTCAGCGATGGATTCTGGAAACTGGAGGCAAATTTTCTTAACTCGTTTGGTTGCAGTCCGCAGGTTCAGGGCCCCAAAAGTCCATCGGGACTCAAGTTGAGGCCAAAAAACTTTTGCTCTAAAAATGCTAAAAAAAAACCCCCAAAAAAACAGCATTTTTTGGGGGTTTTTTGACTTGCTAAAACCGTTTGAAACATGGGCTGTTTGAAACGTGTTTGGTCCACCAAATGTGTTTGGTTGCTACTATGGTTATGATCCACAATGCCAATTGCTGATATAGTCTCTCTTTACTTGCCATAAAGTAAGTGGCAATGTTTTAGTCTTATATACCAAAAGTCTGTATAAGTTCTCAAATTTTTTGAGAAAATCTTCCCTCTGTTTGCGGCCCCCATTGCTAAGTTGGCCATCTTCACCATTTTTTCATAACATAGACATGCTACTTGTAACTATAGCATATAGCATATCCAAACATTGGATGGTTCGCATTAGCAAATGTTTTTATGATTGCTACATATTTTCTACCAAACACTATGTACTTTCCAACTAGGCATGCTTTTCTAGGTGATTGATGAACAATCTATCTGTATCCGGGGTTCATTTTTGGCAGGTTTTCAATGCATTCAAAAAATCTGGAATGAAGCCAACGGTCAAAAGCTACAACTTGCTACTTTGTAGTTTTTCACGAGCACTAAAATGGAGAAGATGTATCGAGGTTTGTTTTTGCAGAATTAATCTATAAAATTTGCATCTAGGAGCAGCACCAATCTGAGCCGCTTTTATCTACGGAAAATTTTGATATTTAGCTATTTATGATTTTTAGGCATATGAAATCACACTCTAAATTATCATTCTTAGGCATATTAAATTATACTGTTGCAATTTTTTGTGTCTTGTAATCATCTAGTCATAATTCATACAATACCATAGCTTTCTTTTTGTTGTGTACAAGTAGGAAGTATTTGCACTGCTTGTATGTTTGATGATTGATATCGGACTCTTCACTCTTGAGATGCATATAAAACGTCACACGCCTTCAAATTTCTTCTGTTGAGCAGATCTTGGGTTGGTTCGAGGAGTCCAACTTGGAACCTTCCTTTGATACTTACAGAGTAGTTCTGAATTGCCTGGCTAAAGTTGAACAATGGGAGGAATACCTGTTGGTGAGCAAGCAGATGCTTGTGAAGGGGTAAACATGGCGTATTTCACTTAAATCCTAAGTGCTTTAAGCTCTTGCAAGTAGTTTGAGGATGGCCCATTTTGGCTTCTCTTTTGTTCTCATATTGTCTTATTTAACTAAAGTCCTTTGTTGGACTTTCTGCCTCCTTTTGAACTTACTTCTGCCTTTGCAGCTTTAATGAGGATTTTCCACTTGCCAAGTCAAGGATGATTGCTCTCTATGCAGTTGGTGAGATAAGTTTGGCTAAGCATTTGCAAGGAGAAATAGGAGTACTGAAGAATCAAGCAAAGGTGAAGCTTCTGAATTCTGCCAGAGTACTTGGGAAGTCATTGTGAGCACCGCTGGACAAGGGGCTGCCTGCCATACAAAGGCTAAAGGGAACAGTTTGAATCTATTCTGCATAGCTTGAAATGACAGCGATAAATTATTTGACGGACAGGACACTTCACTGAACCTTACACCTTGCTTATCCAGCTTTACTGCAATATCTAATCGTTGAGCTGCATGCTGAACCCCTTCTTGGACAGCCTTATCTGGCATCAAGTATCTTCCTATTTGTGATCGTTGCTCTCTTCAGGCATTATCCATCAAGCAGTGGTTTTAACTTTTAACCGGCCATATAAGAGATCAAACACAGCTCCTAATCTGGTTCCCTAGCTTCAAAGATCAGTTCAGAGATGTTGGCAGATCCAAACTCTTCCTAGCTATGTACACTATAACCTTTATTTTCATCCTTCACGAACCACTAACCTTTATTTTCATCCTTCATGAATCGCACTCATGGCTTGATACTATCGGGAAAAAAACGTTGTATCACGAGTTAATTAAATGTGTGGAGGCTTCTGCTGTTGGGATTATCTATTCTGTCATCTTGAATGAGAAACTGGAGAGACATATGCATTTATGTTACCGGAGCATCATTTTCTGTGATCTATACAGCAAGGGCTTGGTCTGTAAAAGACAACCCAGGAACCGTTCAAAGACGAGCTTGTTGAAGTCATATATTTGTCGAAAATGAATATCTCTAAATGCAGACTAGGCACAACAAGTTCATACAGGTCCAATAATGATTCAAAATATTGTTCATGGCTTGGAAGCTAAACGTACACACGTACACACTCACTTTAGTCTAGTAGAAGTCAATGTTTTACAAAGTGTGCTCATTCAAGTATGCTCTATGTTACAAGCATGTTTGGTAAAGCTGGGTTGACTAGGTGCCACTAGGTCCATGATATGCCACAAGAGACATCAAATCTTTACACTGATACGTGATCAACAAGGTATGTCAATCACAATAAAGAGTCATTTGAGGAGGTAGACATACATTCTAAGGGACATCTAACATGAAAATTTGACGATGATCATTGGCTATCATTGAAATAAATCCATCAACAGAATCAGGAAATCAGTTTATAGATCACTACTATTTCATTGACTCAAATGCACATCTCATGCACATTATCTCAACAAGAGGTCGAGAAGCTTGACATTATTTCTGCAAATCTACGTAGTTTCTTCCATATTTACATGGGTGTCAACAAATCAAGTTCAGATTGATAGAATCTTGTTTTTCATGTTAACCTTTTATAGTAAGATAGAATAAGAAAATACTGACCTCAGTCTCAAGTTCAACCTTTTATGAATAATCCCTTTAAAGGCCCACAGGCAGTAGGTAGAAAGCCACACATTGCCCCTAGCTCAAGTAGGTGTGCGTATTCACATCCACAACATTTTGAACCTCGTTCCTAAAAGATCTAAAGAACTCATTTGGTAGGCGACATGGCTCGATAAATTATATGCTTCAATGCTCTTTTTTCTGTGTCAAGTCTCCTCAAAGGTACACCCGCCTAATTATCGAAAGAGACTTATCAGAGTTGCAAATGGGTTTGATGTTACATGATTCCTTCTATATCTCTTTGTGTGATGAGCATAAAAGAATAATAGTTCAATAAACTTTGAGATGGAAAAACCTCGCAATCTACTAAGATGATAACAAACTGATAGAGCTTTAATTTGAGGACAACTTGTTCCAGTCACTAAGCAAGTGAACAAATTGGTTCTTGAAGTTGGTGAAAGTAAAAACTGTTTGGGTTCAGAACATAGTGTAACATAAACGCTTTGAGTTTGTAAAACTGAATTTCTCGCTAAGGAATTACTTTGACTATCAACAAATTACAAGAGTCATCATTTGATGGTCAATTTTAAGCTTGAAAAGTCTCAAGAGTCATATGATAAGTGTAATAAAATCAATGCGAAAGAATGAAAGCATAACTGTTTAGCATGAGAAAGGGGCCTCTTGCGCTTGCTAGATCTCTCGTCTTTATGTTAGTGACTGCATTCATTCTAATGGCTTCAGAAATTATGCAGTCTTTCATAGAGTTGTATTCTTGAGCATTCATGTTGAGCCAAATTTTACCATAGTAAAATGAGTGAAGTTAGATTTTGTATCCCTTGTGTGTTGCAATTTTCAAGACCCATGTTATTTGGTAGAGTTGATGGTGTCACTTGAAAGCCAATGTCTCGATACATACATGCCATTACACTATTCCTAGGATTACCCATGCATGTTTAGACCCTCAAGCATACAATAATTGCAATCTACACAACACTAGAAATTAAGCATGATCTTAGCAATGGAACCAAAAAGATGTTAAAATAGTTACAGTAGTTTTTTTTTTTTTACTCTCTAAAAGAGGTATAAGATGAATACATTAAACTAAACTGAGTATCCACCATGAGGGAGTTACAATGCATTCTAGTAGTAAAACCAAGCACTCATCTCAAGAAGAATCTAATGCATAGTACATCTATTTGTTATTTACCATAACAATACGACCTCGATAAGAGGAATGTTTGTCTACTAGTGTTGTCAACACTTTTTAGTGCCAGGACGTGTCAACACCTTAGGATGCCTCATGTCACATATCTAAGCATGCCTTGTGCTTGAGGTGGGACCTACTTGTTTTACATATTTAGAAATTAGAGAGCCCTGTACCATTCATTTAATATACTGGTTGATGGTCGGTGTTGGCCATACCATATATGTTCTTCTCCATATTGGAAAATTGCAACGCACTTCATT
The DNA here is from genome assembly GCA_029204225.1 of Diphasiastrum complanatum. Lineage (NCBI taxonomy): Eukaryota > Viridiplantae > Streptophyta > Lycopodiopsida > Lycopodiales > Lycopodiaceae > Diphasiastrum > Diphasiastrum complanatum. The sequence goes on along the minus strand of CM055092.1, from coordinate 56,419,254 downwards.
TTGACATTTTCAGTGAGACATTCTGAAAACCATGTATTTAGAATTTTTGAACATCATACGAACCAGAAAACCAACAATGAATGAAATACTTAATGGGTTTTATGATAGAATAATAACCGAGAGACAAGCTTTTGAAATGATAGATGACAATATTTCAATCATTTGTGAAGATGTTATAAAATTCAATGAATATGCACTAGAAAAACCATTTGATGCCTAAAACCTAAACCCTAAACCAAATACCAAAATTAGCCATTGGTGCAAAGGCGATGCTACTTTCCAACATGGACATTAGTAAGGGAGCTATAAATGGAGCTATAGGAATATTTATTGAGTTGGTTCTCAAAGAGCAAATAGCGGAAATCAAGTCAATAAAAGTGAAAATTGAAAATATGAATAGGCACATTCTTGTGACTATGTCAAAATTTGCAAAAGTTTACACGATAAACATATCTACCACAAGCCAACATTTCCTCTCACTCTAGCATATGCCATGACAGCTCACAAATCCCAAGGCATGACAATAAAAAAATACAACAATCTTAAATATAAAAACAAACTTCTGCCTTGCATTAGCCTATGTCATGCTCTCAAGAGTAATGAAAAGGAAAAATATTTTCATCATAAATGAAACTACTCCTTTACATTTTCAATCTATTTTACTTCCAAAATAAACAGCATGTTCTTGATGACGGGTACTAATCTAGAGCTAAGTCGATGAGTCCAAGGAGAGAAATGTGTCTACAAAGTTAGGTTAGGAAGCATGCACGTTCAAAGGAGTATGAATAGGGCAATGCCAATATGGATGAATGTTTATCAAAGAGGTCTATTGGAAGCAATCTAGGACACTATCCATGTGTTGTTTATTAGAGGGCTCCAACAAAAAGTAGTCCTATACACAACATTGTCGGCTGGAACTTTTTTATCTACCAAAATCATTAACATGCAACAAAGTGCTAATGTCACCAAGCTAGCTCATGAAACTTTCTTACAGAATTCATGCCCAAAGCTAGCACCATGATTGTAATTTGACCTTTGGGAGCCTAATACCCTGGTTTGATAATCGTCATAGGTTCCTATTACTATTACGAACCAGCAAGACCCAATGCTGAGTCATTTTGGCCTATTCTATTCATAAATGTCAGGTACTCCGAAAAGACTACAATTAGATTTTATAACATGGAGTACTTTTTGAATTAGTGTTTCATAGTTCATTTCTAACCACATGGGATTGGATTTATGAGTCGTCTATTCTGGCACCTAGGCAATATCAAAATGAACCTACTTGTGCTAATCTGGAGCCAAATGGATGAGTCCAAGGAGGGAAATGTCTCGACAAAGTTAGGTTAAAAAGCATGCACATTTGAAGGAGTCCAAATACGGCAATGTTAATATCGATGGATGTTTATCAAAGAGGCCCAGTGGAATAAATTTGGGACACTATGCAGGTGATGTTTATCAGAAGAGTCTAGTGAAAGGTAGTGCTATACAGAAAATTGTCTACTTCATGGCCATAAGTATAGGTCGGCCGAAACTGACCTCGAAGGCCTTTGAATTTTGAGCTATCTATTCGACTTACTAGCCAATAGTAAAACAAACCGTACAATTAACAAACAATAATTCAATTTAGTTGATTCACAACATTGGTCATTGCGCTTAATATTTTATCAATTAATACTCAACTATTATGGGATTGGTTTACTGGCTGCATAGTGGGCTCAATAAAGTACAACCCTCTACAATTAACGAGCGCCAATGGAATGGGGGCTTGCATGAAACTACGAGACAAGAAGATCTTGGATAAGCCTAGATGAGGTACCGACACTTCTTGAGAGTCCATACACCCATCATGATGAGATTTGACATATTAGTCCAGTTTGTTGAGTTAGGAATGAGCATTCTCTAATAATTGGAAGAAGGGTCTATACCACCCAAAGAGTCTCTCATTCTTAGGAACTCCGTTATAGGAATTACAAAGTAAAAAAAAGAACCAATTTTTTTTTATTCATACCAAAACTATTAGCGCTTGCAAGAAAGTGCTAGAGTCACCAAGCTAGCTCATAAAGCTTTGTCTGATGTTACTGCATTCCTCCACTTGTGAAAATTGCATATGCTATATTTCCAATGGCCCACCATGCTCTCATAAATCTGAATTGCGAAAAGGTTTTGTGTGATGTTGGTGCATTCCTCCACCCTTATATTGCTTTTGATGGAAAAAGCAAGCAAGCTTTGCTCTTGTTTGAGCTTACCTTTGTTTAAACTTCCCCTTCCGGGTGTATATATCTTTTTCATCAATGTACCTACCACTTTTTCCTATGAATAAATGCACCAGAGTTTTTCTTCTTTACGAGAAAGAAGAGACAGGCTGCATGTTTTGAAAGTACCATTCTATCATTCTGAGGCAACTTAGAATACATCGTTTAAGAGCAATAGACTAGATCAAAATCTCATACAAACTTCAACATGTACTTGTTAAAACAATTAAGATTTGATCTAATAATGTACAAGTATCATGTAAATAACATCCTCCAAAGTTGAGTTTCCAATGTTGGTTTAAGGTCTCCAGTTGAGTTCCACCCAGGTGCACTCGGACATATAGGACTTACCTTTGTTGGTTTGTCCAACTACATAACAAGTTCCAATAGCACTTGGAGTTTGGAGTTCCCCACAATCTTCACAATATTGAGATGGTATTTTTTTATTATTTATGAATCAGGCACATGATTTAGAAAGTTCAAGTAAGGATAACATTGCAATTAATATTCAGTAATACAGTAAAGACTCAATATTTTTTTTGATGAAATCGCTACCAAAGTTTGACTGGAATAGAGATCAGAGTATACAGTGAAAACACCACGCATAATCTGTCGTGAATGAAAAGCTGATTTACACACCATATGCAATGCAATGAAAGAAAACCTTACACGCACATGTAGAGGGACTTGGAATCTCATTATGCTGCATGTGAAACCCACATTGACATTAAAGAGTGTGAGATGCAAAAAACTATATTCTAAGAGGCTATGCAGTAGGAGTCAGGACTGCCAACTACATGAGTTAAAAGTTTGCAACATTTCTGAGAGAAATTTATGATCGTCTTCAGACGTTTGATCTTCATCTACTATTGCATCCTCCTGACTTTATCTCCTCTTCCTTGCAAGACGTTTTCTAATCCATTAATCTTATAGCCTACAGTCATTTATTGCCCCGTTGAGGTTGCATTTAACAATTTCTACTGCCTGTATATGTTAAACAAATTTCACTTGCTTTGACATGTTCTAAGTTTAGAACACATCAGTCTAGAAATCTGTGGCATAAGAACAAAGAAGATTATTTACAGTTCATACAAGCAAAGATCTTGTGATAGATTAAACCACCATATGTTTTTGTAACATTGCATGTCATAGATCCTGTGAGTACTGCGCACCAAAGAATATCAAAACACTTTCTTCCATTATAAAAATTTGGCATCCAAAGTTTCTTTGGTCCAAAGTTTGAGCCTCCCCTTGGAAACCAAGAAGCATTATAGAAAATGCTTCTAACTTCTAGAAACGTCTTATAAATTAAGCAGCAGCATAATAAGGAAACAAGAATCCATTGCATCCACAATACAAAATACAATGTATGCATTACTTCATCCGTACAAAGAAATTTGCAGGTAATGTTTACTTAATCTGGTGATTGAACGAGCCAGTACCAACTCAAAGCATATTCTTGCCAATGGAAGTTTCTTGTCAAGCTAAGAAGTTACACAGGTAACTGGCATTAGTCATCCTGTAAATACAAGTGAAATTATTCCAGTCAATAAACTCCAAAAACTCCCTATCCAGGACAGTAGGGTTGTCAGCTTCTTGTTACAGAGAAGACTGAGATCTCAACTTTCAGTTCACAATAAGTTCCTTGTCTGACATAATGGCATGAAGCTTTCACTTCACTGTGCTTGAAATATCAACACACTACGATAACCATGAAATTGCAATTAGTTCTTCATAAGCCTTTCCATCTATCCTCTCTGCTCTTCCCAGGCATGTCTTCATCGCCCAAATTACCAAAACTAGTCTCTGCATTATCTAGCCCACGTCTGTCACCTCCTCCATATCCACCACCGAAACCCCGTGACACACCACCACCAAATCCACTTCCTCTTTCAGTTGCATAATCCACACGTATCATACGTCCACCCAATTCCTGGATTGTGGTAGCACAAATAATTTATGAACATTTGGCCTTCCTCTTATTTCAGATACAAGTGCAACTTGACAGTGGCCTTTAACAAAAAAATATTAAACAAGACAAGTGAACAGAACTACGAGACAGAGCATTTACCCAGCAATGGTCTAGAAAAGTGCACACCATTACAGAGAAAAAGAAAGGCATAAAGTTACCTTTCCATCCATTGCTTGCAATGCAGATTCAGCATCCTGATCTGAGGTAAAACTTACGAAACCGAAACCTCTGGATCTCCCAGTATCACGATCAACAATAACTTTTGCTGCAGAATGCAGTGAAGATGAAAAAACGTCAAAACTGAAACAACAACAAAGGCTATGTAGCTATAAATGAGGAGATTACTTCCAGTTTACGGTACAACATTAAGGCAGTGCTAGCACCAAACATTCCTCGATCCTATTTTAATCATAAAAGTTACTGCTCCAACTTCGATTCCAGCTATTGAAGAAGGCAAATTCAGATTCCTGAAAATTCTAATGTTGCTGTAAGATTTTAGTTACAGTAACTGCATATCAAGCGATTTCCCTGATTTCAATATTGATAATACTTCATTGTACTCACAGATGCAGAATACGCCATATGGAAAGAAAAACTACACAAACTATATTGGTAACTATCCACTGCAATACAAATTTAGGACCAAAAAACTTCCTATCACATAAAGTAAAAGTAGAGCACTGCTGCAGTTCCTCACCGTCTGTCACTTCTCCATACGATGAAAATGCTTCCTTCAAAGCTTCAGTATCTGTTCCCCATGCCAAACCTGCAAAAAGACAAACAAGGAGGCCCATTTAGTTTTTGTCTTGTATGTCCTCCACTTAGCCCATTCATTACATAGAATGGTTGCACATTAATGTCAATGGGTAAAGTAGCAAAAACTATCACTCTTGTCCACCATGCAATGACTTTTGGCACATAGACCTTTCAAAAACAAATCAATTGGCAATCAACATTGGTCCGAAGGTTTCGAACTCTAAATGTTGCACTGAACAACGAAGCTAGCTAGATACTAACCAGAGGAAGACAAAATCTCCAAAACGGTGTTAACTCTAACCATTAAAACTGATATCTCGGGTCAGAGTCTCACTTCTTTTGTAGGAGAATATACTGGACAATAGTGCTACCAATTAGACACTCAGACTACACGATTATACAACATACCAAGGAAATATTAAGTAGCAGATTACAAAAGTCTAGTGTTTTGCTAAGGTTCTTACTTAGCGTAATGCTGGACTGTCTTACAACTAACCCCACTACTAATGCTCCAACTTGATATCTTCACAAGCCACTAGCAAGTGGGGCTGAGAATGTATTTTCTATCCTATTTTTGGAGTCTTCTAGACTTCGCACTTGCTTATCGGACTCGTATAGTAATAGACCTCCACTGATGCAGGAGGTCGAAATGCTGATGACTAGCTTAGGTCTACACTGACCTATTACTAAGGGGCATGTATGTACAAGCCCCTTAACACTAATTTATGAAAGCGTGGTGGCATTTTCATTGACTTTGATCAGAATACAACAAACATGAGTACTACATGGAAAAATTGATGTACAAGTAGTGGGGAAAAACATGAGTACATTACAATCTAACAACTCCCTCAATAACTATTTTGTCCCCTGTACCCCTGAAAAACTTCTGAACATTTCAAACTTCTCTTCGATTAATGCTTTGGTGAAAATATCGACTATTTGATTTGTTGGTGGTGGCGTACTTATCACTTAATGAATTATGCAATGTACAACTTACAATGCATCCAATCTCAATATGTAACCAAGAAATCGAGAGTCCTCAATATGTATGGGGCCAATTCCAGCTTGGAGGTTTTGAGACCTGCCCCCACCAGGTCTGCTTTTATCTTCATTATTTTAAAGTGGATCCTAAAGCTCGAGATAGATGGTTGTTTTAGACCATTGGAGGCAATGGAAGTCATCACGAAAGTTAAAGTCAAGGAGATTTGAGATGGTCATTTGTCATCTTTGTTTGGATGAGAATTGCGGAATTGTCTATGTTGCACATTTTCAATAGACGAGGATGATTATGGCGTTAGTGTCACCTGGCTAAGAGCCCTTCTTGTTTCTAAGGTCAATTTTGAGTGGGAATGGACTAGCATGGTGCAATTGAGGACTAGAGAGCTAGCTGTCGAGCAAACCACTGTATTTATTGTATGCCCCTCTTGTTTGATTTGCTAATAGAGTTTGCTATCATGCTCTTTAGTAATTGGATGACATGGCTTATTGTCATTTTTGGGCAATGGGAACTAGGTATTGATGTGCAATCATATCAGATGGCTGGAATGATGCAAGAAATCACCACATTTTGAATATATTGGTGTCTAGCACGATGTTTCTCAAGCCATCGACATCTCTTAGGCAAGCATAATGGTGATTGTTGAATATAATTTTCACATACTACCACTGCCATTGAGGTGAGACCAAAGAACATTGTGCAATTATTTACTAAAAACTTAGTACTTGATACTTATTAATTCTTAAATTGCAAACTACAACCTACAATGCGTCTAATCTCTCGATAATCAAACTTTGAAATTACTTTGCTCATCCAATATTGTGCACTATATAGGTTGTCACTGAAAATGTCACAAACTGTGTTGCCATCGGTAAGCTCATCAATCAGACCTATCCCCAAATATTTCAACACCTTGAGTTGCACACTATGTAGACCTCATGTTTCAGGACATCGTAGATTTACCCCGGGTCAAGGAGGTCATTAAAATGGCATGCATCTTGGTGAGGTTTATCACCAAGAGTTCAGGGGTCCTTGGTAGGTGTAGAGCCCATTCTAGCTTGGAGGTTTTGATTGGCCCCACCACATTTGCTTTTATATTCAATTTTTTGGAGGCATCTCCTAAAATTCCACAAAAGCTCAAGGCAATAGTTGATTTATACCAGTCGATGCGAAGGTGGTCGTCATGAGGGCCAAAGTCAAGGAGATTGCGATGGTAATGCTATCATCTTCATTTTGGGATAAGGGACAAGCCATTGTCATCGGGCTACAACCTTTCTACGATGTCATGTGCCTTACATATACGAGGGCTACACTTTGGGCTTTCTATACAAGTTCATAGACAGGTTGGAAGATGAGTTTTGCACTTGCATTGTCATCAATCCAAAGAGGTATGTTGAGCTTGCAACTTGCATCTTGCAATTCAAATTGATCCCATTTTCCAACTTTATTCACGAATGTCTAGTGGTCAATCTTGAATCAAATCGACATGGCAAGGGTTCCAAGTCTACCACCAAGATTACTAGAAGTAGAGGTGTATGCACTCCTCTATCACAAGGCCTTATTGATTGCAGGTTGAATGCAATTTCCAAGTTCCCAGTTTAAAGTTTCAACTTTGCCCCATCTGTTAGAAGATTGACTTGCTCATACAAGCAAGAGAAGATTCCTATTGTTGTTAGACAATAGCCATACACATACATGGAAGAGAACACAAACAACAACAATAGCCTATGCCAAAAAGCAAAAGCAACCTTAATGTGGATATGGCAACCTTTGCCATAACTTTGAGAACTTCCCTTGGTCTCTTTGAGCATCTTTGAAGCTACCAAAAATATGTAATGATCTCACCAACACCCATAAAGAAAATGTAATCCTCTTTGATTACCATAGCACCATCATAACAATCATAAGTAGGAAATGGATCTACAAATGTCAATAGCAGATCTCATGCATCACCACCCATGTTAGAAACATGTACTTCATAAGTAATTGGCTCCACTTGTGTTGAATCCTTGAATTGAATCCACTTCAATTCTCTTGGTATTCTCATGAGTTACCACCGGTGATGGACTTAGCTGAACTACTCCCCCTGGATGTACATTTCATGTTTGCATTCCCGTCTTCAACCACTCTCCAACAATGATACAAATAGAATGTCGTCTATGAACCAAACAAAAATAGAGCATCCCCAATAGAAAGATAAAACGTATGACACAAAGTAACTGATACTCCTCAAATACTTTCTCACACAGAGTACTGACACTATCTATTCCATGGAATCTCTTCCCTCTATCTCACACATAGAGTCACTTGCTCCAAACAACTTTCCAACCTAAAAAGCATCTCATCACGACATCTATTTATCCTGACACTATGTCATATGCAAACTTCCCAATTGGTGTATGTCCATCTTCCTGCCAATTAAGAGATTCAAACACCTCCATCATGAAACAATTGTCCTGAATCTTTTTCCAATGCATCCCTACACCGAAATCATCCATGATGATAAACAAAAGTAAAGATCATAGAAACTTCCTCACCTTGAAGGTACCTGCTTCACTTAAGACTTCATATTGATTCTATATAGGCTGATCAATAACCTGTCAATTCATAGAAATGAACCTTGTTGTTTTTTATGAGGCTAAACAACAACCTTCCCAGTTGATTTTCAAGGGCCAATCAACAACCTTAGCTTCGAAATCTTATTGCAAACAACATAATCTACAACATGACAAACCTTGAACTTGAATAGATTCAAGTACTTGAAGAAATAACTTTTCTCCAACTCAAACTAGATCTTCATAGTAGAATTGATCTCACTTGGTACCACCACATGAACAATCAATTATGGCTTGGATGCTATCTAGGAATTTATATCTATTTGTGAAATTAGAATATATCCAATTTCACAAATTTATATAGAGAAGTCAATGATGTCATAAGGTAAAGCTTAGAAACAGTATACGAGAAACCCAAAAAAATCAAAGGATCTAAATCAAAACAATAATATAAAACTCAATAAACAAAAAATCTTAGCCAAACAACATTGCTTACGTCTCATCAGTACCCAAGCATAAGTTGCTAACTAGGTTTCGAAAGAATTAGGATTCTCTTGGGTAGACCCAGTGTTGACTAAGAAAACGACAATCAATAAGAAGAAAGAAAAAATAATTAAAAATTAAAAAATTTATGTAAAAAAAAAAACAAACAAGGGCCATAACATGTCCACCAAGCAACAGGACTACCTAATCTCTCTATATACCCTAGGCATATTGTGACACATCTAGGAATTTACTACACAACCACAACAAAAATTACTTCGATCAATCATAAATCTCAAGTGATATTAGTTCAGATAGACAAGAAAGTTTCTACCCCATAAACAATGATCACAAAGGGTTCTATTCTTCCTCTCGGCCACTCCATTCTGTTGTGGAGTCCTAGGACTAGACATCTCCAATGAGACTACATGCTAATCTTGCTAAGTCTTTTTGGGGGGAAGCTTTAGCATGTGCTAACTATCTATGACAAATGTAGACAAATGGAGAGAATCACTCAAAATTGCTTCCAAAACCAAGACTGGTGTCTCACATTGGGTAAAAATTATTGGAGGTCGGAACAGACATCGGAATATCTGGTATTCAAGGCACTATACCATCTTTTATTCCGAGGTGCATTCCGACCTCTGCTCTTACATTCAAAAACAGATTTGATAAAAATTGGCAATTTGTGTCTGAACAACAAACAATACAAAAAAGACAACAAGACACCCTAGATCTTTGTACTCAATACAAAGCTTTTGAATTTCTCTTTGATATCTTTGTCTTCCCAAACTGATACAAAGTAGAATGACAACCACAGAACTTGCCACAACTATCACTTGTAACAATGAACTTATCAACTGCCACCATGATAAGAAACTGTGAAACAATGAAGCATCCTCTTGACTTGAATATCGATTTACTTATATAGAACCATAGTCTATATTTCTAATGCAACTCCCTCTTAGAGCTTGCACCTTTGTCGATTCCAACCTCGACTTAACCTTGTCCAATATTAGAACTTATGAAGTTGACCTTCCTGTAACTTCCAACCTCCACCAGCCATTGATCTCTACCTGAGATCTGAGATGATGAAGCAATTAGGCTATGCCAAAAAGCAAAAGCAAAAGCAACCTTAAAGCAATTGCCTAGTTGATGCCTTTGTTGGAAAACCGACTTGCTCATACAAGCAACCCAAGACAAGATTTCGTTGTTAGACAATAGTCATACACATGAGAGAGAACACAAACAACAATGATGAAGCATAATGATGAGGTGTACTCCAACTATGTCCCATTGCAAATGGACTAGGATGCACTACATACTTACAGACAATAGTCTATGCCCAAAAGCAAAAGCAAAAGCAAAACAAAAGCAACCTAAAAGCAATTGCCTAATTGATGTCTCTATATAAGGTAGTCAGACTCCAAATTTGAAACTTCACTTAAAACCTAGCTTATCCCTTGCATAGCAATTAGCAATGTCGATCCCTGTCGATTTCCCTGCATGTACAAACATCAGAGCACATGAAACATGGTGGAGCTAGCTGCCTTGTCTCCTCCCAACCTTTGCTGCATAGATTATGATGAGGAATGCCTCTCTCTAGGCTCACTTATGCACAATCCTCAAGCACCCCTTAACCCTGACCTTTCCTAACGTCGACAAATGGCCAATTCCATGCACAGTCGACACTTGCCACTTGGCAGTACCCTGACACATAGGCAAGTGAGTAGGCTGACATGTGTCACTCATACACTGGACCAAGTGTCCCTGTGAGCATGTGACACATGTCATGTTCGACCGGTCAACCCTGACATGTGTCACATTCATTGGACCAAGTGTCCCAGTGAGCATATGACAAGTGTCCCATTGACTAGTCAACTCCTACTTTTTAGGAGGTCAGTCCAGCCACTCCTAATAAATGACCCAGTACCCCATGCCAAAGCTAAGCACGACTCTCTGAGGTCCAATGCCAACTAATTACAGTTTATTTGAATTTACTTACAAAAGTCACCACAGGCCGGTGACTTAGCCATTTTAGTAATTACAATAATTACAAAACGTACATGTGTCTATGAAAACTGTAAATAACCGGGACAGGGAGTATAGGCTCTAACAGCACCCAACACCTATCTATAGCAAAAGTTGTGCTCCAAATCAAGCACTAGAATCTCGAGCTTGAGTCTAACTAAATTCTAACTAGATTTTACTAATATAAGTAAAGGCTCCTAGAATTAGCACCCAAGCATTGCCGAATCCTCCTAATTAAATCTAGATGGCATCATAAGAGATTTGCAACCCCAGATAAGTTAAATTTTCACCCATATATACTAACATGTATTAGCTGGCATTGAGCATAAATGATAAAAGGGTAGAAACATAAAAGAAGTTGGATAGCCTTTGGTTCATATCATAGATGCAGCGCTGCAAGAATCGTGATAAATAATCGTTCAAAAAAAAAATCATGTTTATTGATTTCAGGCCTGATTTCAGGCCTCCTCCTCGCGAACAGAAACGAGCCAGCAGTGGAGGAGGCAATTTTTTTTTTTGTGAGCTGTGGGCGTCCGATCTTCGCAAGTGAATAGTCGATAGGCATCTACTTGGCGATACGGAGGTGGTGTGCATGGTGCCGGGGGGATCTGAGCTTCGTGGAGAGCGAAACGACCAATTTTCGATATTTGGTAAGTGTAGGCTTGATTTTTTGCAAGTGTTGACATTGAGTTGTAGGCAACCAAATCGAGCGAAGTTTGGCTCTAGACCACCTTTCTTCATGCGCACGGTGATTCCTACAACGTCAGTTTCAGCCGTTACGGCATGCCTAGTGAGATTTGAAGACCACATTCCAAATGCTTGTGTATTTTTGCCATTTTCACAAAATGACTTGTTGGAAACCGATTGAGGTGATGTCTGAGCCTAGAATGCATTTCCACATGCCTGCACACTCTTGTGACCTCCGTTCCGCCCGTCTACGTCTATATGACAAATTTCAATTTTCATGCCCTAATTCCATTCTTTTTACGGTTTAGGCGTGGACCATCGTGCAAACATCTGCTAGGGGCACGGTTTAGGCCCACATTGGACTCCTTTACGCCTGCACGGACTCCCACGCTAATGTCAATCGCCTGTTATCGCTCATACTGAAATTATTCTATCCCACGCCCTAATCTCATGTTCTTTTTTGGCACTTGATATGATGTGTGAATTGGAATCGTTCTGATGTATGCTCTGGTATTTTGAGCTCTATTTGAGCTCCGTAATGTTGTTCAATGCAATGTATTTTTTTCTACTGAACGTTTGCTCGATTATTTGTTGTTTGCAGGTTTAGGGTCGTGTTGATACGATGCCAGTGCGGGACCGAGGCCTTTGGGCCAAGGTTGAGCTTACCGACGTGGATGTGGCCACACACCATGGCTCAGGCACCCGCAGATGGAGATGCTTGCATTGCGCTGGTCACTTCACGGGATCGCTCACCGGGGTTAGGGCTCACTTGCTGCGGGTCAGAGGGCCAGATGGGCGGACATTGGGCATATCTGATTGCCCCAGGATTTCTGATGAGGATCTGCAGAGGTTGTCTACCATGTACGGGCCCGGTACTGCATCATAGGGTTCTAGACAGGGACAGGTAGCAGGAGCAGCTACAGGCAGGCAGGCAGGCAGTAGGGCTCACGAGCCGACAGGCAGGGCCTACCACGGGTATTGGGCCCAATACATCACGGGCAGGGCATGGTACAGCTGCAGGGCATAGTACATCACGAGCTAGGCATGGTACAGGTACAGTGCCTAGTACATCACGAGCAGAGCATGGTACAGGTGCAGGGCCCAGTACATCACGGGCAGAGCATGGTACAGGTGCAAGGCCCAGTACATCACGGGCAGAGCATGGTTCAGGTGCAGGGCCTAGTACAACACCTTCAGTTCCATCCGCAGCAGCAACACGACCATCAGATGAGCATGTTGGTTCAACGGCAACGGGTGCTTCTCGTCCCTCCTCCTCGACAGCAGATGCACCACATGCTTCGGCAGCTGTTGCCAGAGAGAGTGACACAACCCACAGATCAGCCATCCGTTGGGCATGCTAGACCACGAGCACCATATATATAGCAGAGAGGGGTTAGGCCCAGGCAGCAGACCCTTGATCAATGCGGGTGGCAGAGAGAGCAGCAGGCCCGATGCACTCGACTGTGTGGCCAGTTCTTTTACGAGTATGACATTCCTTTTGTTGTTGCTGACACTTGGGTGTTCAAGGAGTTCTCCGCACAGATGGCGGCCGTGGATGCTACATGGACACCAGGCGAGAGGCACTGTGAGGCAGGTTGCTTCGTCAGGAGGAGGAGACCATCACGTGGGAGCTGAGTTCCATTCGCTCAGCTTGGCAAGAGTAAGTACCTTGTCACGTGTTTAGGATTTACTGGTGGCGCAATTTTTGCATGTAGCTAATGGGTGTTTTGCGGCAGGTATGGATGCACGATATTGAGTGATGGATGGACCGACATTTGTCGGCGATCCGTCATCAATGTCTTGGTTTCTTGCCCGCTTTGCACAATATTCCTACGTGGCGTGGATGCCACTCGAGGTGGTGACACCATCACAGCCGATTTCATATGGGAGGTCATTAGAGATGTTATTGTTGACATCGGGGTTGAGCACGTGGTTCAACTTGTCACCGACAACGCCTCGAACTGCAAGCAGATGGGCGAGATTATGATGAGGGAGCACCCCAGCATTGTGTGGACACCATGTGCTGCACATTGCATAGACTTGCTCACCCATGACCTGTGTGCGCTTCCATGGATCAAAGAGGTATAGTTTGCTCTATTTGCTATGCTTTCTTCCTTCGATGCTGCTAACCACATCTCAACTACTGTCTAAACTTTTTTACTGGATGTCTGTGTTGCAGATCACTTCTACGGCCATGCGCCTGGTCACTTTTGTCAAAAGGAAGAGGCGCGTGTTGGCCCTATTCCGCACCTTCTCTACCCTAAACCTGAAGAAGCCCACTTCTTGGTGCTAGAGCGATTGGTGGTGGTGAAGGACGCATTGCGGCGGATGGTTTCCAGCGAGGCCTTCGGGGACTTTACAGGCCTCCCACATGCGGCATTTTTCCAGTCCACTGTGTACGGTGATGAGTTCTGGAGAGCTGCTGAGGAGATTACTGAGATCCTTCTACCCATTTCAGAGTGCTGCGCCTGGTAGACCGTGAGGGGTGCACTCTCGGTCTCATTTACGAGTTCCTGGACCGCATCAGCGAGGGGATTCTGTTGTCAGCCTTGGACGAGCACAGCTATGACTCTTCGGTGTCTAGTTTGTTGTTTCTCACTCGAGTCTGATGCGTTTCTTTTATGCTATGGTTTAGTGATGGTTGTAATTTGTCTGCTGCAGGAGCGCGAGATCTCACGTATCTGGGAGGCCAGATGGGACTACTTCCACCGACCCATCCACGCCGTAGCCCACATGTTGCACCCCTTATAGAGCTCTACCCGAGAGAGGGACGACCGGAGCTGCACCGGGGATGGGTGGAGTACACGGAGTGCGTACGGCCCGGACCAGGTACGTATGAGAAATCGGTTGGCAACAATGTTACTGCAGTGTTGTGCTCATTGGTAGTGTGTGAATTCGAGGGGTCTTACATGTGCCATGTTTTTTCTTCTGCCAACATTGCAAGCCAGTTGCTCGCATTTGAGCGCTTCCAGTTTCCTTTCAATGGAGAGCAAAGTCAGCGGAGAGAGGATCAGTTGAGGCCCGTTACACACACGAGGAGAGGGTCAGATGCTCGAGGTGAGTCACATCATCACCCCTTTTTTCTTGTTATGCTTGATTTGCTTTCAAAATATGCAGTGAGTTGCACAATACCTATCTGACAACAATGTATTGTTTTTGGTTGCAGGTGAACCCTGACACTTGCTTGGTGGATTCGGTAGCTGCTGCTCCTCAGGCACCACCCACGCAGGAGGAGATGGATGATGAGATCCATAGAGAGTTCTACAGACAAGCACAGGCTGACGCACGGGCTTTACGGAGAGGCAGAGGGAGAGGGCTGAGGAGGTAGATGATGAGGGCTCGGAGGGTGGAGAGATGCTCGGGGCAGACTATGTGGAGGAGGAGGAGTGGGTTGAGGGGATACGGAGGAGGACGAGGAGATGGGGGCGGAGGCACAAGGGGATGACTTGGCTGACCTGCTGGTGGACCCTGATGCGGAGACAGAGGAGGAGCCAGCCATTCCTGCACGTAGGCCTAGGGGGAGACCTAGAGGTTCTGGGAGGGGGGGGTTGAGTACTCTTTTTGTAGACAGGAGTGGAGCATCACAAGCAACCGTCGGCCAGGCATCATCACAATGGGTAGGGCCATCCCAGGGCGTAGGGTTATAGCCAGATGGAGAGGGTAGGGCCATCCCAGGCACGACGGAGTAGACACAGGGCTGGGGATAGCCAGATGGAGGCCAAAGGAGGGGAGAGAGGCAGAGGCAGAGGCAGAGGTAGAGGCAAGGGGACCGGGGGGGGGGGGTCCAGAGCCAGAGCACGCAGCCGAGAGCCAGAGCACGCAGCAGAGCCAGGGCCACACCACGGCATATGGTTCCCTCCAGTTCCGATTCATCTACGAACCCTTGGGACCTGCAGTCAGGCACATATTCGGATGATTTATCCTACCATGACTCTGACGAGCCTTAGTTGTATAGTCTTTATTACGTTCATGGAACATCATTGTACCACTTTTTGGTGCCATGTGGCTCGATATTATATATTATGATGATCCTATTCACAGCATTGTCGTGATTCAGTATTGTTCTTTGTGGTTTTAGTTCAGTAACTTCGGTTTTATGGTTTATGATTTATGGTTGTAGAGAGAGAGAGAGAGAGAGAGAGAGTATGGTTGTCTTGTCAAAAATTGTTTCATTTAAGGCTAAAGTACAGAATGATTCAGCTGGGTTTTTGTTCAGCATGGTTTTAGATCCGTTTGTTGTGATGAGAGAGAGAGAGAGAGGGAGAATCAGAGAAAGGGAGATTCCTGCTATGTTCATTGGGGGAATGCCCCAATGTGTTCTCTTTTTTTTTTAATTTTTTATATGGGATGCAGTTATAGCGTAAACCTGGGAGTTAATACACCTAAATTGGACCATCCTGCACCTGAAACAGTCGGCAAACTACACAGTCATAATCCTCTCGATCAGAGCTTTCATCTGATACCCATATTGGCTAAAAAAAATTCAAAAAAAAAAATCGATTCTACACGATTCTGGGAAAATCCCGAATCGTAATTTTGATCGCGATTCAGAATCGCGCTGCATCTATGGTTCATATGCATCAAAGGTAGACCTTAGTACATATAAACTCAACAAATAGTCATAAACAGAAATTCTAAGAAATATGAGATTCTCACTCTCCAAGTTGCAAGCCATTTTTTTTATAACAAGCAATTTGATTGAGATTAAAAGTTTAGTAAACTTGTCTGAAGAATATAAATAAGAGAACCGACATCTGATAAGTGAGTTTTGAAAGTGAAATTGCTTTGGTAGTTTCCTAAGGTAGTTATGTTTTCTTGTTGACGATCTACACAATTTTGTATCACACTTTAAAAATCCCCATAAGATCCACCTTTGCTTGCCCCTTTTTGTGTGACTGTAAATCATCTTTACTCTTAAGTAAACTTTTCTTGTCAAGTAAGATGAAAAGGTTATAGATTATATTATTGGTTATACATCACAAGATACGAATACGACAGTATTACTTTGTTGTCCTGTGAGGTGAAAGAAAACCCAAAAAATCCAAATAGATCAATTAGTGAGGGGCCTTTTTTGTTTAAGGATGTACTGAATGAAATGAAATGAAATGAAATGAAATGAAATGAAATGAAGCCTAGAGATCTACATGAAGATAATCTATATGTCAAGTTCATCGTAATTGCTCATGAATGAGAGCAGCACCAGTGAAAACCAATGTTGTTACAATGCTGCGGAAAGGTGGAAACTTGTGCAACAAGAAGCCAATCTGCTTGACTACACGTCAAATCCAGAAAGATGAATATACGGTAGACAGGCCCCAACAATCAAAGCTCTGCGAACCATCATATCTCGGAGTATTAGAATGTTTCGATCTCATCAGAAATGCATATTCCTCTAATTCATTGCAAGCTTAGAAAGACTTCAAAGATTATATGACTACTATCATATCACAAAGCATTGCATCAATATCTGTATCGATAACCAAATCACAACCCACTCACAATCAAGAAAAAACACATATATATAAATTCAGACCCGTCATTTTTCTGACTATTTAATGCTCCGATCTTTTCAGAGTGACATATTCTTCTAATCCATTGCTCGCTCAGAAAAACGCAAACATTACACGCATTGTATCAAATCCTATCTATATCTGATTCCATCAATCATGAGTATCGCTCTGACATATCCTATTTCCTTCCAAATCACAATAAAGAAAGACAAAACGAAAAGAAAATGCCATGTATTTACAGTACCTCCGATGAAGAGCTTGGATGAGGACATTGCGCGCACTATTCCATACAAAGGCAGGATCGTTCTGGCCGAATTTGGGGCAGAACTGAGCCCAGAATCTGAAACAATTCGGCGAGCAAGACCTCCCATAGCCTTGGTGAAGGCCATCATGATGCTCAGGAAGAAGGGGAAGCGGAATTCTATGGATCTAGCAAAGTATGCCGCCAAAAGCAAGAGCAAGAGAAGAGAATGGTCTGAAAGGTAGGCTATTTTAGGGTTTGATGGTGTAGGGTTTAGCGAATGGCAAGAGAAGAGGACTTTGGGTCACCCCCTCACCATGACGTCAACAAAGGGTGTAAGGCCCTAGATAGACTCCTTTCGGCGTGGGTGGCGCCCCTGTTGTTGCTCTTGAACTCTGGTTTGCAACCATCTTGAGGAGGTCTTGTCTAGGGCTTCTCAGGTCCCCAAGAGAGGGGAATCTTTCTACCAATCAAAGTCAGCGGTTGTTAA
Source organism: Diphasiastrum complanatum (assembly GCA_029204225.1). Taxonomy (NCBI): domain Eukaryota; kingdom Viridiplantae; phylum Streptophyta; class Lycopodiopsida; order Lycopodiales; family Lycopodiaceae; genus Diphasiastrum; species Diphasiastrum complanatum. The sequence continues at coordinate 56,401,277 of CM055092.1, read as the reverse complement.
AATCACAGGCATTGATCAGATCACAGTGTCACTTGCTCTTTCCTCGCCTCATCCCACACTTGCATGTCATTTAGTGGGATTTGCAACACTGGCAAGTCAGTTACTGGCTTGCATTTTCTTGTGAAGGGGTCTCATGTAAAGAGCTCCATTGTTAACATCATTGGGTTGTCTTTTCCCTCTCTTTTGCAACGTGGTTGCTGTTGCACTAGCATCTTCATGAACTAGATAATGTGAGTATAGAGGCATATTAAGCATTTTATAGGCATCTCCTCTTGTCAAACCACAATAGCTTTAAGACAAGATCTTAATGTTCATGATATGTCAAGAAACACACATTACCAAGCCTAATATATGCCATAGAAATCTTGCTTAAATATTGCACCCAAGAGAAGTCCAAAGATTTCATCCATGAAGGCTAGATATTTTATCCAACAGGGCTCCATAATTTTAGGGCAACAAAATAACGACCAAAAAGATTGCAAGGAAAAATCATGGCAAAATGTCATGTTGGATAATGAGTGTCCCCAAACTCAATATGCACCCACCATTCTTGTAAGACTTGAACTACACATATTAATAACAATATTTATAGTTTACATCAACAAAATAGACCAAGCCAATAGTAAGCGTGAGGACTCCTCGATGTGCCTTTTCCACTTGTCAATGGGATTGAAGCTTGGGTCTCTATTGTGCAAATCTATTGGCCATGGTTGGGAAAGAGATTTTAAGGTTAAACAGACTAACTTCTAAATCGTACCATGAAATTAAAAGTGGTTGGATTTCTTGGAAGAATTTGTGATTGAGCATAAGCCACTTTCTAATTGGCCTTGTTTATTGCAATGTGTTTAGTAATCTCAATGCCTTTCGAGTGATTTCACACACAAGGGGGCCCAATAGCAACGATGAGTCACACTTACCCCCCTTTGTAGCCCCTATGTTGTCATCTTTTTCCATCTAGACTTCACACACAACGTCGACCTTTACTCTCTCTCCTCTATAGCAACCTAAATGATATTCTCCCGCCTAAAAAATCCAAATCAGAATGTTTCTTGAAAATTAGGGGCCCAACTATAGTGGAGATATTGGGGGTAGTGCCTGTCATGTTCACTTACCCCAAGTCAACACTTTCTATGCCAAGTCATCTACCACATACAGACCCTTACTTTCCTATGTGAAATGGGGTAATGGCCTTCCTTTTTTTCCTCTCCAATGAACGTTGAGTTTTTTGACAAATAGACATGTCCTAGGCATGTGTGTGAAAACACCCTTTGTAGTAATGTTTGCGAATGACTAGCTTGTGGTTTTTTTCTTTAAGAATTTTTTATAAGTGTTGCAATTCACATATTTATAAAAAAAATTATGCTAGCACAAACTAACAAATAATGTCACAAAAATAGAGTGTCCCTTTGACAATCATGGCATTTGGAAAAGTCATGGATTTCAAGTGTAGTTGTTCATTGTTTGGGCAAGTTCTTCTATTGGGCCACTTTGTGTGTGTTTGCATGTACGTGAATATATTCATTAGAAAAACCTCAACGAACTAGAGAGAAAAAGGAGAAGGATAATATTGTAGGTGCCACTTTAAAATGTAAAATGTAAAAATTTGCTCTATCAAATAAAAAACAAAGGAAACAGAACTTCTACAGTGGAAATGATGAGGCAGTACTGTTAGAATACTTAAGTCCTATTTATGTGACATTGGACATGAATTTTCGAGTAGTCTTCTATTTTATCTCAACTTATATAGTGTGTATGAGTGCCAAGTTTTAGGCACGCATAGTTACTGAGTCGGGAGAAGTGTTGGGGTCCATTTTGCCATGCAACAGAATCTCCAAAATGTAGATGTCAAATATGCATTGTTGTTTTCTCTTTGGATATGCAGTTCACATGTGTGTTGATTGGGATGCGGTCTGCTTTCTCCTTCTGATATTGTGAATCAGATTGTTGGTTATCATGCTGGATTGGTAGCGTACACTGCATAATCGATTGGTGACATGGTATCAAAGCTTTGGTCAAGAGCAGTTGTACGTTAGTCAAAAGCCGAATTTTGGGCGAATTCGAAGAACTGTTTACGGTTGGACAAGCCAACTATCTAATCAATTTCAGAGAATCCTAATCAAAGTGCTATGGGAATCTACAAGTTTGAATTTTGCTGAAGTTTGCAAAATTTGTGAAATTTCCAACTCTTTTGAAGCCTTTCTAACAAAATCGGACTATCTGCAGTCGTTATTCCACCAATCGACATACCGTCAACTCCAACACCAAGCTAGCAGTAGGCTGACTGGATTGGTAGCGTAAACTGCGTAATCGATTGGTGACATGGTATCAGAGCTTTGGTCAAGAGCAGTTGTACTTTAGTCAAAAGCCAAATTTTGGGAGAATTCAAATAACTGTCTACGATTGGACAAGCCAACTATCTCATCAATTTCAGAGAATCCTAATCAAAGTGCTAGGGGAGTCTACAAGTTTGAATTAGAGACGTCATCTTACGTCGTTGCTTGTAGGTCTTCATATTTTGTTCATAATGCCTCATAACAACTTTCCTTACGGGCAATGTTGTAGCGCCCTTGTGACAACTTTCTTTACAATATTCTTACGGTTCCTTTATGAACATTGATCGTAGTGCCCTCGTAACAACTTTCCTTACAGGTCACTTACAAGTTGCTTACGACTTACTTACGAGTTTTGTTGCGGGCGGCGATGATCGTAATGCCTCATAACAAGAAACATTGTGATTTCTTTTACGAGTTACTTAAGAGGACACGCCAATCATTTATGGGGTGAATATGATTAATATTGCATGGTTGCTTGCGGAACCTATTCTTGAGATGGTTGAAGATGATCTAGTACCCTGGCAACATGCATTTTTGTACAATGAAAAAGTTGAGCTGACCGATGAACAAATCCTGCAACACATGGATCCTAACCGTTATGGCATGAGAAAAATACCAGCTCAACCTCCACAAAAATCTCTATTAGCTAAATTTTCCAAGGTGGAGCCACCCAAGACACATGTTGCAAAGACGAATCAACTAAAATAACGATCCAATGGAGTGAATTGCTGAAAGAAACAATAGCTACGATGGATGAAGATATTTGCAATCACGAGGCAAATATCAAAGCATTTTCCCAGAGCGACAACAAAGATGCAACTATTTTTGAAGACAGAAAAGACAAAAAGAAAATTCTTGACTCCTTGAAGTCAATCCAGTTGGAACAAGATTTGACGTCATCCTCCTAGATGTCTATAATTGAAAGAAACCCGCAGCTCACTAGTCATGCTAAGATCAACATGTTAATGGAGGAATCTCGCCAAGCGCCAGTTCACGAGATGCTTAAAGGCTTCAAACATTACACCTTAGACGATGTGGTGATCATGCTGCCGAAGGCACAACGAGAATCTAATAAAGATCAAGATGATAAAAAACAAGTCTGCGAGGGACCTGCTCAAACAAAATCGACGAATCTAGCTGAGCTTGGTGAAGAAGACAAGATTTTTCATGGAGGAACACAACTGACACCCATGTAGTTTGCAAGACTACGTAATCTGTTGACGGAGTACCGTGATTGCTTTGCTTGGTCATATAAGGATTTGAAGGGTATACCACCAACCGTAGTCCAACATACCATACCCTTGAGGAAGAGCAGTCCCCAAGGTGAGCCGATATTATCGCTGTAATCCTAATTATACATAACTAATCAGACAAGAGATGCAAAAACTGCTCGACGTCGATTTCATCAATTTCATTTATGAAATCGAGCATGCAGAATGGGTATCGCCTATAGTTATAGTGTTGGATTATTCTACTATTGGGAGTGACTCATCCCAATAATTGATTTTTAATCTACATCCATTCATTTATTCATTTTTGTAGTTTTATTTGTGTTTTTACACAGTCTGCAGAAATACTCGGGAATTGTTCAACAGATGGCTTCGACAATGACAACGAACTATCGAAGGAGTCGAAGGATGACAACTACTACTTCCGTCTGATATGAAGCCAACGACTTGCCCTAACTTCTTTGCAAGTAAATTTCCAAGAAGGCCTAACTGGATGGATGGCAGCGCATTATGGCTAACTACCAATTGTGCCTATGATCTAATTAGTTGTTCTAATTGGATAAGCTTAAAATGCTTTAGTATAAATAGTTGATCACTAGAAAAGAAAATAAAGAGGACTTCTAGAAGACTCATAGAGTTCTATTAGTGTTCTGTTTTGAGTATTGCTATTAGACTCTTACGGCTTATTAATGGAAGTGCATCAAACAGAGTTATCAGTTGCTCAGAGATAGTTTAAAGTACGCGGTTGCATCCACTATTGGATGCATCCACGCGGTTGCATCCACTATTGTTTTGTGCTCTCATCATCTGATTTTGTACATGTTACTTACTGAATCAATCCATCTTCTCATTGCGTTCAGTATTATGTCAGAATGTATGCATGCTTCTCTGTAGTTACTAGTAGCTAATATATCTCTCATTGTTTAGTCTGATGCTGCAATATTCTATACATCACTTCACTTTGTAATTGTTTGGCTATGAAATCACTTTAGTACTAATGATTTCAAAGTTAGTTGCTAAAAGATCAAACATGATGATTGTCATGATAGCTTTGTTTGATTTATGATAGGCATAGTCATACATTAGAAGAAGGATCAGTCCGTTGCGCTCGATAGTGTTTCAATTTTGATTTAATCATTATAGAATCTTCTTTCCTTCTTCCAACATATAATACTCAAGAAGAATGACAAAATGTGAATCTATGTGAATTTGAAGGCATTGAATGTGGTCGCAAAGAAGGATCACTTTCCTCTACCCTCTATATAAAGTGTCCTAGATTGCGTAGCTGGAGCATAAGCCTACAGTGTCCTTGATGGTTTCAGCGGCTACAATCAAGTAAAATTGTGCATGAAGATCAGCATAAGATCGCATTGCCACTGAATGGGGAACATATGCCTATAAGGTGATGCCATTTGGACTTTGCAATGCCCAAAGCACCTTTCAGAGAGTTATGTAGAAGACATTCATAAATTACCTACAAAAGTTTATGGAGATTTTCCTGGATGATCTGTGCGTGCATGGACCTAACAATGAGTACCTATCCCAATTGGAAAAAGTGCTAATTCAATGCCGCAAGAACCAAATCTCCTTGAACTGAGAAAAGTGTCAGTTTTGGGTGACACACGACATGATTCTAGGCCATATTGTATCCAGACATGGAATTGCCACTGATTTCATCGAGATATGAGTCATTGTAGATCTACCGCCAGGGACGATTCGCGAAGTCTACATCTTCATTGGTCACACTAACTATTAACGGATCTTCATTTTGGATTTTGAGGAGTTAGCTAGGCCAAAGGAAGTCTTACATGCTTTCCAAAAGCTTAAGAATGCATTGGTCTCAATGCTAATATTACAACTGTCCAATTGGACTATCGACTAAGGCCATACGAGTGGCTGATGCCAAGACTACTGCCAAGTTCTTATATAAAAATATCATTGTGCTTTTCAGATGTCCGATTGAGATAGTCAATGATCGCAGGAGCCATTTTGTCAACGAAACCATCAAGGTTTTGTTGGAGGAGTTTTTCGTGATCCATCGATTCAGTACACCCTATTATCCTCGTGGTAATGGGCAAGCAGAATCATCCAATAAGATCCTATGTAGCGTCATCACAAAAACAATCGAAGCTAGTAGATCTTATTGGGAATACAAGTTACATGCTGCTCTATGGGCATTCAAGACAACATAGAACAGAAGCACTGATCAGACATCATTCCAACTGGTTTATGGTCAGGATGTTATAATGCAAGTTGAGTTTTTGGTACCGTCATTGAGGGTTGTCATCAAACAATGTCTTGATGAGTCCAAATCTACACAATCACACCATGGAGCACTTCATTGCCTATTAGTTGTGCATGCACTTGTTGCTAAGAAAGCATGTCACAAAGCATGGCAGGATCGTCGATTGCACAAGAAAGATCTTTGAGTTGGAGATCCGGTCCTAATGTATAAAACCAAGGCGATCAAGGAAAAACGAAAGTTCACTAGTAATGGGACTCCATTCGATACACCCATCAATGATAGCCGATTACGCAAGTATTGGCCACCTTAGTAACATGGATGAAGCAGAGTAATGCCTTGTGGGTTAATTACAAGACAAATCCTATGTCATAAGTAGTCATTACAACGAGATCCAAGCATGAAGCATCATCAAATGGACACAAGTAGGTAGCAAGACATCATTAGACAACAGGTACCCATTGACAATGTAGAACATACTTGGAAATTTCAAGCCTGTTCGAGCAAAATAAGAGAAAAAACCACTCAAAATGATGAATTGGCTACCAAATCCTCATAAGAACCTTTGTAGAGCTCAACATAAGAAGATCTAATCCATATGGACCTACAACAAGCTCAACGAGAGTTACTTATGAAGAAAAAATGAAAAAAATGGTTCCTACGAGAGTTTAAACCAGGGAAAACTTCAGAACCTTCACATGCCATTAAGATCATCGAACCAACCTTTGCAAGTAGCGTAAATGAAATTAGGGTAGTCAAATTGACCTGCCTATAGGTTTGGTTTGTAAGTAGGATCCACAGAGATCCAACAAGTTTGCTAGTAAGCGAGACATTACTCATGAGAGAACTATATTTCTCTCACGCCAACGCACTGCATGATTTTTGCATGCAGTGCAGTGTTTGAAGAATCAGAAAAACTAATAGATGATTTTGTAGCCGTTGTACACTTTTCATGTCTGATCTTGAATGCAAATTAGTCTGTTGTTATTCGTATGTTTGATTCACTCTTGTTCATTTAATTCTGCACATTGGTTGAAATTTTGTTGAATGCTACATTAATTTCTAAACGTAGATCAGCAGTGCATGACTACATTCTGGAGAATTGTAGGAACGATTCAACTGGCAGTGACCAGCGATCAGTTCTGAACTCCATCCGAATATATTGAATTCGCGATTCTTTCGTGACTACAAATTCTAACGAGTTCATCAATGGTATCAGAGCCTACCTACCTTGTCATAATCTGACGTAGCCAAGAAGCTATCAGATCTAGGAGGCCAAGCATTCAGACGAACAACCATCAACAAGAGAATAGACCTCATAAGCAATGGCTTCAATCAGTAGCATATAGAGCAAGATCTATACAATTCTTGATTCTTCAAGATCTAACTTTCTAGCCTAGAAAGTTAAGACATCATTGATACTCAAGGGCGAAGGTTTATTCTCCTGGGTGGATGGCACAGAGTAAAATCTGGTAAAGCACTTATTAGTAGAGATGTAGTTTTCCTAGAAGACAGATTTCATGATTTCAAAATAATGAAACATGAATTTATCACTGGTTCAAATGATGAACTATCGACTGGTAATATCAAAGACAACTCTGTATCAATACTTTTCACTTATGCACCTTTTCATTCTTCCTCTGAGTTGGATCATGATGAACATCCGAATGTTCGAAGACCCGCTTGAATGATGAATCCACCAGAGAGATATACACACTTCAAGCTTTTTGGGAAACAACTGAAAAACCACTCATTGTTCATGATGCACTATCAAATGCAAATTTTGATAAGTGAAAAGCAGCATTGGATAGTGAATATGATTCACTAATCAGGAACCAGACCTGGACTCTTGTCGAACTGCCAATCAAAAGAAAGATCATTAACAATAAATGGATCTTCAAATAAAAGTACAATTCTAATGGATCCGTTTTGAAATGGAAGACAAGAATCATAGCCAAAGGCTACTCACAAGTACCAGGTATCGTCTATACAGAGACCTTTAGTGGTTTCATCAATGAGGATATTTTTATTCATTAGTTTGAATGGTGCATTGTCGAAGGTCGGGAAGATCATGTCTACAAAATTCAAAAGGCTCTTTATGGGCTTAAGCAGGCACCAAGAGCATGGTTCAAACGAATCAATGACTATCTATTGCAGTTCGACTTTCATTCGAATGTTAGTAACTCGAATGTCTATATCAAACGTGAAGGTCCATTATACATAATTATCGCACTTTATGTAGATGATTGTTTGCTCTTAAGTAATTATAATTCTCTATTAGAGAATACAAAATTGAATCTTCCTAAAGAATTTGACATGACAAATCTAGGACCAGTTCACTATCTACTTGGTATTCAGATCCTTAGAGATCAAACAAATAAGACATTCTTTCTAAGCCAACAAAGGTATTTGCACAACATTCTTGAGAAATTCGGAATGCTCGAATCAAAACCAATTGATTTGCCAATGGATCCAAGATTCAAGCCCAATAAGGATATGTGTCATTTGACATCTGTTGAGACTTCTGATATGAAGAACTTTCCATACCAATCCTTGATTGGTTCATTAATGTACGCAATGGTGTGCACCAGCCCTGATCTGGCATACACTCTTAGCACACTATCTCAATTCATGTCTAATCTAGGATTCCAACATTGGAAAGTGCTCAAAAGAGTGATGAAGTATATTCAAGCAACAAAGAACCAAGTTCTTTGTTATTCTAGTAACTCTACTACAAACATTATAATAAATCGGCTATTCTGATTTAGATTGGGGAGGAGATTTAGGCACCATGAAATCTACTTCCGAATTCTACTTCTACCTATCATCTGCACCTATTAAAACAAAAGTCAATCTCATTGATTGAAGCCGAATATATAGCAGCAATACAAGCAACTAAAGAAGCTATCTAGCTTAGGCTTCTTCTATAGGATCTAAACTTCAAGCAGAACAATCCAACTACCATCTATTGTGACGATGTCAGCTGCATTCAACTTACTCTCAATCCTAGATTTTATTCTAGGACTAAGCATATAGAAATTCAATTTCATTTGTTTGAGAGAAAGTACACTTAAAATGTGTAGAGCTGACAAATCTCATGGTAGCTGATATCTTCACAAAAGCTTTTTCTAAAGAAAAGCATCTTCTATTTAAAACTAAAGAAAAACATATTCTTTCTAAAAAGATGTTAAATTTAAAGATTATCTAAATGTTTGAAGTTGAATTAAGGGAGAATGTTGAAAATTTGATTCCACTTCAATTATTTAATTCAGTTGCCACTGTATTAGCTACCAGCTATTTCTTTCAAGTATCTATGACATAGTCTGGTCTACCAAATAAGCAAAGTCATTCAATCATGTTCATCCCTTCCCAGTCTCACAACTCGAACACACTGAACGGTCGAACACTCTCCAGGAGACAAATCTAACAACAAAGCTAACGTATTGAATGTCATGTGCTGCATGTAATTAGCCCATGACCTTACTAATGAATTTCCAAATATATCCATGGAGCTAAATTAGACTAGAATTAGTCATTAGGATTGTTAATAAAGAGGCTCGAAGATGCTTCCTTTGTGGCTCTTAAACCAATTGCTGGCACCACTAGGTTACGGACATGAGACAATACTAGTTATGGGAGCATAGTGACCATTCCTAGTTCGTGTTACAATGGTGAGAGTAGTTCGTCAATCAACATCAACATATCAAAATTCAACGATATACTGACAATGTTATTCTTGGAAACATACCAACCTTTGAGGGAGAAATGAGTTCATTACATATTGATGATTGGTTAGCTATTGTGGATGAGAATCTTAGACTACATTCTATCTTTGATCAGAGCAAAATTACCGTACCAATATCCTACTTTTGAGGAAAAGCCTATGATTGGTGGCAAGAAGTATTACATCATCCAGAGTATGAACTCAAGTCATGGGACGATTTCAATGAGTTTTCTATAGAAGCATTCATAGATTATTATATGGACTCTTGGTATATGTTGGAACAAACTGGTTCAGTAAAGGTTTTTAGCATCTAAATAGAAATGTCTTGATGAAGAGTTATGCATCCAACAGCATCTATGTGGTCTTCTAGATCACATTCATCAACATTTGGATAAAGCACTTCAAGTAAATCCAACTTTGACAGATGTACTACAAAAGGTGTTGGTTCAAGATCTAAGGGTTGAAAGAAAATTGGAAATTCAGGAAATTCATGACTCTGACTACTACTGATAGCAATAGAGGTCTGATTCCACTAAAGCGAAAAATATTAATCGTGAACAAAATCAATTCGGATGGATTTCGGATATGATTGCTGGTCACTGCTTGCTCTATCATTCTTACAATCCTCCAGAAAGTAGACAGACAGTGCTGACCTACGCTATAAATTAATTCAGCATTCAACAAGATTGAACCAATGTGCGAAATAGATAAAAAAATGTGAATGAGATACACGAGCAATAGCAAATAGTAATCCATTCGAGATCAGACAAGATTTAGAATGATATGTGCATAACAGCTACATCATCTTCTATTGATCCTCTTTGTTTCAAGCACTGTGTGACAGACCCACACAACGCATTGGCGTGAGAGAAGCAGTGGTCTCCCACAAACAATGTCTCGCTTACTAGCGGACTTCTTGGATCTTTGTAGACTAAATACAAATTGTCTTGCTCATAGGCGGACTTCTATTCTGTATATTGTCTATCTGCTCCTGTTTGATGCATCTAGCAATTGCATATATTCAGAGTAGCATATCTGATTAGATAGATTAAACAATCTATAACTAATCATGGATTACAAGAGTGGTGGCTTAGGCACGTCCTAACGCTCTTCCGCTGACGTCATCATATCAGATCAGAGATTTGTACTTCATGGTACTTGTTTGATCTTCCTGATCCTTTGGAGCGTTAAGGGTTTTGTGTTGCGAAGATTTTCGTGTCGTTTCATGTCGCTTCGTGTCGCAAAGTTTGACCTTCTCCTTTTTTCGTGTGATGAGTTGGAAATGACTAGAATGTGGCCAAATTTGGACAATGAATCACTTGATTTGGAGCATTACCATTTGGTTTATCAGGAACTACATCCATCGTTTCACTCACAAATGAAATCAATGGATCTATGGCCATCCATCTTCATTGAGACAATGCTACCAATCTTGTTCAAACTAATTCGACAAGAGGAAACTCCAGTGCTCAGTCAGATAACTTGGATGAAATCATTGCTTTAATCAACGCCTTGGAGTTACAAAAGGATACCATTGTCCTAAATCAAGGAGCAATGCATAAGGCAACAACACCGAATGCAGGGACAAAAAAAGATGCATCTGAAATTGGATAGCCTATCCAATCAAGGAAGATACTGAGGAAGAAGACTATCAAATGTCCTATTGCTTGAATCTTGTCAACCCATGCAGAACTAATGCAACTTGAGGCTTTCCTGTATATCATCAATCTCTTCTTCAGTGATCTTATCAAATCTATGGGATCGGTTGTAGATCAAAGGGTTTTTATAGAGAAGATTCATTGCAACCATGTTCTACGACAATAAGTTGGAAGTTGATCCTGAGGCAACAAAATCTGATGAACGAAAGATGGCTATTGACAAGAATAATGTATAAAAAGATGTTTCTTATTCGAGGTGGCCAAATATTTTTTGACTATTGCCAAAGGGATTCATGAAGCATGGCACTCAACAACGAACTACATGGTCTTCATTTTTAGGGCAAAAATTCTTAAAGTAGGGGGAGTGTCATGTGTTGCATGTAATTTGCCCATAAGCTTACTAATGAATTGCAAAATATAGCCATGGAACTAAATTAGACTAGAATTAGTTATTAGGATTGTTAATAAAGAGGCTCGAATAGCGGACTTGTAATAATGGTTGTAAGGTCAACCCATTCCGCATCTCATTTCCCAAAAGATGAAAGTCCAACCTCATGATGACATCTAGCATGTAAATTAACTGACTAGCTTATATCTACTTTCACACACCCCTTGTGAAAGAAGTATCTAAAAAAAGAACTTTGCTTATTGTATAATGCTAAGGCTCATAAGAGCAAATTAAAATTCAACAAAGAAGGCCCCTGCCGAGTAGTTGATGTACAATTTAATGGAGCTATCAAATTGGAATACCTAGGCGGATCTCCATATGGAGCTCTCGCTCATGGAAATCGTTCATGAAAATATTATTCACCCAACTACATTTCTCTATTGGAGTTTCTGTTACTATAAGACACTTATGATTCACCAGTTTGAAATTATTGTATTATATGATTGCTATGTACGTAGTTCATCTTACATACCATGCCCATGATCAGAAGGCATTTTTTTAAGATTAGACTTAAAATTTGTATAGCCCCAAGAGAAAAAAAAAAAAAAAAAAAGCTATTTGAGCTGATTGAAACGATAAAAATAATAATAATTCAGAGGTTGTATGTTGATTTTCTAGAAATTAGGCATGAGAAATTTCACCAAGTGAATATAGTGCAAGGATTTTTCCTCTTGCAAGCATTTTCTTACTTGGCAAATGTTTTCCTGTGAATGATTTTCATCATGGGCAAACATTTCCTCAGAGGGGCAAATGTTTTTACCACACACAAATGTTGCTCAGAGATAGTTTAGAGTACAAGGTTGTTGTGCTCATCATCATATGACTTTGTACATGCTACTTATTGAATCAATCTATCTTCTTATTGCATTCAGTATCATGTCAGAATGTATGCTTCTTTGTAGTTATCAGTAACTAATAAATCTCGTATTGTTTTATCTGATTTGTTGAATACTTCAATACTACAATATTCTAAACATCACTTCACTTTGTAATTGCTTGGCTACAAAATCACTTCAATACTAATGATTTCAAAATTAGTTGCTAAAAGATCAAACGTGACAATTGTCATGATAATTTTGTTTGATTTATGACAGGCGTAGTCATGCATAAGGAAGAAGGATCATTCCGTTGTGCTCGATTGTTCGTCCATAGACTTCGACTTATCGACTCTTCCTCTTCCCTTCCTTCTTCCAACAATAAATCCTATAAGCCTTATGATTCAAAGAGTATCCAGCAAAAATAGACTTAAAACAAGAATAATCTAGATTTTTTCGAAGTTTTGTTGGAATCTGTGCGAAAGTGATACAACCGAAAGTTCACAAATGTCTTACCGAACGTTTTGAACCTATCCATTTCTCTTCAGGTGTTTTGTTGACTAAGGCTTTGGTTGCAAGTCAATTATGAAGACATGCAACTATTGAAAGATATATTGTCCATAAAGTCTTTGACAAACCTGCATGTAACATCATATTTTTTGCACATTTGATAAGTGTACAATTTTTACATTTAGCCACTCCATTCAATCGTGGAGAATAGCTGGTGCTGTATTGCCTAAGAATGCCGTGGGCTTTGTATTAGTCTTTGAATTCAATCAAAATAAATTCATTGCCACCATCAGTCCAAATTGTCTCGATTTTCTTGGAAATCTAATTCTCAGCTCTCTGCTTGAATTGTTGAAAATACTTGAAGGCTTCTAATTTATTTTCAAAAAATAAACTTTTTCCTCCTCAAATAATCGTTGATTCAGGTTAGAAAGTATTTTGCTCTCCCTAACAAGAGAGTCCACATGGGTCCACATATGTCGCTATGCACAATATCTAGTACACCTTTGGATGTGTATAGCAGATCAGATTTGAAAGGAGTTATAGCATGCTTGGCTAGAATACAACTTCGACAAATTGTATGGTCTAATTTATTGTCTCAGTTGATCTCGAACAATCTGTTTAGTTGACATATTTCTAAGACAAATAAAATTGACATGATCTGTAGACATCTACTCAAGATTCTTTGTAAAGTTGTTCAAATGATTCGTAATCAAATTTGGATCAGCCACTTTGACTGAGAATTTTTTTTTTCTCAGGTAAAGTTTGACAGTCACGTCTCTAATGTCATAGAGATTGCTAAGAATATTCTAAGCTTTCAACGAAGTTCAAGCCCTTCGATTGTCTTTGCTATTAAGAGTGATATGGGCAAAGGCATTCACATCCTTCTACTCTATTCGATAATGGTTGCTGGATCTACAATAGGCTTAATGTCAGTACCTTCAAAAACTTTTCAAAGCTATTTCACTTGTAGGATCACCCTCATTTGGAATTTTCATAAGTGATAGTTGTTGCCATCCAATTTTTTGATAGAATTGAAGATGACACATCCATCATAGACAAAAAAGCTTTAGATATCTAATCTGGCAATACACATTGGCATGCACATAACTAGCTCTAATGCCATGTTGGAAAATAAGATGTGCAGTAGTCGAGTAACTAACAGTGAATTGTCGATTGGATAGTTGATAGTAGTAGCGATAGTTAATGTGATAATAAAATTGATTTACTACTATCACAAGTACAACTATACCAACATTCACTAGTGCAAAAAATGAATGACGATTGGATTTTATTGCAATTTTTAAAACTAGAAACGTATATCATAATAAGCGAGAATAACAAAAATAGGAGAACAATATATAAGTAGTGAAAGTAGTATGTATTGCAGATGATGAATTATAGCTGCTTGATGCTTTCGTTGTCTACTCTGATTGCACTTAGTTTTTTACAGGTCTTGAAATGTTCCCACATGTCGAACAAAAGAGAGTATTTTTCACATCTTACATCTTATGTAGGACCTATAAAGTCCATTTTTACAGCAAATGATAATGAGTGTAAGATTGAGGAAATTGATTCCATTCCCATGTATCTTGGATCTTCTATTTCTAGCATTACAAAGAAATTGCATAGTGTTGGACAACTATTGGATAATGGATAAGGATACATTGTAGAGTTTGCTTTCAACTTTTGTTACATCAAGAAGAATGAGAGAGTCATAGAAAGAGGGATAAGATTTGCAAGGTTATTCAAGTTAGATGCATTTGTTGAATCTAACCAAATGATGATGGTTGCCAAGGAGGAAATGTCCACTTTTGAGTTGTGGCACAAGAGGCTTGGACACATAAATCACAAGTCAATGGAAGCAATGCACACAGAGGAGCTTGCTCTCAACCTTCCGAGATCCATTGCAAAAGAGGAGAATGTTTGTGAAGCATGTGCTATGGCAATGTAAATTTCATATGCCACTTCTAGATCTCTCCACGTCGTTCTCATTAAGTCTACTATAGTATATCAAGTACACAGTCTAGCAAATGTCTCAGATTTGTTCACGCTTTCTAACAAAGTATGGGCACAATTATTCCAAAAACTATAACTTACAGATTGTGTATTTCTCTACAATGTTACCACTATAATAACTAGAATGTAACTTGGGAGTGACTTGAATACTATTACATTACGTATTTATATGAGGCCATGGACTCGTATTTCTACCAAGACCGACCTGTGTATAACAAATTACTCATTATTTTAAGCATTCTAGAATGATCAAATCAATTATGAAGCGTAAGTACTTGCTTTGAGAATTTACGTCAAATTTTTTACAGGATATTCATATTTCTACCAATAATAATGTGTAAAAACTATTCTCATATACTGATTTATGATAGTAAAGTGCTACAAAATCTGTACTTCAATATGAAGTATGATCTGTAATAGAACAAACTCCACAACCAAAACTATTTACATTTTAGGTGGAAAGAATTCAAGATAATAAGATACTACTACAAAGAGCGAGAACAAATATGATAACTGACATGCACAGCATTTTATCAAAACCTCAACATGAAAGAATATTGTGTGAAAAACTACAAGTGCAGTCATCTCCATATAAAAACTGACTAGAAGATGAAAGAAAATGCTACCAGACAGACACCTCCATGTTACTGGAAAGGCAGTACTTTTTTTAAAAGCTGCATATAGATAGACTCAAAACCTGAGCCTACTCTGGAGCCTAATTCCATCAAAAAGTACTTTCTAAACCCCCAGCGTATTATTAACAAAGTCACTTCCAAAATTGAAGGCCCTAAAAAATGTCCTCCCAACAACTTTGTGCATTCTCGTAATAAGGGCAAGGAAAATGACTTCAATTCACTGTTTCTAAAAGCAAAGTCAAAGAATTTGGCTATAGTGAGAGCGATGTCAACATTATTTACCTTAAATACCTGTTAGCACAAGTAGGAATGAGCATGTTGATAGTCAACACTTTGTTTAGAAGGTGCTGAACAGTAGCAGCCAAACCAAAACATGAAACATCAAAGAGCCCCAGTTCCATGCAGTATGTCATAGAGACTCACCATGATTTCACCTGCTATTAGAAATATAATAATCCACTCAAGCAGGTCTGATTTTCGGTTTTGCAGAATGTCCAAGAAAAATTTGACATTATGCTGAATAATACCTGTCTTAAACTCAAGGCTTTCGAATCTCTCATCTAGCTCAAAATCATCACGTAAATAGCCCCAAATGCGGTCATAATTTGCATTTTGCCAAGCAACATCAGATCTTTCAAGGAGACCAATGCGAAGAATGGCATCTGCTAGAGTCGTATTGGCTGCAGCAACAAGCTGGAAAAGCTCTTTTCTATGCAGCTTGAAAGTTCCTGTCATTTCCATGGTTCGGTTGAGTTCACCAAAGCTAGTAAGCATGCCATCTATTGCTTTTGTGTAGTGATCAAGGGCAATACTTTGACTCAAAATGAGTGAGATGATGCGCAATCCATCCGTATCGAGGGTTTTAACCATGATTTTATCATGACCTCCTTGACTATATCGATCCAAAGTTGGTCGCACCAACACTCCATAATTTTCTTTGATTTCTTCTTTGAATATATCCTTGCAATGTTTCTTTACAATATTCAAACTATCTTCTTCTTTATGTGGACCAAAATTGAAAAGAACCACAGAACCCCATTGAAAGACTACCATGTACCGTTTCAAGCTCCAGCTATCTGTTGCGGCTCCATTGACTTCTCCTGGCAAGCAAGAAGACTCATCGGAATGGTCTCTACAGCGTATAACAAGATGTTTCCGACCACTAATAACGTCAACAAAAGGCTCCTCTGACAAACTTTTCAGATCCACACTTCTGGCAATAAAAAAAGCCTCCACTGGAATGTACACATCAGATTCTTCCACAGAATTGTGTTCCGTGGAGGAATTATTCTCTTCATGATAGTATCTTTCATCTGGTAGCATATTCTGCTGTTCCCAATCCTCTGCCATTGGCAACTCATGAGGTCTCTCCCCACCAGGCCCACTACACTCGGATTCAGCCTCCGCATCTGAATCGGCATCCACTCTCGCATGCTGATTCAAGGCGGAGTTTGCACTAGTGCTAAATCTGTAGCCAACTCGACTAGTCCTGAACCTACAAGCTGAGACACCTGCTCTTCGCAAGTGCCTGAAAACAGAATCAGATTGCCATCTATATTCTTGATATATTGCACCTGAATCCTTTTGCCCAAAGATTTCCTTTTTACTGGATAAAACATCTCTATGGAACTCGGATTCATCCTTTGAATAATAAGACCCACTTTTCTGATCAATTGATTCCATCACAGAATCATAACTAGAAGAAAATAACCGAGCAGCAAAATATGAATACAGGGATTCACAGCTTTTTACCTTTTTCAGAAAGCTTGGAGTCCTCTCAAAAGCATTAAAAGAATACGAACAGTTCTTGTTGAGACAATCTTCCCTTCTCGTCAAGTAAATGCCATTGCTAGGGTACCTCAAAAGCTGCACCTGACCCTCCTTCAAAGAACCGGCCACGCTTGCATGACTCTCATAGCTGACGGTCCTTTCAATCCATTGAAAAGGCTGCTTGCAAGATGATACTAATTTCCAGTCACTTACGGATGAAGCCAATAATGAACAAGGCAAGGTCCGGAGGAATCTTTGCTTCACATCTGACAGCACGTTACGACAGATCCTTGATCTTAATTTCTGAGTTAACATAACTCCCATAGCAGACTATCAATCATCGAAGTAAAAGAAACTCCAACTTCTTTATAAAACCCTGCAAGCCACAGGTTCATCAATGCCACAAATGCTGGATCTACCTTATGTTCTGAGCAATTATCAAACCAATGCTTCAAAACCTTCAGTTGCCTGCACTGATTGCAGTCAATTTGCGGCTGCTGCCACCACATCTGAGATGAGATAAAAAAAACCTAAAAACCAGTTGTTAGATCCGTTGCAATACAGTCACGCATTTTCCAAAACTGTCCGGATTCCGTTCTCAACTGCCTACTGCATGAATCCTGCATACTTGATCTGGTGAGAAGCAGAGACACAGACCTTGGATCGCAAAAATGCTGATGAAATAGTGAACTAGACTGAGATGCTTGGATCTTACAAGACAGACTACAGTTTTCTACATCTCCATTTTGCCCTAATTATTAGGTCGCCAAAAAATGGCTTGGATGGTATGAATTCAAAGACGTTTTTGGGCCTGCCTTACAAAACAAGACCAGGTCCTCATGGGAAGAGGGTATTGTGCCCGAGCTAAAGGCATGTGCTCTTTGCGGCTGGCGCACTATCTGCTAAGGGTGAGTAGAGTGTGCTTTTACTGTGTTGACATGCAAATTTGAGGCTTGCAGTAAATCTGGCAATCAGCTCTAAAAGGCATTTAGCTCAATTCTTGTTTTGCACCAGCACTACAATGGGGCCCATGTCGATCCAAGGGTGGATCACACTTAGAAGATACGAGTCCATGTATTTTCACCATTTTCCAAGTGTGCTATGCCCTTGAATACAAGGGTTCACGATGACAATTGCAATGTTGTGAAAAATGTGGGGGTGGAGCTAAAGGCCACCCTAAGCTGTGTGCCAGAGAAGGATGTTGGCCTAGACACCCAACGCTTCACCCCCTATGTGAAATTTGAGCATGTGTATGCTTGCAATTGCTCCAACAGAAAATTCCTTCGAAAAGTGGCTATGACAGAAATTCAGCTTGAACTCCTTCAATAATTCGTCAATTACTGAGAGGAGTGAATAGAAAGGTGGAGCAGAGTAGTGGTATCTCAGGGTTGAGAGGATTTCGACACCATTTACAATGGGAGGTGAAAGAGGTAGTTCAGGGAACTACCTATTGTGGTCAGGGTTTCGGAAAATCGGAAAACCATGAATCTTTCTCTATAGTTGACGGAATTGGGAATTGTAAAGTGATACCCAACATGATTCTACTGAGGCCAAGCTCATCCTAGAAGGGTGGAGCCAGCCATGAAGCATGGAAGAAGCAGCTTTTACAAAGCTAGGGCTTCTATTGAGAAAATCGAAGAGCTCTCTCTATATGTGATGGTAGTGCTATAAAAGCACACAGAGGGGCACTCTAGCAACATGAAATAGTCTGCGGGAGGCCATGACATGCTGTAAAGCAGAGAGGGAGCTAGAGTGGCACAATCAAATTTGTCATAGCCTTGGAGGAGAGAGGAAAAACTAGAAGAAAGAGAGAGACCGTCATAGGACAGGTCACGCAAGTCCTACTAAGCTGGAGTGCTAGCGTATGGAAGTGTTCAGTGCTCGCAAGAGTCCGATTTGGTGCACAAATCTGCGACTGGTTGTAAAATCTACTCCAAAATGGTATTTCTTCATTGAAAAACTTCGGAACAAAGTTCCAATTCATTTTACAATTGGTTAAAGCCATGGAGGATCTCATAGGTTCACTAGGAGAAATATTGGCATGCACTGTATGTGAGGGACTTGATCATGACTTTGTAGTTACATCTCAAGTGTATTATCAAGAAGTAGTTTGGAACTATTCATAAGAAACACTAGTGCTAGCTAGGAGAATT
Source organism: Diphasiastrum complanatum (assembly GCA_029204225.1). Classification (NCBI taxonomy): domain Eukaryota; kingdom Viridiplantae; phylum Streptophyta; class Lycopodiopsida; order Lycopodiales; family Lycopodiaceae; genus Diphasiastrum; species Diphasiastrum complanatum. Next base: position 56,381,744 of record CM055092.1, on the reverse strand, counting down.
CAAGAAGGGACACTATTCGTTTAGATGCTCAGATCTTCGAGATCATGGATGGCATGGGGATCCTTGATATGGATTGGATTGTAGGATGATGTGATTGATACAACTAGTTGTGGATGGACTTGAGGCATTTGATGGACATGACTTATAGGGTTGATTCATGTTGGAATCATGATGCTGCAATTGAAAATGGACAAAGCTGGAAGCTTTGTGAGCCAGGTCTAGGTTGGAGAGTTGAAAGATATCACACATTCGGATGTGATAGTGGAAAACACTATGGTGGATGTTTTGCAGGAGATATACTAGAGGGGACATTGATGGCGAGGACTATTGTGTGGTGACTAAGGACAAGTCATGCCTACTTGGAGGTAGGTGGCATGGAGTGTACCTGGAGGTGGTACATGTCCTGAGGGCATGGATTGCATCATGGGGTAGTGATCTAAAGACAAGTCAAGCCTACTTGGAGGTAGGTGGCATGGCGTGTGGTGACCTAAGGGCAAGTCAGGCCTACTTGGAGGTAGGTGGCATGGAGTGTACCCGAAGGTGGTACATGTCCTGAGGGCATGGAATGCATCACCGGGTGGTGTGGATCCAACATGCCTATGGTTGTGAGACAACGGGAAGGAGTGAAAATTGATACTTTGGTGAGTAATCAGATGAGCTGCATAATTATATGCACAGGTGGTGATCTCCATTTTGGCATCACATGCTATTATTTTTTATCCATCAATTTTTTATAGGCAAGATGCAGTTTGTTGATGGGATCCAGTTGGAGTTTGGTTGTGGACACATATCAGTGGGTAATGGATACTTGTTGGAGATTAGAAGTTGAATTTGCATGGAATGCAGAATGGCAAACCATCATCAGTACCTCGGGGAGATGGGTGAGCTATCCAAGTATAGCCTATGGTGAGGTTTGTGTGAATTCATTCACTGAGTCCTTGGTAGACTCTAGCACTTGGAGCATGAATGAATCAGAATCAACTTTAAGGATTTGCAAGACAGGACATCAGAAAAAAGTCGCTTGGAGTAGTGCTTTGTTTGGGAGATACATTGAGGATGAGGCTTGGAGCACTCACTAGATAATGGGAAATCTAAAATGATGTATGGAGACATCTATTGCATATGCTTGGACAATAGGGCATCTTGGTTACAGATGCATGCCATTATCGAGGATCTTATTTGGTGATCATTGGTGAAGTAGTGGATCTACAGGTGGCACAAGTATTGGTACGACAAGATATCACTTTTGGACATGTCTTGGTCATGTATTTGATGTTTTATCGTTTGTGTTGGTTTGCAAAAGTGTGCGTGTCTTTGCATGTTACCTTGTCACAAAGTTTGGATTAGAAAATGGAAACAAAGTAATCATTTGTTATGCTCAGTGACTTGTTGATTATGTCTAGTAGTTGGTACAATCTTATCGTGGCAGCAAGATTTTTTCAAGTTGAGCCTCATGTTAGATTATTCTCCTACTAATCAACTAATCGACATTTTAATCTTCATCTAACTCATTATCTAGACCTGCCATTTTCTTTGTGTTTCTACACAGTATGCAGAACTACTTAGAAATGGCTTACAGGTGGCTCCGACATTTATTGACATCATCGACAAACTTCGAAGACTTCGGCCACTTCGGCCATATCGGTTGATTGACTACTTACGTTCCACTTGAATTGAAGCTACAGACTTGCCCTAATTGTTTAACAAGTAAATTTTCAGGAATTACCAACTGGATGGATGTCGGCCCACTATGGCTCACTGGCCATTATGATTGCAACCTAATTAGCTGTCCTACTATTGGACGTTGCTGCATTTGCTTAGTATAAATAGCTGCTCATATTTCTACATTATAAGAATAATGAGACCAAGAGATCAACAAGTATTGAGTAGTTAGCTCTCTCTCTCTCTCTCTCTCTCTCTCTCTCTCTCTCTCTCTCTCTCTCTCTCTCTCTCTCTCTCTCTCTCTCTCTCTCTCTCTCTCTCTCTCTCTCTCTCTCTCTCTCTCTCTCTCTCTCTCTCTCTCTCAAAAGCATGCAAGCTTGAACACTCTTGAGCATTCTAGCTCAGTTCTTTAGAGTTGATTTAGAGTCTGCTATTGCGCTTACTACTTATTAGCGGAAGTGCTTAATTTAGATAGAGTTACAGTTATTCAGAGATAGCTCAGAGCACGCGGCTTTGATCCACAATTCCTTTGTGCTCATTTCCATTCTGGCTTGTTTCTTTTACTGAATCAATTTATCAATATGCATGCATCTCTGAATTGCTTTTGTAATTGGTAATCTCTTACTATTTGTCTGCTAGTTCAATGCTTTTAATATTTGGCTATGTAATCATTGTAGTACTAATGATTTCAAAGTTAGTTACTATGAGATCGAACGTGATTTCTATCACTATTGTTTTGTTCGAAATTGATAGGTGTAGTCATGAATAGAGAAAGAGGAAGATAATTTATTCCGCTGCGCACGATAAGTTTTAATTTTTGTTGTTCAAATTCTTTTTATTCGATTTTATTCGACCTACCTTTTCACACACCTCTTTCCAACACCTCAGTCACTCATTGATGTCAACTTCACATGTCTATGCTTGTAAGTGTCTAATATGATGACAGCCTAGTTAGATGGAGGATGATATTTTCTCATGGTGGCAGTCGGATTTCCTTAGTTTGATCCATGTCACTCATGTGGCCCACTTGTGTTTAAGTCAAATGGGGGATAGGTTAGTTGATTAAGAATGTTGTAGACTCTTTATGTGAGCACTATGTTTTCATGATAGTTTGTGTGTCAAACCTTGTGGTTTGTTGGTGTGCTTGAGTGCGAGTCAAGTACATGGCAGAAACATGAATAATATTTTTGGACACCCTAGACATTGTTAGATATTATTGTTTATTAGAAGATTCTTCTAACAAATTTCAGCCATAATAAGCATGTGAAGGATCTCAAGAAGCGAAACCAAAGTACAATGGAGAGCTTCGACAAGCCACCGATAAAGGAGCTCCAAAATCTAGATATCAAGAGAGTGCCAGACCAGAGAAGTCGACAAGTAGCAAAACGACCAATGAGTGAAAACAAAGCCCATTGTCTCACAACCATATTTTACGGTGATGGGAATAAAAGCATGGCCGAGTCGGCAAAAGAATTAAATCTACCATAAATGTAATGTTAAACACCCCTATGGCGCGAGAATTAGAGCCCAAAGTGAAAAGGGACCCAAGTAGTTAAAAATGCAATTTGGTTTTAAAAACTTTGTAAAGTCAAGTTGTTATGGCATATGATTATGGGTGAACCAAAAACCCTAACCCTATGAATGTCTATATAAGAGCATGTAACACCATTTTTAGCACCTTTTCCATTTGAATAGAATTAGGGTTGCCTTGGGATCCGCAAACCCTCCAACAATATCCCCCACCAAAACTGGTGGCGGTCCCACAACACCTCGAGAGATTATCACTTGGGGCTCTAGTTAGGACCTTGATGAGATGGTACCGAACTTTTTCCATAAATTTCAAGCACGGCGGCTCATTGAAATCTCGTGTGTGAAAAAAGAAGCACGTATTTGCCCCAGACAACCAATTTGATGTTGTCCATAAAATAAATTTATGCTCCCAAGATCCCCACCCAGCATAGCCACATGGTAGTACAGTCGAGCTATTGGCAGTTGATCGGGAACCTTATCTAATGCCATTGGAAGATTAGGATCAAAACACAATGCCAACACCCAAATAGTCGTCCCCCCATTTTGTCATGACGGATGACAATTGAGCCAAGTCTTTTGCGAATATAGCTGACTATCTGACCGTCAGATATGGTGAAAGTGTTAGATTTATTATGCTCAGCCTTAACAAATCGTTCAAGTAATGAGCATCTTGAAAATCGAAGGCCGACTACATGTTTTGGACCTTTGCATTTTTCCCTTTGAGATTTTTGTGCCTTAACCATTTTTAAGACACCTTCATCTTTTTTGCACCTTTGTGAAAAATGTGACACAGTGGCCAGAATGCCTTAGAATCCATTTCAAGCCCACCTTTGTCTTTTTTGCATTTTTCCTGCCTTCGCTCTAGAGGCACCTTCGGGATTTTTTTGCACCTTCAGGATTTACATACTTTTAGTCTAAGGGCACCTTCGAGTTTTCAATAGTGGCAAACCGATGTCGCCAACTTATCATCAACCCTAAAGCAGCTGGACAACCAAATATCCCAAGGGTGGTTACCAACTTTGTACATATACAAAGACTGGCGTAAATAGCATTCAATGCTTGTAAGATATTTTTGAAGACACTTGTAAATATATTCTAGCTGAATCAAGCTATGTATGAGTTAATCAAAGTGTTATCTTAACACAATCAGAGTTCTTCTGTAGCCAGCGTTATCATGCTCAACAAGCTACAGTTATTACTTCAAGCCATTGTACTCACTATTGATATTAATCAAAGTGCAATTTTTGTCTCACTAATGTATTGTTCATTTGCGCAATTTTGTATGAATCATTCTTCTTGAATATTTCTGCTGCTAACTGTTGCGTTTCCGTTCCTACACACCTACGCTCAAAGCTTTGAGCTTCTGCTGCCGGTCTTCTCCACGTTTTTCAACATGGTATCAGAATGGGCATTTTAGTAATCTGCATTTCTACTGCAAATTATCAGTCTTGTTTCTACCAAGACGTCTCTCTAGCAAACACGCAACCAACCGTATTCCAACAATCGTTATTTCTACCAACGATCTCGTTCAACCAGAATGGATCCATCATCTAGGTCATCTCTCATTGACAAATTCGATGGAGATAACTACCATCTCTGAAAATTCAAGATGAAGGTTATACTTCTAGCCAAAGAATTGCGGGACATTGTTGATGGCACACAGCTCAAACCAGAAGGAGATGCAACCAGCATCACCAAGTGGAGACTGAGAGATGGCAAAGCATTTGCCATGATCACCCTCAACATCAAGGATACTCAGATTAGCCACATATGTGCTGCTTAGACTGCTAAGGATGCATGGGACATCTTAGCAACTCTCTATGATATCATGGATGTTACTTCTAAGTTACACTTGAGGAAGAAATTTTTCACCTTGAGGATGTCTGACGTAGAAAGTGTTTTGAGTCATCTTTTTTATACTTTTCATGAGAAAAAAAGGGAGAGAGAGAAAGAGTAAGCTATCTTCATTTGGATTTTAGTATTAATGATTACAGTGTTAATGTTTAGGGTTAATGGATGTTAGAGTTAGATGTGGATCTTCCATTCATGCTGAAATCTGAATTATGCTATCGCTCTCATGGAAACGAATCTACGCGTGACAACTAACTTCATCTCCTTGATGCTAGATTGATTAGATCTTGAATTGAGGATAGGCAAGGAAAGAAACCCACTACAATTTTGGCGTCGTTGCCGAGGAGCAATGCACTCTCATCTTGCTTGTTAGCATTTTCTTTCATATTTTGTGGTTAGAATGCATTTAGGCATCTTGGTCTTGGCATGCTAGGGTTAGCTTTGCATTATGGATGTGATTTGTGAGAGTTATGTCCAAAAACGTTCTAAAAATGAGTGGTGACTGTATTTTTTGTTTTTTTCAAAAAAAAAATTCTGCTCTTTTTTATTCAATTTTTGCCCGTCTTTCTATTCTCTGTAATTTAATCTGAATAAATAAAGTTGTAGAGCACTGAAAGAGTTTCTTTGTATTGATTTTTTTTTTAATTCCATTCAGTATTGAGCAAGTTACAAATTTTTGAAGTTGGCCACAAAATTCTGTAAACTTGTCAAAAACTAAAAACTTTCATATTTTTTATTTTTTCTGCCCTGTTTGATTCATTTTTTGCCCTACCTTCTATTTTTTATAATTCCATCTGGATATCTACAGTTGTGGAGCATTGAAAGGGCTTTTTAGAGATTTAATTTTTTCTACACTTCGTTAAGTAATGAGCAAACTACAAATTTTTAAAATTGACAAAAAAAAACCAAAAGCCCTAAAAAACAGAAAAAGAATCTTCGTCTAATTCACTGCACATAAATGTGATTCAGATCTATCTACTGTCAGGACGGCGAAGAATGATACTAAAATAAGAAAAAAAACCTTCGCCCGATTCACTGCACAGATGTGATTCAGATCTATCTACTATCAGGTCGACGAAGGATAATATTAAAAACAGAAAAAGAACCATCGTCTGTTCTACTACACATAGGTGTGATTCAAATCTATCTACTGTCAAGTCGATGAAGGATAAAACTATAAAAATGAAGGCTAAGTGACCGTTCCACTAGTTGTTGGTAACTTCTTGTAGAAAGTTTCACACCTTTCTACAAAAATATCAGTTCTCTGAGAGGAACCTTCACCTAAACCTTCCCCCCCCCCAAAAAAAAAAAAAATGGGACAGCCAGATATTTTCATGATACATCAAGTCATCTATTGTTGAGGCTATGGCAACTATAGAGCAACAATTGGCTCGAGTAGTTATGTTCCTGATGAAACTATTCGAGACTATACCAGAAGAATTGTCAACATGATGACGGATTGTGATCCTCCCATTTCTTCAAAGATTGTAATGGCATATTATTATACTGGCCTGCTCGACAAAATCAAAGTTGGTATGAAAGCATTCACATCCTATACAACACCTACACAACTTTGTGTAGGTGCCAACAACCATTGAAGTCCAGTTTAGGAAAGTAGAGTTAAACAAAGTCTCATCAGTTCTTGCATCATCAGACGAAGAGCCAGACCAGACATCACTCATGTCAGATAATTATGCAAATCAAGAAGACACAGAATCAAAACAAAGTGATGAAGACGAGCCAATAAGACCAAGTGCTATGCATTCAAAGATTGGCGAAGAACATCCTCAAGTAGATGACCACCATGAGTCTACTGCTTGCAAAAACATAATTCTACAATCAGACCAGTGTAGTTATTGCTTTGGGAGATCATCCACGTACTAAATGTCCAGTTCGAAATCCTCAATTGGAAAAGCAAGGGCATGATGCAAAGCATACGATTGGAGGTCAACATCAAGAAAGGCCAAAATTGACAACATGCCAACAAGAGATTCATTCAGAAGATAAAAGGAGTTGTACTTCGAGCACACTAGAACAATCTTCAGTAAAAAGTGATGGAGTGGAAGTATTGGTCATATCATCATGCATGTCTCCGAACTCATCAGAAGATTATAATAGCTTACCACTCTACTATGTGGAGAGTGATAAGGGACAATTGTTACCAGTGTATGCTCATCATCTTAGAGGGGATGATATATTACGCATGGTACTATGTTACGGATGTGGAGGAAGACATCGTCGTTCAGAATGTCCACATCAGGATGATCCAACAACCTTTCACCTTGGTGGTGCACAATGTGGTATCACCCATCCATGTCTTGGTTGTCCAGTGAGGCAACGTGCAAAAGCTAAGAAGCTATTATCCAACATGGACCAATATGCAACTTATTATCAAGCTACTCCACTCAAGATGCACTACAAAAGAAAAATCATAGTGCCACCAAGTTTTGAGACAATTGAAAAATTTGGCAATTCTTCTAAGCTTGCAAAACACACAGAATCATCATCCCATCCATCGACAATAGTATCACAGAAGGTAGAATTGGTACAATCAATCAAACATCTTACAAGAGAAGAAATCAATCGAATTCTACCAAGTCTTCTACAACAATCAATAGATGTTGCACTACAAACGGTAGCTGTGACAAGTGAATTTCTCACAGCAAACCACCACAAGGTTCTCATGCAAGCACAATCATGCAGCCTTCAAGGCCACAAGATAATAAACAAGAAACAACTAAGGTTGACGATTGCCATTCAACTCCAACATCAATAGTGGACAATGTCCAACCAAGGTCCATGCATCCCATTGGACAACAGACCACCAGTCTAACAACAAATCTGGTTCCATCAGATATAAAGAGGCCAAATCACGGGAGAGTAAGCCCGAAAAGGTCATTCATACAACAAGAACCAGCACCAATATTGTCAACACCTTGTACTCAATTTGTAAAGTTGACGGCTGAAGAGAGTATTCGGGTTCAGGCATTTCATGAATATCTGGATAGACAACACAGTCAAGCAAGCATGTCATATTCGCATTACCAATTGAGAGAAGCTTCAACAACGCCATTAGCAGGTGCACCTATCTACAAGAATCAAAATCAGCATTGGAATCCTTTTCTAGATAGTGTCGGCTACCCATTTTTCAAAGAACAAGGTTATCAAGAATGGCCACCATACCTATATGGTTATTGAAAATCTGGCAAGTTCATGTTCTTGTTAATCATCAACAAATAAAGAATCAAGTGTTACATAAGCGAATATGTATCACGCTTTTCCTATAGCAGACAATTTTATTTTGCATATGAATAATCATTTTTTTCCAACTTTGTCACCACAACATTCTACAAGATTCAAGCGTTGAGACAGGTGTCATGGGACCGTCACCAGTTTGGGTGGGGGATGCTGTTGGAGGGTTTGCCAAACTCGGCAGACTCAAATGTCTACTTCAAGTCTGTATCAGATTACTTCATCATCATTACTCTCTCTATGTAGATGATACAATCTTATTCAATAACAATTTGAATCTGATGAAGGATACAAAATGCATGTTGGCCCAGGAATACAAGATGACTGCCCACTATTGTCTCGGAATTCAAGTCCAACGAGATCGACCCAGCAGACTGATTTTCATCAATCAGCAACAATATCTCAACAACGTGTTAGAAAAGTATGGAATGGCCAGCTGCAAACCAAGTCACTTTTCACTCGACCCTGGACTAAATTTATCAAAGAAATAGTCTCCTCAAACTGAGGCAAAAAAGGAGGAAATGAAGCGCTACCCATTTCAATCCATCATCGGCTCACTGATGTATGCAATGAAAGCTAAAACTTTCCAAGATTTGTCAAAATGGTGCATCCGTTTGTATTGAGTTTGACCCTCCGACCTGAATTAGTGATTCTGCTAACTGAGAGCAGATTCTTGGTCATATTTGGAACGTTGCACAACAACTTTGACTTCACCTTTCTGAAATTCGATTCTGGCCGTTCCTTCACCTTGAATCAAATGTGATGAGTTGTCTTCAAGTTGCACAACTCAAGAGTGGGTGAAAGATTTATAACCTTTGAACCAGTCTTGATGGTGAGTCACATGTTGAGTTGCTCTAAAATCGAGATACCATGAATTGATATCATATTGTTCTTCGACCTTGGTCATAAAGGTTGCTTCATCTTCCTCTTGCTGTTGGGTCAAAAAACTGGTTGAAGCACTATGTGCTTGTAGTTGGGACTACTTCTTCTTCTCATTATTGGATTTCAAAGTTCTATAGTCCTTGCTTTCATGTCCAGTTCTTTTGCAGTATCTACAGAATAGTTTCTACTTTGGTTGGAAAGATGAAGAGTTTGAATTTGACCCTAAGCTAGAATTCGACTTGGATCCAAAATTTGAGCCTGAGTCAAAATTTTCCTTGCATCAAGCAGTTCCAACACAAAACTTTCTTTCAACCTTTGTTCCAAACTTCTTTCGAAGTCGACCGGACCGAATAGCTTCAAATCTCAACCGAGCCATTCAATTAGTTCTTGACCGAGTCATTCAGTCTGTTCGCAACTGAGCCCTTCCTTCAGCTCTTGACCGGGTCATTCGGTTTGTTCTCAATTGGGCCCTACCTTCAACTCTCGACCAGGTCATTCAGCCCTACCTTCAGCTCTCGACCGAGTCATCATGTCAAATCTCAATCAAGTCTATGCATCTGATCTCAATCAAGCCATTTCACTTTAGATCTCGACTGAGATGACACTAAAACATTGTTTCATTGTTTCTCATCTCGACCGAGCCGAGTCAGTAATAGTTTGTGGGAATTTTCTATCGTTTTCTTTTTTTAAATTGAGAAAACTGTATTGCCATTTTACAAAAAATCCAATTATTTTTAAAGTTCTAATGAAAATATACTAGAATTCAGCCTTTGCCCCACTTTCTATCTCTTTTGGGGTTAACACATTTTTGTTTCATATTATAAATGAGGTTGCTGGAAATCTTTTTATATATAATCTGATACTAAGTATACAAAATAAGCATCTTCATATTTTGATTCATGTATATATAAGTAGTAACTTATGCATGCAAAAGTTAATACATGTCGTTGTGTACCATAAGTACTAATTCATCATACATGAACAAAATTAATTTTCATAATCACAAAGTTGCAGGGATTATCTATCATATTAACAAAAATCCAGCTTTTTTATATAATGACAAAACACTGCTTTAAAGTATATAGAGAGTCGTAGAGATTTTTTGTAACTTGTTTCCTTTTCCAGAACTCAAGCCTGAACAAGTAACTTGAAACCGTATTGTCATTTTATGGAAACACCAACTATTTTTGAAGTTCAAATAAACATATACTATAACTCAGCCATTGCCCCAATTTCTATTTCTTCAGAGGTTAACACATATTTTTTCTTCATACAAGAAATGAGGTTTTCGGAAATCTTTTTTAGACTAGCTATAAGCAACAAGCACCGTCATATTTATTTACGTATGTATAAGTAGTAACTTACGCATACAGAAGTCAATTATATGCATCTGTGTAACATAAGTACAAGTTCAGCATACATGAAGCTTGCGTTCAGAAATCTAGTCCCATAGTCATATATACAGAATATGAGGAAGAGAACCCAGTTTAACATTTAAGAAAATTAACTCTACTGATTTTTAAAAATAACTGTTTGACAAACAACCAAAAAAATTTGGGTGATCTTCATCACACATTGCTGAACATTGCTCTTCAGAAATTGAAAAACAATAAAATGACAATTTTTTCATATCTAAAGCAAATTAGCTACTCATTTCAAGTGAAACATACCCCGTTTCTCAGGTCATAAGTTTGTTGGAACAAGTAAGAGTAGAGCAGCAGTTATAAAACCAACAGCAGAAGCCATATTAATCTAAAAAATGCAAAAACAAACCATAACCAACTTAAGAAAAGTAATCTAAAAAAGCAAACTAAATGAGTAAATCTTAAGTCAGTGGTAGTTATCACTATCACTTAGACTAACTTCCACATGGATTTCCAAGGGAAAGCCAGTTTCATCGTGACAAGGTCGATGAAGCCAATTACCATCTGTGAAAATTTAAGATGAAAATTTTGCTAATGGATAAGGAGTTGTATGATGTTGTCACAGGTGTAGAGGCAAGACCCGAAGCGGACGATGTTGCAATCAAGCTGAAGGATGGAAAGGCTTTCGCGCTTATCATCCTCAACATATCAGACACGCAAATCAGCCATGTGTCTGAAGCTCAGACCTCCAAGGAAGTCTGGGACATCTTGAGCAACCCTGTACGAAGTGCACAATGTAGCTTCCAGGCTACATCTCAGGAGAAAATTCTTCTCCCTCAAGATGACAAATGGTAATTCATTATAGAATCACATTAACCAGTCCAAGAACCTACTACGACAAATGGCCACTATCGAATCAATCATAGACGATCAAGACGCAATAATAACACTGCTTTCAAACTTTCCAATATCATATGATAACTGGGTGATGATGATCACCACACTCCCAGAATTGACTCTATCACAAGTCATTACGATGTTGTTAAACGAACCTTCCACTTCTTCTAATGTTGACTCTCACGTCTTATACACCAACAAGAATTCAAATAGGCAGGAGAAGAGCGACTCAAAGCCACATAAGCTGAATCAGATGCCCGAATCAGAAGCTGACACAAGGCCATCAAGAGTAGTAGAAACCGCTGACAAAGAAGAAGCTATTCTATAGATACTGCAATCGAACCAACCACGAGATTCAGGATTGTCGCATCCTAAAATCCAAGAACAACAACAAAGGGCAATCAAATCAGATGGCAAACGTAGTTGCAGAAGCCTCTCAATCAAATCAAGAAGCAGATCATGATGCATTCATGACTAGCCATCAAGAACCATCAAACGATAGCTCCCAGTTTCTAGAATCTGGAGCCACTCAGCCCATCACTAGCCATATCGGCTGTTTCAAATCCTATACGTCTTCTAGTACCAAAAAATCTGTTCACATGGGTGACAATAGCACACAAGCTGTTAGAGGTAAATGTACAATAAGATTAAGCTTTGCTAATAATCAATCCAAACTACTTTCTAGTGTTCTTCATGTACCAAATCTTTCTACAAATCTACTCTTTGTAAGCAAAATTACAAATTACGATACAAGGTAGAATTTGAATCAGATCAATGCAAAGTAGTCGATAGGACATGCAAGATCCTAGCAATTGGAAAGAGGCATGGATACTTGTATAGATTTATTCATTGTTTTTATGCCTCTAATCAGGCTCTAAATATTTTGGTACATATCAATAAAAGTTTATTTTGGCATTATAGACTTGGTCACTTAAATCATTCTTATGTACAACACATGTCCAAGCAATCCATTGTTCTTGATCTCGACTATTCTAATAGAAAAGTTGAACTAACTGTTATATGGTAAATAGGCTATGAAACCTTTTAGATTAAGCCATCAGCATTTTGCTAGAGAATTGTTAGATATTGTACATGCAGATATTTGTGGCCCAATGCAAAATCCTTCATTAAAGGATGCAAAGGACTTCATCACTTTTATTGACGAATTTTTCAGAAGAACAATGGTGTAATTTATCAAGAAGAAATCAGAAGCTTTCAATTGCTTCAAAATCTTCAAGGAGCATGCAGAGAAAGAAACTGGTAAGAAAATCAAAGCCTTGAGGTGCAACAATGGTGGAAAATATATCTCTACCGAATTCAAGGAGTAATGCCATGGCATTGAACAATAGTTTATCACTCGCTATTTGCCTCAATCAAATGGCTTAGTTGAGAGGAAGAATTGTACTCTAGTCGAGTCAGCCAAATGTATGCTGGCACACGCATCATTGCCAAGAGCTTCTGGGCTGAAGTTGTATCCACTGCAGTTTAAACCTAGAATATGTTGGACTACCCCATGAGGTTTGGATAGGATCTAAGCCTTCATTGAAGAACCTACGAGTGTTCGGATGCATCGCCTACGCGTAGATCCTGAAGGACAAAGAAAAAATTCAACTTTCAAAGTCTAAAGAACATCCTGATCAGTTACACCTCCTCCGACAACACCTATAAGTTGTATGACTCCAATACCCAACAGATCTTATTCAATAGGGATATAGTCTTTATTGAGGATCAATGTTGCATGCTTTTCGCTTTCTATTTGACTCTCAGGTTGATTTGTTTGACCATCTGCTCTTTCACTTTTGCAATCAAACTCTGTTTAGTATTTGCCTATTGTTAAAGTAGTGCACGCAACGAGGAAATTGGATGACGACTACCTACATGCAGTAGTAGGATCATTTTGATCCAATTGTTTGACCTATCCGAGTCTACAGACCTCATCTCCACTCCAGATTTTCCCCAACAACTTCAATTATCAAATAAGTACTTAGAGATGGAACATTTTTCAGTTGTTTATCTCTGCTCTAAAGTACTATATTTGACTTTAAAAAATTACACTAAGCGATAAAAATTTTCTATCGGGTCTGATTCTTTCCAAATTAGTAACATCACCTTTATGTAAATTTGATTTACATAAACCATTGGGTAAATTATCATTTTACATTGGAAATCAATGCTCAAAAGTTAAAGAAACAAAACAATTATAGTCCAAGACTATCCACAATTTCTTGTAGACTTGTCATAAATGCTTCTTGGTACAAATTGTCATAAAACGTGGGGATGACCGGTAGCGGAAGCTCGAAGCTTTGAGCATAGGCATGTAGGAACGGAAACGCAACAGTTAGTACCAATATTCAAGAAGAATGATTCATACATAATTGCGCAAATGAACAATACATTACTGAGACAAAAATTGCACTCTGATTAATATCAACACAATGTGTACAATGGCTTGAAGTAATAACCTCAGCTTGCTGAGCGTGATAACACTGGCTACAGAAGAATTCTGATTGTGTTAAGACAACACTTTGATTATTAACTCATACATAGCTTGATTCAGCTAGTATATATTTACAAGTGCCTTCAAAAAATATTTTACAAGCATTGAATGCAATTTACGCCAGTCTTTGTATATGTACCAATTTGGTAACCACCCTTGGAATATTTGATTGTCCAGCTGTTTTTAGGGTTGATGATAAGCTGGCAACGTCGATTTGCCAATATGGAGAAAACCCGAAGGTGCCTTTAGAGTGAAGGTAGGGAAAAATGCAAAAAAGATGAAGGTGGGCCTTATATTGATTCTAAGGCATTCTGACTGTGTCGCATTTTTTGCAAAGGTGCAAAAAAGGCAAAGGGTGCAAAAAAGGCGAAGGTGCATAAAAATGGCTAAGGCACGAAAAATCTCAAAGGTAAAAATATGAAGGTCTGAAACATATAGTCGGCCTTCGGTTTTCAGGATGCTCATTACTTTGAACGATTTGTTAAGGCTGAGCATAAGAAATCTAACACTCCCCCTTAATGTGGATCCTGAAAAACCTTGATCTTTAGATTTAACATATCATTAAATCTGAGATGTTGCTCCTTTGATAGAGCCTTTATGAAGTAATCTGTTGCCATGTAGTTTGTTCTACAGAAAACCAATGCTACCTCCTTGCTATGCACTTTCTCTCTAAGATAGTGATACTTGATTTCGATATGTTTGCTTCGAGAGTGAAATCTCAGATTGAGAGATAACACTATTGCTTTGATTGTCACAATAGATTGTTATAGGAAGGTTTTGTGCAAGATTGAGATCTACAAGCAGTTGTCTTAGCCAAATTGCCTCCTTGGTTGCATTTGTGATAGCTATGTATTCGAATTTCGTTGATGATAATGCAATTGAGATCTGCTTCTAGTTGTTACATGAGATTGGGCCTTGGTTGTATAAAAATACAAATCCAAGGGGTGTCAATATCTCCTACTTAATTCGCATATGTGTAGGCTTCAAGGATATTGGCAGCTTGGCTACCTCTGTAGCTGATGCTGAGAGCTTTTTTTGCTTGGATGTACTTCATGACCTTTGTTAGAAATTTCTAGTGAGTTAAGCCTGAATTTGATAGAAACTGGCTAAGTGTACTGATCAAATATGCAAGCTCTGGTCGCGTACAGATCATTGCAAACATCAGTGAGTTGATGATGGATTGAAATGAGTAGCGCTTCATTTCCTCCTTTTCTGCCTCAGTTTGAGGAGACTATTCCTTTGATAGCTTTAGTCCAAGGTTGAGTGGAAAGTGACTTGGTTTGCAGTTGGCCATTCCATAGTTTTCCAGCACGTTGTTGAGGTATCATTGCTGATTGATGAAAATCAGTCTGTTGGGTCGATCTTGTTGGATTTGGATTTTGAGACAATAGTGGATTGGACCCATGTCAGGACCCATGTTAGTCATCTTGTATTCCTGGGCCAACATGCATTTTATATCCTTCATCAGATTCAGATTGTTACTAAATAAGAGTGTATCATCTACATAGAGAGTGATGATGAAGAAGTAATCTAATATAGACTTGAAGTAGACATTTGAGTCTGTCGAGTTTGGAATAAAGCCATTCTCTATAAAAAAATGCATTGATCTTCTGGAACCAGACTTTGGGTGATTGTTTCAGCCTGTAGAGCACCTAGTGGATTTTGCATACAAGGTGATGTTGCTTGCCGTTGATGTTCGTATATATGTGGCTGTGTCATATAGATTTCCTCTTCGATGGTTCCATTGAGGAAAGCGGTCTAGACATCCATCTGGTGGACTTCAAGATTTGTTGCAGCTGCAAAGGAGAGGAGTAGGCGGATCGAAGCATGTTTGACAGCTGGGGCTGAAAGTTTCTGAATAATCCATATCTGGAATCTGAGAAAAGCCTTTGGCGACTGGCCTGGCCTTGTAACGATTTAGCCTTTTTTCAGTGTCGTACTTCATCTTGAATATCCATTTGCATGGAATTGGATTTCAGTCCTTTGGCAGCTTAGTGACTATCCATGTTTGATTCTCCATCAAATAATCGAATTCGGTGTCCATCGTTGCTTTCCACTGGTCAGCATCATGAGTAGACATAGCCTCAAAAATGGTGGTTGGTTCCTCTACAAAGTAACAGGCCGGATCATCCATAAATCTGGATGGAGGCTGTCTGGACCTGTTCGAGCCTTCTGAGTTGAGCTTTAGTCCTCTCATGTGGGTCGAGTCATTGAGGCTCTGACTCATTGTCTGAGTCAGTGTCGATATTCTACAGTTGAATCCCTTGATCGGAATTTGGTTGTTCGATCCTTGGGTCGGATTTATTAGCAGCTTTTTCCTTGTGGTTGATAAACTGGTCTTCCACAAAAATGAAATCTCTACTGGGGAATGCCTTATTGGTATCCAAATTGTAGAGCTTGTATGCCTTGTGGTCTAGGGGAATAGCCAATGAAAATTGTTTTTCTACTCTTGTCATCCAGCTTTCTTCTTAGATCTTCAAGGATCTGAACGAAGCGATGCATCCAAACACTTGAATATTTTTTAGTGACAGTTTTGATCCTATCCACACCTCATAAGGTGTCTTGCCATTCAAAGCTTTGGTAATGGATCTATTTTGCAAACAGACAGCTGTTGTAACAGTTCCTGCCCAGAATTCCTTTAGAAGAGACCTCATGGACCAACATGCACTTGGCACTTGTGATGAGTGTCCTATTCTTTCGTTCAGCTATACCATTGGACTGAGGTGAATAGCTGGTTGTAAATTGTTGATGTATTTTGTTGGCCTTGCGGGACTAATTGAATTCTGTGGAGATTACTCCCCTCCTCCATCTATGCATAGAGCCTTGATCTTCCTTTGGGTCTGATTTTTTGTAGATGCCTTGAACTGCTTGAAAATGCTTCAGATTTTTTCTTCATAAAGTAGGTAGCAGTTCTTCGAGAGAAGTCGTTGATGAAGGTTGGAAATAGAGAGCTCCCCCCGTGAAGCAGTCTGCATCGGACCACAAATGTCGTTATGTACAAGGCCAAGAAGCCCTTGATGTATGAACTGAGTTTTGAAATGAAGAGGCTTATAGCATGTTTGCTAATAATATAAGCTTTTTTTGCAATGGAGAAGTTGGCTTGCTGACAGAAGGCAGATCCTGTACTAGACCTTGAGCAGACATTTGTTTGAATATTGTTGAAATTAAGATGCCAAGTCTGAAATGCCATAACATATCAGTTGATTTAGAAGTAGTTGTGTGAAGAGCTTGACCTATTAGAAAGAGTAGCAATGGTGAGTTTGTAAAGATAGCTGCTTCTTCTTCTGTAAGTTAGAACCTTCTGGGATTTCCTGCTCACATTGTTGACGAAAAACAAATGTATCACTTGATCCGTCCAGATCATGGTGGAGTCAATGTCAAAAAAAACCCACTCTCATCTTGTCTTGACTGTTGCATTGGGACCAAATGCAAATAAGTTTGAACCATTTGACATCAAATATGAAAAAGTTGAATCCCCTAAATCCAACCTCGAGGATGTCATAGACTGTCCCACATTAAACAAGTTGAGAAGAGAGTGAATTGGTGTCATTTCACAAAAATCTCCTCTTCACAAAGAGAGAGTCCTCTTAAATAAGCAAAAGAGCTCCTTAGGTGGCATCCTATGGCCTTTACACATTACACAAATTACAGTGGAATATTGCTCTCCCCTAGAGGGTCACCATCAAAAGATGGGCTCACTCTACTTTCTTTAAGAGGGGTCTACTTGCATTTATTACTTTGCCCTCGAAATACTAGTTCCTACATAGTCATTCCATCTTCTGGGATTCACCATGAGGGCTTACCACAGTTTCTACTTGAACAACACTGACTAGTATTCCTCGCTCTCATACTCGGCTCTCAGTCTTCGTTCGTCTCGTCTTCTCAGAGACCTCCTCGGTCTAAGGTGAGAGGTGCGCTTGGGGTAGCTCTGGCCGAGCATCTTGGAGATTCGTCAGAATTAGCCACAACATCCTACCCCTAATGTGTTTGCAAGGACCCACTGCAGCTCATATTGAATGGTGTCGCTCTGCTTTGCGTTGGCATTTTTCTAGATTTGACAAAAGTCGGTCGGTTGAGATCTCAAAGAAGGCGTCGATGGAGATCTGGCTGAGATTTGATGTTGGTTATTCAGATCGACATATGATGGGTTTTAGAAACCTGATGAAATCCTCAGCCTCGGTTGAGAGCATACTGGAGTGGCGGCTGAGATTTCAAAAGGTTGTCCCAATCGAGATTGGAACTGGAGAAGCTTCGTCGAGATCTGACTGAATTGCTTCAGTCGAGATCTGACAGAAGTTGCCAATTGAGAGTTGAAGTGCATACGCGGGCGAGATTTGACTATTTTTTTCTTGTTTTTTTTTTTTTTTGTAAGCACCTGCGTGGTGCGAGATGGTAATGGAGAGGCGACTCAACTGAGATCGAACGCGAATGACTCGGCTGAGTTGGAACGTGAACGACTCGGCTGAGTTGGAGATAAAGAGGGGCGGTTGAGATGGTGACACGAAGGAGGTGCAGATGACATGTGGATGGTGGATGCTTGTCATTCCGAGCAATGAACAGATATGGAAATGTTTCAGATTGCTTGTATGGATCCGATCAAAGGTAGTATTGCAGCATGCAGCATTTCAGAATGTGAATGGGGCAAGTGGGTAACGGGGCCAAAGGTTTACAAATTCTCTACTTCAGAATTCTATTTTGCATTTCTTTCTTGTGTTCGGTGTTTTGGTGATTTATGATTTTGGGTTAAGGGGTCTAGGGTCCAGAATTTAGGTTCTAGGGTTTATGGTTCAAGGTTCAAGGTTCAAAGTTTAGGGTTTAAAGATTTTGGGTTCAAGGTTTTAGAGTTAGGGTTTAAGGTGTGGAATAACCATTCTACGGTTTAGGATTATTGATTTTGTGTTCAGGGTAGGGTCCTAGGGTTTGGGATTTAGAGTTTTGAAGAGGACTCCGAATATTAACCCTCAAAAACTTGTGGCTATAGATCCCACTATTTTTAAAGGTAGCAATATTAGAAATTTATGGGGATCTTTTATGGTATGTTCCATGAAATTTATTGTTTGGAGCGAGCTTATAAGTTGATGCCCAAGAAACATGGTTGGATGCCAATTATGTCAATGGTTTGAAGACTTATAATAAATTCTTTTATTATGATGAGTATAATTTAGCAGATAAAAAATAGTTTCCTTTAATGCACTATTCTTTAACTAGATGATTTAGGGTGTTGAGGTTTGTTGTAGATCCATATTTTCAGATAGGTCAAAATGGTCCATCGAAATAGGCAGATCTCTTTTATTTGGTAGAACGTCCCCTTTTTCCATGTCTATTCCAAAGCCATTCCTTCCAAGCTAGTGAAGATCCAAGATTTTGCACAGTTACTATGTCTAATATTAGTTTTATTTGCTGTAGATCCAGATCTAGTAGATGTTTTGAGATCTATTGCATTTTTGTTATTCTTTGTGTAAATTTAGCTTTTGCTTTGAGTAAAATTTAGTTTTTTCAATTTTTGTTTGTTGATTTTTGGGCTGAACACCATCATAGCAGCAGAGGTGCACATTCGTTAGCAGATCCCAAGTACTAACCGGGTCAAAATAAAAGTCAAAATGCATGATGCTATTTTCAACAGCATACCAGTGTCTATTCTAATGTCTGTTCTAACCTTTTATGACAGATTTGTGAATCTTTTGATAGATTTGTTTAGCTTAGGTGTTTTTTTAAGCAGAAATTTTAATTGTGATGTATACATCTATTTTTTCCATGAGTGAATAGATAGCTATTTTCATTCATACTTGTTAGTTAGTTACTTAGCTAGTTTTGTTCGGTACTTGTTAGCTAGTCTGCGTATGCTTATTATTTATGTTTACTTTAATGTTGTTAGTTTCATGTTGTTAGGTATATGTTTCATGTTTGGACTTCATGTTTGGTTTGATAGAGAGAGATGAAGAGGTAATAGAGGATTGAGAGAGAGGAGAGAGAGAGAGAGAGAGAGAGAGAGAGAGAGAGAGAGGAGAGAGAGAGAGAGAGAGAGAGAGAGAGAGAGAGAGAGAGAGAGAGAGAGAAAGAGACAGAATCAACACTCCCAATTCTAGGAAGGTAGTGTTGCCCTTGTTTTCTTATGTTAAAGGCATGGTTCAAATGTTTCTTGTTGGAAGTTCCACAAGAAAGCCCAATCGTCGCAGGGAGAGAGCATGTGGTGACATTCTAGAATAGGATATAATCGTATGGTTCAGAGTTTTGATTAAGCACTCTATAATGTTCTCTTTCTTTTTCTCTTCGTGTGTGTGTGTGTGTGTGTGTGTGTGTGTGTGTGTGTGTGTGTGTGTGTGTGTGTGTGTGTGTGTGTGTGTAGTGTGTGTGTGTGTGTGTGTGTGTTTCCTACTAGTAGTAGGTTTACGCTTTATGTTATATGGTTAGTTTATGTTTTCATGCTTTTTGTTCTCAAAGCTTAACGTATCATGGTTATAGGGTTTAGTTTACTTTTATTGCTCTTAGTTTAGGTTTTACTCATATTGGCTAGCTCCATGATGTTATAAGGGGTTAATTTTCATGCTATTTACTTTCATGGTGTTAATTTTGTACCATTAATCTATGTTTCATGTTGTTAGGTTTCAATCTTATAAGATTTGATGTTGCTTAGTGTGTGGTGTGTGTGTGTGTGTGTGTGTGTGTGTGTTGTGTGAGAGAGAGAGAGAGAGAGAGAGAGAGAGAGAGAGAGAGAGAGAGAGAGAGAGAGAGGGAGAGAGAGAGAGAGAGAGAGAGAGAGAGAGAGAGAGAGAGAGAGAGAGATCATAAAGACTTAAAGGTAATCAACACTCCCAATTCTAGGAAGGTGTGTAGCCCTTCTTTTCTTCCATTAAAGGTGTGGTCCAAATGTTTTCTGTTGGAAGTTCCACAAGAAAGCTGAATCGTCGCAAGGAAGGGAGTATGTGGTGACATTATGCGAATAGGATATAATCGAGGTTCGTGAGTTTTGATTAGCACTCTATAATGTTTTCTTTTGTGTGTGTGTGTGTGTGTGTGGTGTGTGGGCTAGTTTATGCTTTACATTATATATTAGTTTATGTTTCATTGCTTCTATTCTCAAAGCTTAAGGGTATCATGGTTATAGGGTTTAATTTACTTTTATTGGTTCTTAGTTTAGGTTTTCACTCATATTGGCTAGCTCCGTGATATTATAGGGGTTAATTTATTCCTCCAAAATCCACATATGTTACTCTCATATCTTATTGAGAATCTTGTAACTCAGCTACAAAAGAATTTTATTTCTCCTGAGTAAATAACATATCTGGGAAATCTTTGAGACTAAGAACACACTCCCTCGCATGAGTCATTCCAACCCACTTACCTCTTGCCACCAAATTTCTTCCACTTAATCAATCCCTCCCAAATCCTAGTACTCCAACCAAGATTAGGTTGATTCAATACATACATTCCAATATCAAAGTACTTCTATCCCTACTAACTGGGATTGTAACTTCTTATCCTACTCGTCGGTACTACTTATATGGATTTCCAATTTCAATCCTTCTCTAGTTCCAGATTGTTCCACACAATTCCTAGAGAATTTCTCAACTATGCAAATGAAAGGTCCTTATAATAGAATCTTACTCATCACTTCACTACTCTTTTAAAAAAAAGTTCCAATTTCTTAAAAAAAAATCTAGAGAGATGATAAATGAAAATATCTTAATCGTGAAAAGCCAATAATAAGTGCCTTCCAAATAGGATTTGCTCTATTATACTCAGGACATTTCTTCTAGATATTCTCAACATAAGTGACTGTAACTATCATCTATTTGAGATGTATCTATGCATAAGAAACAATCTGGGATTAAGAAATTGAGAATACCAGCATCTTGGAACATTTCAAATTCCAAGTCGTATCCAAGTAGTAATTCACGTGATTATAAATAGTCCTTTAGAAAATAATGTCCATGCTAGAAGGATCATGGAATTCATATTTGAGAAATTCAAAAGAAGGAAGGGTTCTTTTAAAAGGTGAGAAATAGTTTTTTAAAAGGGTTTCTGATTTGGAATTTATGAGATACCATTAGGGATCCGGATCTATATCTCATAACCTTTCCAAATACCTTAAATAGATTAACCAATGGTTTTCAACCATTAGCATTACTAATAATGTATACTAACTACTGTTTTATAGATCACTCTCCACAAGAATTTCTCTTTGAAATCACTAATGTCCCATACCATCAGTTTTCTCTCCAAGAAAATTCTTTGCTTCTAGATCTCAATCCTTTAGCGTGGATCACCGTCTTTTACCACTTATCAGAAAGCCGAAGTTATTTCAATAACCTACTCGATAAACCCAAAACAGAATCTGAATCCAAACTTCTTGAGACTGTTGGTAATCTTGATCTTGATCCAGAGTTAGAACTTGAATCAAATCCAAATCCTGAATTAGATTCTGATCCAATTCAAATCTTGATCCTGAACCAGAATTGGACCCACCTAAATTATGATTCAATTCTAGTTCAAAAATCAAGTATGATTACTTCAAGGGAACTTCTTTAGATGATGTTGATAGCTACATCTCCCATTTGAATCCATCAATGTTTTCAATAATGAGGGAACAAATGCAGACAAACTACACATATTCCCTGCTCTGCTACAATAACAAGCTCGAATTTGGTACAGCCAAATGGATTGTGCAGCCGTTAACACTTAGGACCTGCTGAGAGAAGCCTTTCTCACTTAGTTCTACGAGATCGATTACTCCACCTGACAAAATTTCCAGAATTCACACGTGTGAAGAATGTCCACAAGTATGATAGATCTAATTAAGCTTTATGATTAGCACAATA